>JAWNPC010000953.1:4817500-5402500 GCA_035045365.1 Drosophila leonis | reverse complement strand
AGACAGACTGACAGACAGACCTACTGACAGACAGACAGAGAGACTGACAGACAGACTGACAGACAGACTGACAGACAGACTGACAGACAGACTGACAGACAGACTGACAGACAGACTGACAGACAGACTGACAGACAGACTGACAGACAGACTGACAGACAGACTGACAGGCAGACTGACAGACAGACTAACAGACAGACTGACAGACAGACTGACAGACAGAGTGACAGACTAGTAAACAGACTGACCGACTAAGTGACATACAGACTCACAGACTAGCAGCTTTTGTAGATTGGCGGACAGATAGACTGCAGACTGACTGGCAGACACACTGACAGATTGACAGGCAGACTGACAGGCAGACTGACTGACAGACAGACTGACAGACAGACTGACAGATCGATTGACGGACAGACAGACTGCAGACCGACAGACTGACTGACAGACATAGTGACAGACAGACTTACAATCAGACTGACAGACAGACTGACAGACAGACTGAGAGACAGACTGACAGACAGACTGACAGACTGACAGACTAGTAAACAGACTGACAGACTAAGTGACATACAGACTCACATACTGGCAGCTATTGTAGATTGACGGACAGATAGACTGTAGACAGACTTTCAGGCAAACTGAAAGACAGACTGACAGACAGACTGACAAACAGACTGACAGACAGACTGACAGAGAGACTGACAGACAGACTGACAGACAGACTGACAGACAGACTGACAGAGAGACTGACAGACAGACTGACAGACAGACTGACAGACAGACTGAAAGGCAGACTAACAGAAAGACTAGCAGCCAGACTAGCAGACAGACTGACAGACAGACTGACAGCCAGACTGACAGACAGACTGACAGACAGACCTACTGACAGACAGACAGAGAGACTGACAGACAGACTGACAGACAGACTGACAGACAGACTGACAGACAGACTGACAGGCAGACTGACAGACAGACTAACAGACAGACTGACAGACAGACTGACAGACACAGTGACAGACTAGTAAACAGACTGACCGACTAAGTGACATACAGACTCACAGACTAGCAGCTTTTGTAGATTGGCGGACAGATAGACTGCAGACTGACAGACAGACTGACAGACAGACTGACAGACAGACTGACAGACAGACTGACAGACAGACTGACAGACAGACTGTCAGACAGACAGACTGACAGACAGACAGACAGACAGACTGACAGACAGACTGACAGACAGACTGACAGACTGACAGACAGACTGACAGACAGACTGACAGACAGACTGACAGACAGACTGACAGACAGACTGACAGACAGACTGACAGACAGACTGACAGACTAGTAAACAGACTGACAGACTAAGTGACATACAGACTCACAGACTGTCAGCTATTGAAGATTGACAGACAGATAGACTGTAGACAGACTGGCACATAAACTGACAGGCAAACTGACAGACAGACACAATAACAGCCAGTCTGACATATAGACTGACACATAGTTCGACTGACTTATAGATAGACGTAAAGTGCTAATCAAGTGACTAATTGAGTCAGTTCAAGAACTTACATCTATAGTAGACACATGCGAGGTCTGTTCAAAATAAATCGCTGAAAAACACAAGTCGTGATACTTTTTGAAGAGACCTCACAATTTTGTCTGTGCTTCATTCTGTGCATCATTTTAAACTGTTGACCCACATTCAAGATACAAAGAGCAAGTGCAGCTCAGTTTAAATTCAACTTTTTATGTTGATCGTTTGCAATTCTAGCTATATATATATATATATATATATGTTATATATATATAGACTGACAGATATATTGACAGACAGACTGGCAAGCAGACTAATAAACAGACTAACAAACAGTTTGACAAACTGACAGACAGTATGGCATACAGACTCAAAGACTGACAGCTCGATTGACGGACAGACAGACTGCAGACTGCAGACTGACTGATAGACTGACAGACAGACTAACAGACAGACTGACAGACAGACTGACAGACAGACTGACAGACAGACTGACAGACAGACTGACAGACAGACTGACAGACAGACTGACAGACAGACTGACAGCCAGACTGACAGACAGACTGACAGACAGACCTACTGACAGACAGACAGAGAGACTGACAGACAGACTGACAGACAGACTGACAGACAGACTGACAGACAGACTGACAGACAGACAGACTGACAGACAGACTGACAGACAGACTGACAGACAGACTGACAGGCAGACTGACAGACAGACTAACAGACAGACTGACAGACAGACTGACAGACAGAGTGACAGACTAGTAAACAGACTGACCGACTAAGTGACATACAGACTCACAGACTAGCAGCTTTTGTAGATTGGCGGACAGATAGACTGCAGACTGACTGGCAGACACACTGACAGATTGACAGGCAGACTGACTGATAGACTGACAGACAGACTAACAGACAGACTGACAGACAGACTGACAGACAGACTGACAGACAGACTGACAGACAGACTGACAGACAGACTGACAGCCAGACTGACAGACAGACTGACAGACAGACCTACTGACAGACAGACAGAGAGACTGACAGACAGACTGACAGACAGACTGACAGACAGACTGACAGACAGACTGACAGACAGACTGACAGACAGACTGACAGACAGACTGATAGACAGACTGACAGACAGACTGACAGACAGACTGACAGGCAGACTGACAGACAGACTAACAGACAGACTGACAGACAGACTGACAGACACAGTGACAGACTAGTAAACAGACTGACCGACTAAGTGACATACAGACTCACAGACTAGCAGCTTTTGTAGATTGGCGGACAGATAGACTGCAGACTGACTGGCAGACACACTGACAGATTGACAGGCAGACTGACAGGCAGACTGACTGACAGACAGACTGACAGACAGACTGACAGATCGATTGACGGACAGACAGACTGCAGACCGACAGACTGACTGACAGACATAGTGACAGACAGACTTACAATCAGACTGACAGACAGACTGACAGACAGACTGAGAGACAGACTGACAGACAGACTGACAGACTGACAGACTAGTAAACAGACTGACAGACTAAGTGACATACAGACTCACATACTGGCAGCTATTGTAGATTGACGGACAGATAGACTGTAGACAGACTTTCAGGCAAACTGAAAGACAGACTGACAGACAGACTGACAAACAGACTGACAGACAGACTGACAGAGAGACTGACAGACAGACTGACAGACAGACTGACAGACAGACTGACAGAGAGACTGACAGACAGACTGACAGACAGACTGACAGACAGACTGAAAGGCAGACTAACAGAAAGACTAGCAGCCAGACTAGCAGACAGACTGACAGACAGACTGACAGCCAGACTGACAGACAGACTGACAGACAGACCTACTGACAGACAGACAGAGAGACTGACAGACAGACTGACAGACAGACTGACAAACAGACTGACAGACAGACTGACAGACAGACTGACAGACAGACTGACAGACAGACTGACAGACAGACTGACAGACAGACTGACAGACAGACTGACAGGCAGACTGACAGACAGACTAACAGACAGACTGACAGACAGACAGACTGACAGACAGACTGACAGACAGACTGACAGTCAGACTGACAGACTAGTAAACAGACTGACAGACTAAGTGACATACAGACTCACAGACTGGCAGCTATTGAAGATTGACAGACAGATAGACTGTAGACAGACTGGCAGATAAACTGACAGGCAAACTGACAGACAGACACAATAACAGTCAGTCTGACATAAGAATGACACATAGTTCGACTGACTTATAGATAGACGTAAAGTGCTATATCAAGTGACTAATTGAGTCAGTTCAAGAACTTACATATATAGTAGACACATGCGAGGTCTGTTCAAAATAAATCGCGAAAAACACAAGTCGTGATACTTTTTGAAGAGACCTCACAATTTTGTCTGTGCTTCATTCTGTGCATCATTTTAAACTGTTGACCCACATTCAAGATACAAAGAGCAAGTGCAGCTCAGTTTAAATTCAACTTTTTATGTTGATCGTTTGCAATTCTAGCTATATATATATATATATATATATATATATATATATATGTTATATATATATAGACTGCCAGATATATTGACAGACAGACTAACAGACAGTCTGACAAACTGACAGACAGTATGGCAAACAGACTCAAAGACTGACAGCTCGATTGACGGACAGACAGACTGCAGACTGCAGACTGACTGATAGACTGACAGACAGACTGACAGACAAACTGACAGACAGACTGACAGACAGACTGACAGACTGACAGGCAGACTGACAGACAGACTGACAGACAGACTGACAGACAGACTGACGGACAGACTGACAGACAGACTGACAGACAGACTAACAGACAGACTGACAGACAGACTGACTGACAGACAGACAGAGAGACTGACAGACAGACTGACAGACAGACTGACAGACAGACTGACAGACTGACAGACAGACTGACAGACAGACTGACAGACAGACTGACAGACAGACTGACAGACAGACTGACAGGCAGACTGACAGACAGACTGACAGACAGACTGACAGGCAGACTGGCAGGCAGACTGACAGACAGACTGACAGACATACTGACAGACTGACAGACAGACTGACAGACAGACTGACAGACAGACTGACAGGCAGATTGACAGGCAGACAGACAGAGAGACTGACAGACAGACTGACAGACAGACTGGCAGACAGCCTGACAGACAGACTGACAGACAGACTGACTGACTGACTGACAGACAGACTGACAGGCAGATTGACAGGCAGACAGACAGAGAGACTGACAGACAGACTGACAGACAGACTGACAGACAGACTGACATACAGACTGACAGACAGACTGACAGGCAGACTGACAGACAGACTGACAGACAGACTGACAGGCAGACTGGCAGGCAGACTGACAGACAGACTGACAGACATACTGACAGACTGACAGACAGACTGACAGACAGACTGACAGACAGACTGACAGACAGACTAACAGACAGACTAACAGACAGACTGACAGACAGACTAACAGACAGACTGACAGACAGACTGACAGACAGACTGACAGACAGACTGACAGACAGACTGACAGACAGACTAACAGACAGACAACAGACAGACTGATAGACAGACTGACAGACAGACTGACAGACGGACTGACAGACACTCTGACAGACAGACTGACAGACAGACTGACAGGCAGACTGACAGACAGACTGACAGGCAGACTGACAGGCAGAGTGACAGACTAGTAAACAGACTGACCGACTAAGTGACATACAGACTCACAGACTAGCAGCTTTTGTAGATTGACGGACAGATAGACTGCAGACTGACTGGCAGACACACTGACAGATTGACAGGCAGACTGACAGGCAGACTGACTGCCAGACAGACTGACAGACAGACTGACAGCTCGATTGACGGACAGACAGACTGCAGACCGACAGACTGACTGACAGACACAGTGACAGACAGACTTACAATCAGACTGACAGACATACTGACAAACAGACTGAGAGACAGACTGACAGACAGACTGACAGACAGACTGACAGACTGACAGACTAGTAAACAGACTGACAGACTAAGTGACATACAGACTCACATACTGGCAGCTATTGTAGATTGACGGACAGATAGACTGTAGACAGACTTTCAGGCAAACTGAAAGACAGACTGACAGACAGACTGACAAACAGACTGACAGACAGACTGACAGACAGATTTACAGACAGACTGACAGACAGACTGACAGACAGACTGACAGACAGACTGGCAGACAGCCTGACAGACAGACTGACAGACAGACTGACAGACAGACTGACAGACAGACTGACAGACAGACTGACAGACAGACTGGCAGACAGCCTGACAGACAGACTGACAGACAGACTGACAGACTGACAGACAGACTGACAGGCAGATTGACAGGCAGACTGACAGACATACTCGCAGACAGACTGACAGACAGACTGACAGACAGACAGACAGACAGACTGACAGACAGACTGACTGACAGACAGACTGACAGACAGACTGACAGACAGACTAACAAACAGACTGACAGACAGACTGACAGGCAGACTGACAGACAGACTGACAGACAGACTGACAGACAGACTGACGGACAGACTAACAGACGGACTGACAGACAGACTAACAGACAGACTGACAGACAGACTGACTGACAGGCAGACAGAGAGACTGACAGACAGACTGACAGACAGACTGACAGACAGACTGACAGACAGACTAACAGACAGACTGACAGACAGACTGACTGACAGACAGACAGAGAGACTGACAGACAGACTGACAGACAGACTGACAGACAGACTGACAGACCGACTGACAGACAGACTGACAGACAGACTGACAGGCAGACTGACAGACAGACTGACAGACAGACTGACAGGCAGACTGGCAGGCAGACTGACAGTCAGACTGACAGACATACTGACAGACAGACTGACAGACAGACTGACAGACAGACTGACAGACAGACTGACAGGCAGACTGACGGACAGACTGACAGACAGACTGACAGACAGACTAACAGACAGACTGACAGACAGACTGACTGACAGACAGACAGAGAGACTGACAGACAGACTGACAGACAGACTGACTGACTGACAGACAGACAGACTGACAGACAGACTGACAGACAGACTGACAGACAGACTGACAGACAGACTGACTGACAGACAGACAGACTGACAGACAGACTGACAGACAGACTGACAGACAGACTGACAGACAGACTGACAGGCAGACTGACAGACAGACTGACAGACAGACTGACAGGCAGACTGGCAGGCAGATTGACAGTCAGACTGACAGACATACTGACAGACAGACTGACAGACAGAGTGACAGACTAGTAAACAGAATGACCGACTAAGTGACATACAGACTCACAGACTAGCAGCTTTTGTAGATTGACGGACAGATAGACTGCAGACTGACTGGCAGACACACTGACAGATTGACAGGCAGACTGACAGGCAGACTGACTGCCAGACAGACTGACAGACAGACTGACAGCTCGATTGACGGACAGACAGACTGCAGACCGACAGACTGACTGACAGACACAGTGACAGACAGACTTAAAATCAGACTGACAGACAGACTGACAGACAGACTGACAGACTGACAGACTAGTAAACAGACTGACAGACTAAGTGACATACAGACTCACATACTGGCAGCTATTGTAGATTGACGGACAGATAGACTGTAGACAGACTTTCAGGCAAACTGAAAGACAGACTGACAGACATACTGACAAACAGACTGACAGACAGACTGACAGACAGATTTACAGACAGACTGACAGACGGACTGACAGACAGACTGACAGACAGACTGACAGACAGACTGACAGACAGACTGACAGACAGACTGACAGACAGCCTGTCAGAAATTCTGACAGACAGACTGACAGACAGACTGACAGACAGACTGACAGACAGACTGACAGACAGACTGACAGACAGACTGACAGACAGACTTACAGACAGACTGACAGACAGACTGACAGGCAGACTTACAGACAGACTGACAGACAGACTGCCAGACAGACTGAGAGACAGACTGACAGTTAGACTGACAGACAGGCAGACTTACAGACAGACTGACAGACAGACTGCCAGACAGACTGAGAGACAGACTGACAGACACACTGACTGCCAGACAGACTGAGAGACAGACTGACAGACAGACTGACAGACAAACTGACAGACAGACTTACGGACAGACTGACAGACAGACTGCCAGACAGACTTTCAGGCAAACTGACAGACAAACTGACAGACAGACTGACAGACAGCCTGTCAGAAATACTGACAGACAGACTGACAGACAGCCTGACAGATAGACTGACAGATAGACTGACAGACAGACTGACAGACACACTGACTGACAGACAGACTGACAGACAGACTGACGGACAGACTGGCAGACAGACTGACAGACAGACTGACAATCAGACTGACAGACAAACTGACAGACAGACAGACAGACTTACGGACAGACTTACGGACAGACTGACTGACAGACTGCCAGACAGACTGACAGACAGACTGACAGACAGACTGACAGACAGACTGAGAGGCAAACTGACAGACAGACTGACAGACAGACTGACAGACAGACTGACAGACAGACTGACAGACAGACTGACAGACAGACTGACAGACAGACTGACAGACAGACTGACAGACAGACTGACAGACAGACTGACAGACAGACTGACGGACAGACTGACAGACTGACAGACAGACTGACAGACAGACTGACAGACAGACTGACAGACAGCCTGTCAGAAATTCTGACAGACAGACTAACAGACAGACTGACAGACAGACTGACAGACAGACTAACAGACAGACTGACAGACACACTGACAGGCAGACTTACAGACAGACTGACAGACAGACTGCCAGACAGACTGAGAGACAGACTGACAGACAGACTGACAGACAGGCAGACTTACAGACAGACTGACAGACAGACTGCCAGACAGACTGAGAGACAGACTGACAGACACACTGACTGACAGACAGACTGACAGACAGACTGACAGACAGGCAGACTGACAGACAGACTGACAGACAAACTGACAGACAGACTTACGGACAGACTGACAGACAGACTGCCAGACAGACTTTCAGGCAAACTGACAGACAAACTGACAGACAGACTGACAGACAGCCTGTCAGAAATACTGACAGACAGACTGATAGACAGCCTGACAGATAGACTGACAGATAGACTGACAGACAGACTGACAGACACACTGACTGACAGACAGACTGACGGACAGACTGACGGACAGACTGGCAGACAGACTGACAGACAGACTGACAATCAGACTGACAGACAAACTGACAGACAGACAGACAGACTTACGGACAGACTGACTGACAGACTGCCAGACAGACTGACAGACAGACTGACAGACAGACTGACAGACAGACTGACAGGCAAACTGACAGACAGACTGACAGACAGACTGACAGACAGACTGACAGACAGACTGACAGACAGACTGACAGACAGACTGACAGACAGACTGACAGACAGACTGACAGACAGACTGACAGACAAACAGACAGACAGACTTACGTGCAGACTGACAGACAGACTGACAGACAGATTGACAGACAGACTGACAGGCAGATTGACAGACAGACTGACAGACTAGTAAACAGACTGACAGACTAAGTGACATACAGACTCACAGACTGTAGACAGACTGGCAGGCAAACTGACAGGCAGACTAACAGACAGACTGACAGACAGACTGACAGACAGACTGACAGGCAGACTGACTGACAGACAGACAGAGAGATTGACAGATAGGTTGACAGACTGACAGACAGACTGACAGACTAGTATACAGACTGACAGACTAAGTGACATACAGACTCACAGACAGACTGACAGATAGCCTGACAGGCAGACTGACTGACAGATAGACAGAGAGACTGACAGGCAGACTGACAGCAGACTGAAAGACAGACAGACTGACCGACAGACTGACAGACAGACAGACTGACTGACAGACTGACTGACAAACTGACAGGCAGACTTAAAGACAGACAGACAGACAGACTGGCAGAGTGACAGGCAGACTGACAGGCAGACTGACAGACAGAGTGACAGGCAGACTGACTGATAGACAGACAGAGAGACTGACAGATAGGTTGACAGACTGACAGACTGACAGACAGACAGACTGACAGACAGACTGACAGACTAGAAAACAGACTGACAGACTAAGTGACATACAGACTCACAGACTGGCAGCTATTGTAGATTGACGGACAGATAGACGGTAGACAGACTGGCAGGCAAACTGACAGGCAAACTGACATACAGACTCACAGACAGACTGACAGATAGCCTGAAAAGCAGACTGACTGACAGACTAGTAAACAGACTGACAGACTAAGTGACATACAAACTCACAGACAGACTGACAGAAAGACAGACTGACAGACAGACTGACTGACAGACAGACTGACAGACAGACTGGCAGAGTGACAGGCAGACTGACAGGCAGACTGACTGACAGACAGACTGACAAACAGATTGACAGAAAGAGTGACAGGCAGACTGACTGATAGACAGACAGAGAGACTGACAGATAGGTTGACAGACTGACAGACAGACTGACTGACAGACAGACTGACAGACTAGAAAACAGACTGACAGACTAAGTGACATACAGACTCACAGACTGGCAGCTATTGTAGATTGACGGATAGATAGACGGTAGACAGACTGGCAGGCAAACTGATAGGCAGACTGACAGACAGACTGACAGACAGACTGACAGACAGACTGACAGGCAGATTGACTGACAGACTAGTAAACAGACTGACAGACTAAGTGACAGATAGACTGACAGACAGACTGACAGACACACTGACTGACAGACAGACTGACAGACAGACTGACAGACAGACAGACTGACAGACAGACTGACAGACAGACAGACTGACAGACAGACTGACAGACAGACTGACAGACAGACTGACAGACAAACTGACAGACAAACTGACAGACAGTCTGACAGACAGCCTGTCAGAAATACTGACAGACAGACTGATAGACAGCCTGACAGATAGACTGACAGATAGACTGACAGACAGACTGACAGACACACTGACTGACAGACAGACTGACAGACAGACTGACGGACAGACTGGCAGACAGACTGACAGACAGACTGACAATCAGACTGACAGACAAACTGACAGACAGACAGACAGACTTACGGACAGACTGACTGACAGACTGCCAGACAGACTGACAGACAGACTGACAGACAGACTGACAGACAGACTGACAGGCAAACTGACAGACAGACTGACAGACAGACTGACAGACAGACTGACAGACAGACTGACAGACAGACTGACAGACAGACTGACAGACAGACTGACAGACAGACTGACAGACAGACTGACAGACAAACAGACAGACAGACTTACGTGCAGACTGACAGACAGACTGACAGACAGATTGACAGACAGACTGACAGGCAGATTGACAGACAGACTGACAGACTAGTAAACAGACTGACAGATTAAGTGACATACAGACTCACAGACTGGCAGCTTTTGTAGATTGACGGACAGATAGACTGTAGACAGACTGGCAGGCAAACTGACAGGCAGACTAACAGACAGACTGACAGACAGACTGACAGACAGACTGACAGGCAGACTGACTGACAGACAGACAGAGAGATTGACAGATAGGTTGACAGACTGACAGACAGACTGACAGACTAGTATACAGACTGACAGACTAAGTGACATACAGACTCACAGACAGACTGACAGATAGCCTGACAGGCAGACTGACTGACAGATAGACAGAGAGACTGACAGGCAGACTGACAGCAGACTGAAAGACAGACAGACTGACCGACAGACTGACAGACAGACAGACTGACTGACAGACTGACTGACAAACTGACAGGCAGACTTATAGACAGACAGACAGACAGACTGGCAGAGTGACAGGCAGACTGACAGGCAGACTGACTGACAGACAGACTGACAAACAGACTGACAGACAGAGTGACAGGCAGACTGACTGATAGACAGACAGAGAGACTGACAGATAGGTTGACAGACTGACAGACTGACAGACAGACAGACTGACAGACAGACTGACAGACTAGAAAACAGACTGACAGACTAAGTGACATACAGACTCACAGACTGGCAGCTATTGTAGATTGACGGACAGATAGACGGTAGACAGACTGGCAGGCAAACTGACAGGCAAACTGACATACAGACTCACAGACAGACTGACAGATAGCCTGAAAAGCAGACTGACTGACAGACTAGTAAACAGACTGACAGACTAAGTGACATACAAACTCACAGACAGACTGACAGAAAGACAGACTGACAGACAGACTGACTGACAGACAGACTGACAGACAGACTGGCAGAGTGACAGGCAGACTGACAGGCAGACTGACTGACAGACAGACTGACAAACAGATTGACAGAAAGAGTGACAGGCAGACTGACTGATAGACAGACAGAGAGACTGACAGATAGGTTGACAGACTGACAGACAGACTGACTGACAGACAGACTGACAGACTAGAAAACAGACTGACAGACTAAGTGACATACAGACTCACAGACTGGCAGCTATTGTAGATTGACGGATAGATAGACGGTAGACAGACTGGCAGGCAAACTGATAGGCAGACTGACAGACAGACTGGCAGACAGACTGACAGACAGACTGACAGGCAGATTGACTGACAGACTAGTAAACAGACTGACAGACTAAGTGACAGATAGACTGACAGACAGACTGATAGACACACTGACTGACAGACAGACTGACAGACAGACTGACAGACAGACAGACTGACAGACAGACTGACAGACAGACAGACTGACAGACAGACTGACAGACAGACTGACAGACAGACTGACAGACAAACTGACAGACAGACTTACGTGCAGACTGACAGACAGACTGACAGACAGATTGACAGACAGACTGACAGGCAGATTGACAGACAGACTGACAGACTAGTAAACAGACTGACAGACTAAGTGACATACAGACTCACAGACTGGCAGCTATTGTAGATTGATGGACAGATAGACGGTAGACAGACTGGCAGGCAAACTGACAGGCAGACTGACAGACAGACTGCCAGACAGACTGACAGACAGACTGACTGACAGACTGACAGACAGACTGACAGACTAGTAAACAGACTGACAGACTAAGTGACATACAAACTCACAGACAGACTGACAGAAAGACAGACAGACTGACTGACAGGCAGACTGACAGACAGACTGGCAGAGTGACAGGCAGACTGACAGGCAGACTGACTGACAGACAGACTGACAAACAGATTGACAGACAGAGTGACAGGCAGACTGACTGATAGACAGACAGAGAGACTGACAGATAGTTTGAAAGACTGACAGACAGACTGACTGACAGACAGACTGACAGGCAGATTGACTGACAGACTAGTAAACAGACTGACAGACTAAGTGACAGATAGACTGACAGACAGACTGATAGACACACTGACTGACAGACAGACTGACAGACAGACTGACAGACAGACAGACTGACAGACAGACTGACAGACAGACAGACTGACAGACAGACTGACAGACAGACTGACAGACAGACTGACAGACAAACTGACAGACAGACTTACGTGCAGACTGACAGACAGACTGACAGACAGATTGACAGACAGACTGACAGGCAGATTGACAGACAGACTGACAGACTAGTAAACAGACTGACAGACTAAGTGACATACAGACTCACAGACTGGCAGCTATTGTAGATTGACGGACAGATAGACTGGCAGGCAAACTGACAGGCAGACTGACAGACAGACTGACAGACAGACTGACAGACAGACTGACAGGCAGACTGACTGACAGACTAGTAATCAGACTGACAGACTAAGTGACTGACAGACTGACAGACAGACTGACAGACAGCCTGACAGATAGACTGACAGATAGACTGACAGACAGACTGACAGACACACTAACTGACAGACAGACTGACAGACAGACTGACAGACAGACAGACTGACAGACAGACTGGCAGACAGACTGAAAGACAGACTGACAGACAGACTGACAGACAAACTGACAGACAGACAGACAGACTTACGGACAGACTGACAGACAGACTAAGAGACAGACTGACAGACAGACTGACAGGCAAACTGACAGACAGACTGACAGACAGATTGACAGACAGACTGACAGGCAGACTGACAGAAAGACTGACAGACTGACTGACAGGCAGACTGACTGACAGACAGACATAGAGGTTGACAGATAGGTTGACAGACTGACAGACAGATTGACAGACAGACTGACAGGCAGACTGACAGAAAGACTGACAGACTGACTGACAGGCAGACTGACTGACAGACAGACCTAGAGGTTGACAGATAGGTTGACAGACTGACAGACAGACTGACAGCCAGACTGACTGACAGACTAACAGACAGAGAGACTGACAGGCAGACTGACAGACAGACTGAAAGGCAGACAGACAGACAGACTGAAAGACAGACTGACAGACAGACAGACTGACAGGCAGACTGACTAACAGACAGACAGAGAGACTGACAGATAGGTTGACAGACTGACAGACAGACTGACTTACAGGCAGACTGACTGACAGACGGACAGAGAGACTGACAGAAAGGTTGACAGACTGACAGACAGACTGACAGACAGACTAGTAAACAGACTGACAGACTAAGTGACAGACAGACTGACAGACAGACTGACAGACTGACAGACTGACAGACTGACGGACAGACAGACTGACAGACTGACAGACAGACTGACAGACAGACTAGTAAACAGACTGACAGACTAAGTGACAGACAGACTGACAGACAGACTGACAGACTAGTAAACAGACTGACAGACTAAGTGACATACAGACTCACAGACTGGCAGCTTTTGTAGATTGACGGACAGATAGACTGTAGACAGACTGGCAGGCAAACTGACAGGCAGACTAACAGACAGACTGACAGACAGACTGACAGACAGACTGACAGGCAGACTGACTGACAGACAGACAGAGAGATTGACAGATAGGTTGACAGACTGACAGACAGACTGACAGCCAGACTGACTGACAGACTGAGAGACAGATAGACTGACAGACAGACTGACAGACTAGTAAACAGACTGACAGACTTAGTGACATACAGACTCACAGACAGACTGACAGATAGCCTGACAGGCAGATTGACTGACAGATAGACAGAGAGACTGACAGGCAGACTGACAGCAGACTGAAAGACAGACAGAGTGACCGACAGACTGACAGACAGACAGACTGACTGACAGACTGACTGACAAACTGACAGGCAGACTGAAAGACAGACAGACAGACAGACTGGGAGAGTGACAGGCAGACTGACAGGCAGACTGACTGACAGACAGACTGACAAACAGACTGACAGACAGAGTGACAGGCAGACTGACTGATAGACAGACAGAGAGACTGACAGATAGGTTGACAGACTGACAGACTGACAGACAGACAGACTGACAGACAGACTGACAGACTAGAAAACAGACTGACAGACTAAGTGACATACAGACTCACAGACTGGCAGCTATTGTAGATTGACGGACAGATAGACGGTAGACAGACTGGCAGGCAAACTGACATACAGACTCACAGACAGACTGACAGATAGCCTGAAAAGCAGACTGACTGACAGACTAGTAAACAGACTGACAGACTAAGTGACATACAAACTCACAGACAGACTGACAGAAAGACAGACTGACAGACAGACTGACTGACAGACAGACTGGCAGACAGACTGGCAGAGTGACAGGCAGACTGACAGGCAGACTGACTGACAGACAGACTGACAAACAGATTGACAGAAAGAGTGACAGGCAGACTGACTGATAGACAGACAGAGAGACTGACAGATAGGTTGACAGACTGACAGACAGACTGACTGACAGACAGACTGACAGACTAGAAAACAGACTGACAGACTAAGTGACATACAGACTCACAGACTGGCAGCTATTGTAGATTGACGGATGGATAGACGGTAGACAGACTGGCAGGCAAACTGATAGGCAGACTGACAGACAGACTGACAGACAGACTGACAGACAGACTGACAGACAGACTGACAGACAGACTGACAGGCAGATTGACTGACAGACTAGTAAACAGACTGACAGACTAAGTGACAGATAGACTGACAGACAGACTGACAGACACACTGACTGACAGACAGACAGACTGACAAACAGACAGACTGACAGACAGACTGACAGACAGACAGACTGACAGACAGACTGACAGACAGACTGACAGACAGACTGACAGACAGACTGACAGACAAACTGACAGACAGACTTACGTGCAGACTGACAGACAGACTGACAGACAGATTGACAGACAGACTGACAGGCAGATTGACAGACAGACTGACAGACTAGTAAACAGACTGACAGACTAAGTGACATACAGACTCACAGACTGGCAGCTATTGTAGATTGATGTACAGATAGACGGTAGACAGACTGGCAGGCAAACTGACAGGCACACTGACAGACAGACTGACAGACAGACTGACAGACAGACTGACAGACAGACTGACTGACAGACTGACAGACAGACTGACAGACTAGTAAACAGACTGACAGACTAAGTGACATAAAAACTCACAGACAGACTGACAGAAAGACAGACTGACAGACAGACTGACTGACAGGCAGACTGACAGACAGACTGGCAGAGTGACAGGCAGGCTGACAGGCAGACTGACTGACAGACAGACTGACAAACAGATTGACAGAAAGAGTGACAGGCAGACTGACTGACAGACTGACAGACTAGTAAACAGACTGACAGACTAAGTGACATACAGACTCACAGACTGGCAGCTATTGTAGATTGATGGACAGATAGACGGTAGACAGACTGGCAGGCAAACTGACAGGCAGACTGACAGACAGACTGACAGACAGACTGACAGACTGACAGACAGACTGACTGACAGACAGACTGACAGACTAGAAAACAGACTGACAGACTAAGTGACATACAGACTCACAGACTGGCAGCTATTGTAGATTGACGGACAGATAGACTGTAGACAACTGGCAGGCAAACTGACAGGCAGACTGACAGACAGACTGACAGACAGACTGACAGACAGACTGACAGGCAGACTGACTGACAGACTAGTAAACAGACTGACAGACTAAGTGACAGACAGACTGACAGACAGACTGACAGACAGCCTGACAGATAGACTGACAGACAGACTGACAGACAAACTGACAGACAGACAGACAGACTTACGGACAGACTGACAGACAGACTAAGAGACAGACTGACAGACAGACTGACAGACAGACAGACTGACAGACAGACTGGCAGACAGACTGACAGACAGACTGACAGACTGACAGACTGACAGACAGACTGACTGACAGACAGACTGACAGACTAGAAAACAGACTGACAGACTAAGTGACATACAGACTCACAGACTGGCAGCTATTGTAGATTGACGGACAGATAGACTGTAGACAGACTGGCAGGCAAACTGACAGGCAGACTGACAGACAGACTGACAGACAGACTGACAGACAGACTGACAGGCAGACTGACTGACAGACTAGTAAACAGACTGACAGACTAAGTGACAGACAGACTGACAGACAGACTGACAGACAGCCTGACAGATAGACTGACAGACAGACTGACAGACAAACTGACAGACAGACAGACAGACTAACAGACAGACTGACAGACAAACTGACAGACAGACAGACAGACTAAGAGACAGACTGACAGACAGACTGACAGGCAAACTGACAGACAGACTGACAGACAGATTGACAGACAGACTGACAGGCAGACTGACAGAAAGACTGACAGACTGACTGACAGGCAGACTGACTGACAGACAGACATAGAGGTTGACAGATAGGTTGACAGACTGACAGACAGATTGACAGACAGACTGACAGGCAGACTGACAGAAAGACTGACAGACTGACTGACTGACAGACTGACAGACAGAGAGACTGACAGGCAGACTGACAGACAGACTGAAAGGCAGACAGACAGACAGACTGAAAGACAGACTGACAGACAGACAGACTGACAGGCAGACTGACTAACACACAGACAGAGAGACTGACACATAGGTTGATAGACTGACAGAGAGAGAGACTGACAGAAAGTTTGAAAGACTGACAGACAGACAGACTGACAGACAGACTGCCTGACAGACTGACAGACTGACAGACTGACAGACTGACGGACAGACAGACTGACAGACTGACAGACAGACTGACAGACAGACTAGAAAACAGACTGACAGACTAAGTGACAGACAGACTGACAGACAGACTGACAGACAGCCTGACAGATAGACTGACAGATAGACTGACAGACATACAGACTGACAGGCAGACTGAAAGACAGACTGAAAGACAGACAGACAGACAGACTGACAGACAGACTGACAGACTGACTGACAGACAGAGAGAGAGACTGACAGATAGGTTGACAGACTGACAGACAGACTGACTGACAGACTGACACGCAGACTGAAAGACAGACAGACAGACAGGCAGACTGACAGGCAGACTGACTGACAGACAGACTGACAAACAGACTGACAGACTGACAGACTGACAGACAGACTGACAGACTGACAGACTGACAGACTGACAGACAGACTGACAGACTAGTAAACAGACTTACAGACTAAGTGACAGACAGAGTGACAGGCAGACTGACTAACAGACAGACAGAGAGACTGACAGAACGGTTTACAGACTGACAGACAGAGAGACTGACAGAAAGGTTGACAGACTGACAGACAGACAGACTGACAGACAGACTGCCTGACAGACTGACAGACTGACAGACTGACAGACTGACAGACTGACAGACTGACAGACAGACAGACTGACAGACTGACAGACTGACAGACAGACTGACAGACTGACAGACTGACAGACTGACAGACAGACTGACAGACTAGTAAACAGACTTACAGACTAAGTGACAGACAGACTGACAGACAGACTGACAGACAGCCTGACAGATGGACTGACAGGCAGACTGACTGACAGAGAGACTGACAAATAGGTTGACAGACAGACAGACAGACTGACTGACAGACTAGTAAACAGACTTACAGACTAAGTGACATACAGACTCACAGATTGGAGGCTATTGTAGATTGACGGACAGATAAACGGTAGACAGACTGGCAGGCAAACTGACAGGCAGACTGACAGACAGACTGACAGAAAGACTGACAGACAGACTGACAGACAGACTGACAGACAGACTGACTGACAGACTGACAGACAGACAGACTGACAGACAGACTGACAGACTGACAGACTGACAGACTGACAGACTGACAGACTTAGTGACATACAGACTCACAGACAGACTGACAGATAGGCTGACAGGCAGACTGACTGACAGACAGACTGACAGACAGACAAACAGACAGACTGGCAGACAGACTGACATCAGACTGACTGACAGACAGACTAACAGACAGACTGAAAGACAGACAGACTGACAGACAGACTGTCAGACAGACTGACATCAGACTGACTGACAGACAAACAGACAGATTGACAGGCAGACTGACTGACAGACAGACAGAGAGATTGACAGACAGGTTGACAGACTGACAGACAGACTGACAGACTGACAGACTGACAGACTGACAGACTGACAGACTGACAGACTAGTAAACAGACTGACAGACAGACAGACTGACTGACAGACTGTCTGACAAACTGACAGGCAGACTGAAAGACCGACAGACAGACAGACTGGGAGAGTGACAGGCAGACTGACAGGCAGACTGACTGACAGACAGACTGACAAACAGACTGACAGACAGAGTGACAGGCAGACTGACTGATAGACAGACAGAGAGACTGACAGATAGGTTGACAGACTGACAGACTGACAGACAGACAGACTGACAGACAGACTGACAGACTAGAAAACAGACTGACAGACTAAGTGACATACAGACTCACAGACTGGCAGCTATTGTAGATTGACGGACAGATAGACGGTAGACAGACTGGCAGGCAAACTGACAGGCAAACTGACATACAGACTCACAGACAGACTGACAGATAGCCTGAAAAGCAGACTGACTGACAGACTAGTAAACAGACTGACAGACTAAGTGACATACAAACTCACAGACAGACTGACAGAAAGACAGACTGACAGACAGACTGACTGACAGACAGACTGACAGACAGACTGGCAGAGTGACAGGCAGACTGGCAGAGTGACAGGCAGACTGACAGGCAGACTGACTGACAGACAGACTGACAAACAGATTGACAGAAAGAGTGACAGGCAGACTGACTGATAGACAGACAGAGAGACTGACAGATAGGTTGACAGACTGACAGACAGACTGACTGACAGACAGACTGACAGACTAGAAAACAGACTGACAGACTAAGTGACATACAGACTCACAGACTGGCAGCTATTGTAGATTGACGGATAGATAGACGGTAGACAGACTGGCAGGCAAACTGATAGGCAGACTGACAGACAGACTGACTGACAGACTGACAGACAGACTGACAGGCAGATTGACTGACAGACTAGTAAACAGACTGACAGACTAAGTGACAGATAGACTGACAGACAGACTGACAGACACACTGACTGACAGACAGACTGACAGACAGACTGACAGACAGACAGACTGACAGACAGACTGACAGACAGACAGACTGACAGACAGACTGACAGACAGACTGACAGACAGACTGACAGACAGACTGACAGACAAACTGACAGACAGACTTACGTGCAGACTGACAGACAGACTGACAGACAGATTGACAGACAGACTGACAGGCAGATTGACAGACAGACTGACAGACTAGTAAACAGACTGACAGACTAAGTGACATACAGACTCACAGACTGGCAGCTATTGTAGATTGATGGACAGATAGACGGTAGACAGACTGGCAGGCAAACTGACAGGCAGACTGACAGACAGACTGACAGACAGACTGACAGACAGACTGACAGACAGACTGACTGACAGACTGACAGACAGACTGACAGACTGACAGACTAGTAAACAGACTGACAGACTAAGTGACATACAAACTCACAGACAGACTGACAGAAAGACAGACTGACAGACAGACTGACTGACAGGCAGACTGACAGACAGACTGGCAGAGTGACAGGCAGACTGACAGGCAGACTGACTGACAGACAGACTGACAAACAGATTGACAGACAGAGTGACAGGCAGACTGACTGATAGACAGACAGAGAGACTGACAGATAGGTTGACAGACTGACAGACAGACTGACTTACAGGCAGACTGACTGACAGACGGACAGAGAGACTGACAGAAAGGTTGACAGACTGACAGACTGACAGACTGACAGACTGACGGACAGACAGACTGACAGACTGACAGACAGACTGACAGACAGACTAGTAAACAGACTGACAGACTAAGTGACAGACAGACTGACAGACAGACTGACAGACTAGTAAACAGACTGACAGACTAAGTGACATACAGACTCACAGACTGGCAGCTTTTGTAGATTGACGGACAGATAGACTGTAGACAGACTGGCAGGCAAACTGACAGGCAGACTAACAGACAGACTGACAGACAGACTGACAGACAGACTGACAGGCAGACTGACAGACAGACAGACAGAGAGATTGACAGATAGGTTGACAGACTGACAGACAGACTGACAGCAAGACTGACTGACAGACTGAGAGACAGACAGACTGACAGACAGACTGACAGACTAGTAAACAGACTGACAGACTAAGTGACATACAGACTCACAGACAGACTGACAGATAGCCTGACAGGCAGACTGACTGACAGATAGACAGAGAGACTGACAGGCAGACTGACAGCAGACTGAAAGACAGACAGACTGACCGACAGACTGACAGACAGACAGACTGACTGACAGACTGACTGACGAACTGACAGGCAGACTGAAAGACAGACAGACCGACAGACTGGGAGAGTGACAGGCAGACTGACAGGCAGACTGACTGACAGACAGACTGACAAACAGACTGACAGACAGAGTGACAGGCAGACTGACTGATAGACAGACAGAGAGACTGACAGATAGGTTGACAGACTGACAGACTGACAGACAGACAGACTGACAGACAGACTGACAGACTAGAAAACAGACTGACAGACTAAGTGACATACAGACTCACAGACTGGCAGCTATTGTAGATTGACGGACAGATAGACGGTAGACAGACTGGCAGGCAAACTGACAGGCAAACTGACATACAGACTCACAGACAGACTGACAGATAGCCTGAAAAGCAGACTGACTGACAGACTAGTAAACAGACTGACAGACTAAGTGACATACAAACTCACAGACAGACTGACAGAAAGACAGACTGACAGACAGACTGACTGACAGACAGACTGACAGACAGACTGGCAGAGTGACAGGCAGACTGACAGGCAGACTGACTGACACACAGACTGACAAACAGATTGACAGAAAGAGTGACAGGCAGACTGACTGATAGACAGACAGAGAGACTGACAGATAGGTTGACAGACTGACAGGCAGACTGACTGACAGACAGACTGACAGACTAGAAAACAGACTGACAGACTAAGTGACATACAGACTCACAGACTGGCAGCTATTGTAGATTGACGGATAGATAGACGGTAGACAGACTGGCAGGCAAACTGATAGGCAGACTGACAGACAGACTGACAGACAGACTGACAGACAGACTGACAGACAGACTGACAGACAGACGGACAGGCAGATTGACTGACAGACTAGTAAACAGACTGACAGACTAAGTGACAGATAGACTGACAGACAGACTGACAGACACACTGACTGACAGACAGACTGACAGACAGACTGACAGACAGACAGACTGACAGACAAACTGACAGACAGACAGACTGACAGACAGACTGACAGACAGACTGACAGACAGACTGACAGACAGACTGACAGACAAACTCACAGACAGACTTACGTGCAGACTGACAGACAGACTGACAGACAGATTGACAGACAGACTGACAGGCAGATTGACAGACAGACTGACAGACTAGTAAACAGACTGACAGACTAAGTGACATACAGACTCACAGACTGGCAGCTATTGTAGATTGATGGACAGATAGACGGTAGACAGACTGGCAGGCAAACTGACAGGCAGACTGACAGACAGACTGACAGACAGACTGACAGACAGACTGACTGACAGACTGACAGACAGACTGACAGACTAGTAAACAGACTGACAGACTAAGTGACATAAAAACTCACAGACAGACTGACAGAAAGACAGACTGACAGACAGACTGACTGACAGGCAGACTGACAGACAGACTGGCAGAGTGACAGGCAGACTGACAGGCAGACTGACTGACAGACAGACTGACAAACAGACTGACAGACAGACTGACAGGCAGACTGACTGACAGACTAGTAAACAGACTGACAGACTAAGTGACAGACAGACTGACAGACAGACTGACAGACAGCCTGACAGATAGACTGACAGATAGACTGACAGACAGGCTGACAGACACACTAACTGACAGACAGACTGACAGACAGACTGACAGACAGACTGACAGACAGACAGACTGACAGACAGACTGGCAGACAGACTGACAGACAGACTAACAGACAGACTGACAGACAAACTGACAGACAGACAGACAGACTTACGGACAGACTGACAGACAGACTAAGAGACAGACTGACAGACAGACTGACAGGCAAACTGACAGACAGACTGACAGACAGATTGACAGACAGACTGACAGGCAGACTGACAGAAAGACTGACAGACTGACTGACAGGCAGAGTGACTGACAGACAGACATAGAGGTTGACAGATAGGTTGACAGACTGACAGACAGATTGACAGACAGACTGACAGGCAGACTGACAGAAAGACTGACAGACTGACTGACTGACAGACTGACAGACAGAGAGACTGACAGGCAGACTGACAGACAGACTGAAAGGCAGACAGACAGACAGACTGAAAGACAGACTGACAGACAGACAGACTGACAGGCAGACTGACTAACAGACAGACAGAGAGACTGACAGATAGGTTGACAGACTGACAGAGAGAGAGACTGACAGAAAGTTTGACAGACTGACAGACAGACAGACTGACAGACAGACTGCCTGACAGACTGACAGACTGACAGACTGACGGACAGACAGACTGACAGACTGACAGACAGACTGACAGACAGACTAGTAAACAGACTGACAGACTAAGTGACAGACAGACTGACAGACAGACTGACAGACAGCCTGACAGATAGACTGACAGATAGACTGACAGACATACAGACTGACAGGCAGACTGAAAGACAGACTGAAAGACAGACAGACAGACAGAGTGACAGACAGACTGACAGACAGACAGACTGACAGACAGACTGACAGACTGACTGACAGACAGAGAGAGAGACTGACAGATAGGTTGACAGACTGACTGACAGACTGACACGCAGACTGAAAGACAGACAGACAGACAGGCAGACTGACAGGCAGACTGACTGACAGACAGACTGACAAACAGATTGACAGACAGAGTGACAGGCAGACTGACTAACAGACAGACAGAGAGACTGACAGAACGGCTTACAGACTGACAGACAGAGAGACTGACAGAAAGGTTGACAGACTGACAGACAGACAGACTGACAGACAGACTGCCTGACAGACTGACAGACTGACAGACTGACAGACTGACAGACAGACAGACTGACAGACTGACAGACTGACAGACAGACTGACAGACTGACAGACTGACAGACTGACAGACTGACAGACAGACTGACAGACTAGTAAACAGACTTACAGACTAAGTGACAGACAGACTGACAGACAGACTGACAGACAGCCTGACAGATGGACTGACAGGCAGACTGACTGACAGAGAGACTGACAAATAGGTTGACAGACAGACAGACAGACTGACTGACAGACTAGTAAACAGACTTACAGACTAAGTGACATACAGACTCACAGATTGGAGGCTATTGTAGATTGACGGACAGATAAACGGTAGACAGACTGGCAGGCAAACTGACAGGCAGACTGACAGACAGACTGACAGACAGACTGACAGACACTCTGACAGACAGACTGACAGACAGACTGACTGACAGACTGACAGTCAGACAGACTGACAGACAGACTGACAGACTGACAGACTTAGTGACATACAGACTCACAGACAGACTGACAGATAGGCTGACAGGCAGACTGACTGACAGACAGACTGACAGACAGACAAACAGACAGACTGGCAGACAGACTGACATCAGACTGACTGACAGACAGACTAACAGACAGACTGAAAGACAGACAGACTGACAGACAGACTGTCAGACAGACTGACATCAGACTGACTGACAGACAAACAGACAGACTGACAGGCAGACTGACTGACAGACAGACAGAGAGACTGACAGACAGGTTGACAGACTGACAGAAAGACTGACAGACTGACAGACTGACAGACTGACAGACTGACAGACTAGTAAACAGACTGACAGACAGACAGACTGACTAACAGACTGACTGACAAACTGACAGGCAGACTGAAAGACAGACAGACAGACAGACTGGGAGAGTGACAGGCAGACTGACAGGCAGACTGACTGACAGACAGACTGACAAACAGACTGACAGACAGAGTGACAGGCAGACTGACTGATAGACAGACAGAGAGACTGACAGATAGGTTGACAGACTGACAGACTGACAGACAGATAGACTGACAGACAGACTGACAGACTAGAAAACAGACTGACAGACTAAGTGACATACAGACTCACAGACTGGCAGCTATTGTAGATTGACGGACAGATAGACGGTAGACAGACTGGCAGGCAAACTGACAGGCAAACTGACATACAGACTCACAGACAGACTGACAGATAGCCTGAAAAGCAGACTGACTGACAGACTAAGTGACATACAAACTCACAGACAGACTGACAGAAAGACAGACTGACAGACAGACTGACTGACAGACAGACTGACAGACAGACTGGCAGAGTGACAGGCAGACTGACAGGCAGACTGACTGACAGACAGACTGACAAACAGATTGACAGAAAGAGTGACAGGCAGACTGACTGATAGACAGACAGAGAGACTGACAGATAGGTTGACAGACTGACAGACAGACTGACTGACAGACAGACTGACAGACTAGAAAACAGACTGACAGACTAAGTGACAACAGACTCACAACTGGCAGCTATTGTAGATTGACGGATAGATAGACGGTAGACAGACTGGCAGGCAAACTGATAGGCGGACTGACAGACAGACTGACAGACAGACTGACAGACAGACTGACAGACAGACTGACAGGCAGATTGACTGACAGACTAGTAAACAGACTGGCAGACTAAGTGACAGATAGACTGACAGACAGACTGACAGACACACTGACTGACAGACAGACTGACAGACAGACTGACAGACAGACAGACTGACAGACAGACTGACAGACAGACAGACAGACAGACTGACAGAAAGACTGACAGACAGACTGACAGACAGACTGACAGACAGACTGAGAGACAGACTGACAGACAAACTGACAGACAGACTTACGTGCAGACTGACAGACAGACTGACAGACAGATTGACAGACAGACTGACAGGCAGATTGACAGACAGACTGACAGACTAGTAAACAGACTGACAGACTAAGTGACATACAGACTCACAGACTGGCAGCTATTGTAGATTGATGGACAGATTGACGGTAGACAGACTGGCAGGCAAACTGACAGGCAGACTGACAGACAGACTGACAGACAGACTGACAGACAGACTGACAGACAGACTGACAGACAGACTGACTGACAGACTGACAGACAGTTTGACAGACTAGTAAACAGACTGACAGACTAAGTGACATACAAACTCACAGACAGACTGACAGTAAGACAGACTGACAGACAGACTGACTGACAGGCAGACTGACAGAGAGACTGGCAGAGTGACAGGCAGACTGACAGGCAGACTGACAGACAGACTGACAGACAGACTGACAGACAAACTGACTGACAGACTGACAGACAGACAGACTGACAGACAGACTGACAGACTGACAGACTGACAGACTTAGTGACATACAGACTCACAGACAGACTGACAGATAGGCTGACAGGCAGACTGACTGACAGACAGACTGACAGACAGACAAACAGACAGACTGGCAGACAGACTGACATCAGACTGACTGACAGACAGACTAACAGACAGACTGAAAGACAGACAGACTGACAGACAGACTGTCAGACAGACTGACATCAGACTGACTGACAGACAGACTGACAGGCAGACTGACTGACAGACAGACAGAGAGACTGACAGACAGGTTGACAGACTGACAGACAGACTGACAGACTGACAGACTAGTAAACAGACTGACAGACAGACAGACTGACTAACAGACTGACTGACAAACTGACAGGCAGACTGAAAGACAGACAGACAGACAGACTGGGAGAGTGACAGGCAGACTGACAGGCAGACTGACTGACAGACAGACTGACAAACAGACTGACAGACAGAGTGACAGGCAGACTGACTGATAGACAGACAGAGAGACTGACAGATAGGTTGACAGACTGACAGACTGACAGACAGACAGACTGACAGACAGACTGACAGACTAGAAAACAGACTGACAGACTAAGTGACATACAGACTCACAGACTGGCAGCTATTGTAGATTGACGGACAGATAGACGGTAGACAGACTGGCAGGCAAACTGACAGGCAAACTGACATACAGACTCACAGACAGACTGACAGATAGCCTGAAAAGCAGACTGACTGACAGACTAGTAAACAGACTGACAGACTAAGTGACATACAAACTCACAGACAGACTGACAGAAAGACAGACTGACAGACAGACTGACTGACAGACAGACTGACAGACAGACTGGCAGAGTGACAGGCAGACTGACAGGCAGACTGACTGACAGACAGACTGACAAACAGATTGACAGAAAGAGTGACAGGCAGACTGACTGATAGACAGACAGAGAGACTGACAGATAGGTTGACAGACTGACAGACAGACTGACTGACAGACAGACTGACAGACTAGAAAACAGACTGACAGACTAAGTGACATACAGACTCACAGACTGGCAGCTATTGTAGATTGACGGATAGATAGACGGTAGACAGACTGGCAGGCAAACTGATAGGCAGACTGACAGACAGACTGACAGACAGACTGACAGACAGACTGACAGGCAGATTGACTGACAGACTAGTAAACAGACTGACAGACTAAGTGACAGATAGACTGACAGACAGACTGACAGACACACTGACTGACAGACAGACTGACAGACAGACTGACAGACAGACAGACTGACAGACAGACTGACAGACAGACAGACTGACAGACAGACTGACAGACAGACTGACAGACAGACTGACAGACAGACTGACAGACAAACTGACAGACAGACTTACGTGCAGACTGACAGACAGACTGACAGACAGATTGACAGACAGACTGACAGGCAGATTGACAGACAGACTGACAGACTAGTAAACAGACTGACAGACTAAGTGACATACAGACTCACAGACTGGCAGCTATTGTAGATTGATGGACAGATAGACGGTAGACAGACTGGCAGGCAAACTGACAGGCAGACTGACAGACAGACAGACAGACAGACTGACAGACAGACTGACAGACAGACTGACAGACAGACTGACTGACAGACTGACAGACAGACTGACAGACTAAGTGACATACAAACTCACAGACAGACTGACAGAAAGACAGACTGACAGACAGACTGACTGACAGGCAGACTGACCGACAGACTGGCAGAGTGACAGGCAGACTGACAGGCAGACTGACTGACAGACAGACTGACAAACAGATTGACAGACAGAGTGACAGGCAGACTGACTGATAGACAGACAGAGAGACTGACAGATAGGTTGACAGACTGACAGACAGACTGACAGACTAGAAAACAGACTGACAGACTAAGTGACATACAGACTCACAGACTGGCAGCTATTGTAGATTGACGGACAGATAGACTGTAGACAGACTGGCAGGCAAACTGACAGGCAGACTGACAGACAGACTGACAGACAGACTGACAGACAGACTGACAGGCAGACTGACTGACAGACTAGTAAACAGACTGACAGACTAAGTGACAGACAGACTGACAGACAGACTGACAGACAGCCTGACAGATAGACTGACAGATAGGCTGACAGACAGGCTGACAGACACACTAACTGACAGACAGACTGACAGACAGACTGACAGACAGACAGACTGACAGACAGACTGGCAGACAGACTGACAGACAGACTGACAGACAGACTGACAGACAAACTGACAGACAGACAGACAGACTTACGGACAGACTGACAGACAGACTAAGAGACAGACTGACAGACAGACTGACAGGCAAACTGACAGACAGACTGACAGACAGATTGACAGACAGACTGACAGGCAGACTGACAGAAAGACTGACAGACTGACTGACAGGCAGACTGACTGACAGACAGACATAGAGGTTGACAGATAGGTTGACAGACTGACAGACAGATTGACAGACAGACTGACAGGCAGACTGACAGAAAGACTGAGAGACTGACTGACTGACAGACTGACAGACAGAGAGACTGACAGGCAGACTGACAGACAGACTGAAAGGCAGACAGACAGACAGACTGAAAGACAGACTGACAGACAGACAGACTGACAGGCAGACTGACTAACAGACAGACAGAGAGACTGACAGATAGGTTGACAGACTGACAGAGAGAGAGACTGACAGAAAGTTTGACAGACTGACAGACAGACAGACTGACAGACAGACTGCCTGACAGACTGACAGACTGACAGACTGACAGACTGACGGACAGACAGACTGACAGACTGACAGACAGACTAGTAAACAGACTGACAGACTAAGTGACAGACAGACTGACAGACAGACTGACAGACAGCCTGACAGATAGACTGACAGATAGACTGACAGACATACAGACTGACAGGCAGACTGAAAGACAGACTGAAAGACAGACAGACAGACAGAGTGACAGACAGACTGACAGACAGACAGACTGACAGACAGACTGACAGACTGACTGACAGACAGAGAGAGAGACTGACAGATAGGTTGACAGACTGACAGACAGACTGACTGACAGACTGACACGCAGACTGAAAGACAGACAGACAGACAGGCAGACTGACAGGCAGACTGACTGACAGACAGACTGACAAACAGATTGACAGACAGAGTGACAGGCAGACTGACTAACAGACAGACAGAGAGACTGACAGAACGGTTTACAGACTGACAGACAGAGAGACTGACAGAAAGGTTGACAGACTGACAGACAGACAGACTGACAGACAGACTGCCTGACAGACTGACAGACTGACAGACTAACAGACTGACAGACAGACAGACTGACAGACTGACAGACTGACAGACTGACAGACTGACAGACAGACTGACAGACTAGTAAACAGACTTACAGACTAAGTGACATACAGACTCACAGTTTGGAGGCTATTGTAGATTGACGGACAGATAAACGGTAGACAGACTGGCAGGCAAACTGACAGGCAGACTGACAGACAGACTGACAGACAGACTGACAGACAGACTGACTGACAGACTGACAGACAGACAGACTGACAGACAGACTGACAGACTGACAGACTGACAGACTGACAGACTGACAGACTGACAGACTGACAGACTGACAGACTGACAGACTTAGTGACATACAGACTCACAGACAGACTGACAGATAGGCTGACAGGCAGACTGACTGACAGACAGACTGACAGACAGACAAACAGACAGACTGGCAGACAGACTGACATCAGACTGACTGACAGACAGACTAACAGACAGACTGAAAGACAGACAGACTGACAGACAGACTGTCAGACAGACTGACATCAGACTGACTGACAGACAAACAGACAGACTGACAGGCAGACTGTCTGACAGACAGACAGAGAGACTGACAGACAGGTTGACAGACTGACAGACAGACTGACAGACTGACAGACTGACAGACTGACAGACTGACAGACTGACAGACTGACAGACTGACAGACTGACAGACTGACAGACTGACAGACTGACAGACTGACAGACTGACAGACTGACAGACAGACTGAAAGACAGACAGACTGACAGACAGACTGACAGACAGAGTCACAGGCAGACAAACAGAGAGACTGACAGGCAGACTGACAGACAGACTGACAGACAGTCTGACAGACAGACAGACTGACAGACAGACTGAAAGACAGACAGACTGACAGACAGACTGTCAGACAGACTGACAGACAGACTGACAGACAGACAAAAAGACAGACTGACAGGCAGACTGACTGACAGACAGACAGAGAGACTGACAGACAGGTTGACAGACTGAGAGACAGACTGACTTACAGGCAGACTGACTGACAGACGGACAGAGAGACTGACAGAAAGGTTGACAGACTGACAGACAGACAGACTGACAGAAAGACAGACAGACAGACAGACTGACTGACAGACAGACTGACAGACAGACTGGCAGAGTGACAGGCAGACTGACAGGCAGACTGACTGACAGACAGACTGACAAACAGACTGACAGACAGAGTCACAGGCAGACTGACTGATAAACAGACAGAGAGACTGACAGATAGGTTGACAGACTGACAGACAGACTGACTGACAGACAGACTGACAGACTAGAAAACAGACTGACAGACTAAGTGACATACAGAATCACAGATTGGCAGCTATTGTAGATTGACGGAGAGATAGACGGTAGACAGACTGGCAGGCAAACTAAGGGCAGACTGACAGACAGACTGACAGACAGACTGACAGACAGACTGACAGACAGACTGACAGGCAGACTGACTGACAGAGAGACTGACAGGTAGGTTGACAGACAGACAGACAGAGAGACTGACAGATAGGTTGACAGACTGACAGACAGACAGGCTGATAGACAGACTGACAGACTGACAGAGTAGTAAACAGACTGACAGACTAAGTGACATACAGACTCAAAGACAGACTGACAGACAGACAGACTGACAGACTGACAGACAGACAGACAGACTGACAGACAGACTGACAGACAGACTGACAGACAGACTAACAGACAGACAGACTGACAGACAGACTGACAGACAGACTGACAGACTGACAGACTGACAGACTGACAGACTGACGGACAGACAGACTGACAGACTGACAGACAGACTAGTAAACAGACTGACAGACTAAGTGACAGACAGACTGACAGACAGACTGACAGACAGCCTGACAGATAGACTGACAGATAGACTGACAGACATACAGACTGACAGGCAGACTGAAAGACAGACTGAAAGACAGACAGACAGACAGAGTGACAGACAGACTGACAGACAGACAGACTGACAGACAGACTGACAGACTGACTGACAGACAGAGAGAGAGACTGACAGATAGGTTGACAGACTGACAGACAGACTGACTGACAGACTGACACGCAGACTGAAAGACAGACAGACAGACAGGCAGACTGACAGGCAGACTGACTGACAGACAGACTGACAAACAGATTGACAGACAGAGTGACAGGCAGACTGACTAACAGACAGACAGAGAGACTGACAGAACGGTTTACAGACTGACAGACAGAGAGACTGACAGAAAGGTTGACAGACTGACAGACAGACAGACTGACAGACAGACTGCCTGACAGACTGACAGACTGACAGACTAACAGACTGACAGACAGACAGACTGACAGACTGACAGACTGACAGACAGACTGACAGACTAGTAAACAGACTTACAGACTAAGTGACATACAGACTCACAGATTGGAGGCTATTGTAGATTGACGGACAGATAAACGGTAGACAGACTGGCAGGCAAACTGACAGGCAGACTGACAGACAGACTGACAGACAGACTGACAGAAAGACTGACAGACAGACTGACAGACAGACTGACTGACAGACTGACAGACAGACAGACTGACAGACAGACTGACAGACTGACAGACTGACAGACTGACAGACTGACAGACTGACAGACTTAGTGACATACAGACTCACAGACAGACTGACAGATAGGCTGACAGGCAGACTGACTGACAGACAGACTGACAGACAGACAAACAGACAGACTGGCAGACAGACTGACATCAGACTGACTGACAGACAGACTAACAGACAGACTGAAAGACAGACAGACTGACAGACAGACTGTCAGACAGACTGACATCAGACTGACTGACAGACAAACAGACAGACTGACAGGCAGACTGTCTGACAGACAGACAGAGAGACTGACAGACAGGTTGACAGACTGACAGACAGACTGACAGACTGACAGACTGACAGACTGACAGACTGACAGACTGACAGACTGACAGACTGACAGACTGACAGACTGACAGACTGACAGACTGACAGACTGACAGACAGACTGACAGACAGACTGAAAGACAGACAGACTGACAGACAGAGTCACAGGCAGACAAACAGAGAGACTGACAGGCAGACTGACAGACAGACTGACAGACAGTCTGACAGACAGACAGACTGACAGACAGACTGAAAGACAGACAGACTGACAGACAGACTGTCAGACAGACTGACAGACAGACTGACAGACAGACAAAAAGACAGACTGACAGGCAGACTGACTGACAGACAGACAGAGAGACTGACAGACAGGTTGACAGACTGAGAGACAGACTGACTTACAGGCAGACTGACTGACAGACGGACAGAGAGACTGACAGAAAGGTTGACAGACTGACAGACAGACAGACTGACAGAAAGACAGACAGACAGACAGACTGACTGACAGACAGACTGACAGACAGACTGGCAGAGTGACAGGCAGACTGACAGGCAGACTGACTGACAGACAGACTGACAAACAGACTGACAGACAGAGTCACAGGCAGACTGACTGATAAACAGACAGAGAGACTGACAGATAGGTTGACAGACTGACAGACAGACTGACTGACAGACAGACTGACAAACTAGAAAACAGACTGACAGACTAAGTGACATACAGAATCACAGATTGGCAGCTATTGTAGATTGACGGAGAGATAGACGGTAGACAGACTGGCAGGCAAACTAAGGGCAGACTGACAGACAGACTGACAGACAGACTGACAGACAGACTGACAGACAGACTGACAGGCAGACTGACTGACAGAGAGACTGACAGGTAGGTTGACAGACAGACAGACAGAGAGACTGACAGATAGGTTGACAGACTGACAGACAGACAGGCTGATAGACAGACTGACAGACTGACAGAGTAGTAAACAGACTGACAGACTAAGTGACATACAGACTCAAAGACAGACTGACAGACAGACAGACTGACAGACTGACAGACAGACAGACAGACTGACAGACAGACTGACAGACAGACTGACAGACAGACTAACAGACAGACTGACAGACAGACTGACAGACAGACTGACAGACAGACTGACGGGCAGACTGACTGACAGACAGACAGAGAGACTGACAGACAGGTTGACAGACTGATAGACAGACTGACAGACAGACTGACAGACAGACAGACTGACTGACAGACTGACAGACAGACTGACAGACAGACTGACAGATAGCCTGACAGGCAGACTGACTGACAGACAAACAGAGAGACTGACAGGCAGACTGACAGAGAGTCTGAAAGACAGACAGACTGACAGACAGACTGACAGAGAGACTGACAGACAGGTTGACAGACTGACAGACAGACTGACTTACAGGCAGACTGACTGACAGACGGACAGAGAGACTGACAGAAAGGTTGAGAGACTGACAGACTGACTGACTGACAGACTGACAGACAGACAGACTGACAGACTGACAGACAGACTGACAGACTGACAGACTGACAGACTGACAGACTGACAGACTTACAGACTAGTAAAGAGAATGACAGACTAAGTGACAGACAGAGACACTGACAGACAGCCTGACAGATAGACTGACAGATAGACTGACAGACAGACAGATTGACAGGCAGACTGAAAGATAGACTGAAAGACAGACAGACAGCCAGGGTGACAGACAGACTGACAGACAGAGAGACTGACGGACAGACTGACAGACAGAGAGACTGACAAACAGACTGACAGACTGACTGACAGACAGACAGAGAGACTGACAGATAGGTTAACAGACAGACTGACTGACAGACTGACTGACAGACTGACTGACAGACTGAAAGGCAGACAGACAGGCAGACAGACTGACTGACTGACAGACTGACTGACAGACTGAAAGGCAGACAGACAGGCAGACAGACTGACAGACAGACAGACAGACTGACAGGCAGCTCGATTGACAGACAAACAGACTGCAGACTGCAGACTGACAGACTGACAGACAGACTTACAGACAGACAGACAGACTGACAGACAGACTGACAGACAGACTGACAGACAGACTGACAGACAGATTGACAGACAGACTGACAGACAGACTGACAGAAAGACTGACAAACAGACCGACAGACTAGTAAACAGACTGACAGACAGACAGACTGACAAACAGACTGACAGACAGACTGACAGACAGACTGACAGACAGACTGACAGACAGACTGACAGACTGACTAACAGGCAGACTGACTGACAGACGGACAGAGAGACTGACAGAAAGGTTGACAGACTGACAGACTGACAGACTGACTGACTGACAGACTGACAGACTGACAGACAGACAGACTGACAGACAGACTGACAGACTGACAGACTGACAGACTGACAGACTGACAGACTGACAGACTGACAGACTGACAGACTGACAGACTGACAGACTGACAGACTGACAGACTGACAGACAGACAGACAGACTTACAGACTAGTAAACAGAATGACAGACTAAGAGACAGACAGACTGATAGACAGACTGACAGACAGCCTGACAGATAGACTGACAGATAGACTGACAGACTGACAGACTGACAGACTGACAGACTTAGTGACATACAGACTCACAGACAGACTGACAGATAGCCTGACAGGCAGACTGACTGACAGACAGACTGACAGACAGACAAACAGACAGACTGGCAGACAGACTGACATCGCACTGACTGACAGACAGACTAACAGACAGACTGAAAGACAGACAGACTGACAGAGAGACTGTCAGACAGACTGACATCAGACTGACTGACAGACAAACAGACAGACTGACAGGCAGACTGACTGACCGACAGACAGAGAGACTGACAGACAGGTTGACAGACTGACAGACAGACTGACAGACTGACAGACTGACAGACTGACAGACTAGTAAACAGACTGACAGACTAAGTGACATACAGACTCACAGACAGACAAACAGAGAGACTGACAGGCAGACTGACAGACAGACTGACAGACAGTCTGACAGACAGACAGACTGACAGACAGACTGAAAGACAGACAGACTGACAGACAGACTGTCAGACAGACTGACAGACAGACTGACAGACAGACAAACAGACAGACTGACAGGCAGACTGACTGACAGACAGACAGAGAGACTGACAGACAGGTTGACAGACTGACAGACAGACTGACTTACAGGCAGACTGACGGACAGACGGACAGAGAGACTGACATAAAGGTTGACAGACTGACAGACAAACAGACTGACAGAAAGACAGACAGACAGACAGACTGACTGACAGACAGACTGACAGACAGACTGGCAGAGTGACAGGCAGACTGACAGGCAGACTGACTGACAGACAGACTGACACACAGACTGACAGACAGAGTCACAGGCAGACTGACTGATAAACAGACAGAGAGACTGACAGATAGGTTGACAGACTGACAGACAGACTGACTGACAGACAGACTGACAGACTAGAAAACAGACTGACAGACTAAGTGACATACAGAATCACAGATTGGCAGCTATTGTAAATTGACGGACAGATAGACGGTAGACAGACTGGCAGGCAAACTGAAGGGCAGACTGACAGACAGACTGACAGACAGACTGACAGACAGACTGACAGGCAGACTGACTGACAGAGAGACTGACAGATAGGTTGACAGACAGACAGACAGAGAGACTGACAGATAGGTTGACAGACTGACAGACAGACAGGCTGACAGACAGACTGACAGACTGACAGACTAGTAAACAGACTGACAGACTACGTGACATACAGACTCAAAGACAGACTGACAGACAGACAGACTGACAGACTGACAGACTGACAGACTGACAGACTGACAGACTGACAGACAGACAGACTGACAGACAGACTGACAGACAGACTGACAGACAGACTGACAGACAGACTAACAGACAGACTGACAGACAGACTGACAGACAGACTGACAGACAGACTGACAGACAGACTGACAGGCAGACTGACTGACAGACAGACAGAGAGACTGACAGACAGGTTGACAGACTGAGAGACAGATTGACAGACAGACTGACAGACAGACAGACTGACTGACAGACTGACAGACTGACTGACAGACAGACTGACAGATAGCCTGACAGGCAGACTGACTGACAGACTGACAGACAGACAGACAGACTTACAGACTAGTAAAGAGAATGACAGACTAAGTGACAGACAGACTGACAGACAGACTTACTGACAGACAGACAGAGACCGGGACAGACAGCCTGACAGATAGGCTGACAGATAGACTGACAGACAGACAGATTGACAGGCAGACTGAAAGATAGACTGAAAGACAGACAGACAGCCAGGGTGACAGACAGACTGACAGACAGAGAGACTGACAGACAGACTGACAGACAGAGAGACTGACAAACAGACTGACAGACTGACTGACAGACAGACAGAGAGACTGACGGATAGGTTAACAGACAGACTGACTGACAGACTGACTGACAGACTGAAAGGCAGACAGACAGGCAGACAGACTGACAGACAGACAGACAGACTGACAGGCAGCTCGATTGACAGACAAACAGACTGCAGACTGCAGACTGACAGACTGACAGACAGACTTACAGACAGACAGACAGACTGACAGACAGACTGACAGACAGACTGACAGACAGACTGACAGAAAGACTGACAGACAGACCGACAGACTAGTAAACAGACTGACAGACAGACAGACTGACAAACTGACTGACAGGCAGACTGACTGACAGACAGACTGACAGACAGACTGACAGACAGACTTGCAGAGTGACAGGCAGACTGACAGGCAGAGTGACTGACAGACAGACTGACAAACAGACTGACAGACAGAGTGACAGGCAGACTGACTGATAGACAGACAGAGAGACTGACAGATAGGTCGACAGACTGACAGACAGACAGACTGACTGACAGACTGACAGACTGACAGACTGACAGACTGACAGACTGACAGACTGACAGACTGACAGACAGACTGACAGACTAGAAAACAGACTGACAGACTAAGTGACATACAGATTCACAGACTGGCAGCTATTGTAGATTGACGAACAGATAGACGGTAGACAGACTGGCAGGCAAACTGAGAGGCAGACTGACAGACAGGCTGACAGACAGACTGACAGGCAGACAGACAGAGAGACAGACAGACAGACTGACAGACAGACAGACTGACAGACAGACTGACAGACAGACTGGTAGAGTGACAGGCAGACTGACAGAGAGACAGACAGATAGACTGACAGACAGATAGACTGACAGACAGACTGACTGACAGACAGACTGACAAACAGACTGACAGACAGAGTGACAGACAGACTGACAGGCAGACTTACTGACAGACAGACAGAGAGACTGACAGAAAGCCTGACAGATTGACTGACAGATAGACTGACAGACAGACAGATTGACAGGCAGACTGAAAGACAGACTGAATGACAGACTGAAAGACAGACAGACAGACAGGGTGACAGACAGACTGACAGACAGAGAGACTGACAGACAGACTGACAGACTGACTGACAGACAGACAGAGAGACTGACAGATAGGTTAACAGACTGACAGACAGACTGACTGACAGACTGACAGACAGACTGAAAGACAGACAGACAGACTGAAAGACAGACAGACTGACAGACAGACTGACAGACAGACAGACTGACAGGCAGCTCGATTGACAGACAAACAGACTGCAGACTGCAGACTGACAGACTGACAGACAGACTGACAGACAGACAGACAGACTGACAGACAGACTGACAGACAGACTGACAGACAGACTGACAGACAGATTGACAGACAGACAGACAGACTGACAGACAGACTGACAGACAGACTGACAGACAGACTGACAGACAGGCTGCTCGATTGACAGACAAACAGACTGCAGACTGCAGACTGACAGACTGACAGACAGACTGACAGACAGACAGACAGACTGACAGACAGACTGACAGACAGACTGACAGACAGACTGACAGACAGGCTGCTCGATTGACAGACAAACAGACTGCAGACTGCAGACTGACAGACTGACAGACTGACAGACAGACTGACAGACAGACAGACAGACTGACAGACAGACTGACAGACAGACTGACAGACTGACAGACTGACAGACTGACAGACTGACAGACTGACAGACTGACAGACTGACAGACTGACAGACTGACAGACTGACAGACTGACAGACAGACTGACAGACTAGAAAACAGACTGACAGACTAAGTGACATACAGATTCACAGACTGGCAGCTATTGTAGATTGACGAACAGATAGACGGTAGACAGACTGGCAGGCAAACTGAGAGGCAGACTGACAGACAGGCTGACAGACAGACTGACAGGCAGACAGACAGAGAGACAGACAGACAGACAGACAGACTGACAGACAGACTGACAGACAGACTGACAGACAGACAGACAGACTGACAGACAGACTGACAGACAGACTGACAGACAGACTGACAGACAGATTGACAGACAGACTGACAGACAGACTGACAGACAGACTGACAGACAGACTGACAGACAGGCTGCTCGATTGACAGACAAACAGACTGCAGACTGCAGACTGCAGACTGACAGACTGACAGACAGACTGACAGACAGACAGACAGACTGACAGACAGACTGACAGACAGACTGACAGACAGACCGACAGACTAGTAAACAGACTGACAGACAGACAGACAGGCAGACTGACTGATAGACAGACAGAGAGACTGACAGATAGGTTGACAGACAGACAGACAGACTGACAGACAGACTGACAGACAGACTGGCAGAGTGACAGGCAGACTGCCAGGCAGAGTGACTGACAGACAGACTGACAAACAGACTGACAGGCAGACTGACTGACAGACAGACTGACAGACAGACTGACAGAGTGACAGGCAGACTGACAGGCAGAGTGACTGACAGACAGACTGACAAACAGACTGACAGACAGAGTGACAGGCAGACTGACTGACAGACAGACAGAGAGACTGACAGATAGGTTGACAGACTGACAGACAGACAGACTGACAGACAGACTGACAAACAGGCAGACTGACAGACAGACTGAAAGACAGACAGACTGACAGACAGACTGACAGACAGACTGAAAGACAGACAGACTGACAGACAGTCTGACAGACAGACAGACTGACAGGCAGCTCGATTGACAGACAAACAGACTGCAGACTGCAGACTGACAGACTGACAGACAGACTGACAGACAGACAGACAGACTGACAGTCAGACTGACAGACAGACTGACAGACAGACTGACAGACAGATTGACAGACAGACAGACAGACTGACAGACAGACTGACAGACAGACTGACAGACAGACAGACTGACAGGCTGCTCGATTGACAGACAAACAGACTGCAGACTGCAGACTGACAGACTGACAGACAGACTGACAGACAGACAGACTGACAGGCAGCTCGATTGACAGACAAACAGACTGCAGACTGCAGACTGACAGACTGACAGACAGACTGACAGACAGACTGACAGACAGACAGACAGACTGACAGACAGACTGACAGACAGACTGACAGACAGACAGACTGACAGGCAGCTCGATTGACAGACAAACAGACTGCAGACTGCAGACTGACAGACTGACAGACAGACTGACAGACAGACAGACAGACTGACAGACAGACTGACAGACAGACCGACAGACTAGTAAACAGACTGACAGACAGACAGACTGACAAACAGACTGACAGGCAGACTGACTGACAGACAGACTGACAGACAGACTGACAGACAGACTTGCAGAGTGACAGGCAGACTGACAGGCAGAGTGACTGACAGACAGACTGACAAACAGACTGACAGACAGAGTGACAGGCAGACTGACAGACTGACAGACTGACTGACTGACTGACAGACAAGAAAACAGACTGACAGACTAAGTGACATACAGACTCACAGACTGGCAGCTATTGTAGATTGACGGACAGTAGACGGTAGACAGACTGGCAGGCAAACTGAAAGGCAGACTGACAGACAGACTGACAGACAGACTGACAGACAGACTGACAGACAGACTGGCAGAGTGACAGGCAGACTGACAGGCAGACTGACTGACAGACAGACTGACAAACAGACTGACAGACAGAGTGACAGACAGACTGACAGGCAGACTTACTGACAGACAGACAGAGAGACTGACAGACAGCCTGACAGATAGACTGACAGATAGACTGACAGACAGACAGATTGAGAGACAAGAAAACAGACTGACAGACAGACTGACTGACAGACTGACAGACTGACTGACTGACAGACTGACAGACTGACAGACTGACAGACTGACAGACTGACAGACTGACAGACTGACAGACTGACAGACAGACTGACAGACTGACAGACTGACAGACTGACAGACAAGAAAACAGACTGACAGACTAAGTGACATACAGACTCACAGACTGGCAGCTATTGTAGATTGACGGACAGTAGACGGTAGACAGACTGGCAGGCAAACTGAGAGGCAGACTGACAGACAGACTGACAGACAGACTGACAGACTGACAGACAGACTGACAGACAGACTGACAGACAGACTGGCAGAGTGACAGGCAGACTGACAGGCAGACTGACTGACAGACAGACTGACAAACAGACTGACAGACAGAGTGACAGACAGACTGACAGGCAGACTTACTGACAGACAGACAGAGAGACTGACAGACAGCCTGACAGATAGACTGACAGATAGACTGACAGACAGACAGATTGACAGGCAGACTGGAAAACAGACTGAAAGACAGACAGACAGACAGGGTGACAGACAGACTGATAGACAGAGAGACTGACAGACAGACTGACTGACAGACAGACAGAGAGACTGACAGATAGGTTAACAGACTGACAGACAGACTGACTGACAGACTGACAGACAGACTGAAAGACAGACAGACAGACAGACAGACTGACAGACAGGCTGACAGACTGACAGACAGACCGAAAGACAGACAGACAGACTGACAGGCAGCTCGATTGACAGACAAACAGACTGCAGACTGCAGACTGACAGACTGACAGACAGACTTACAGACAGACAGACTGACAGACAGACTGACAGACTGACAGACAGACTGACAGACAGACTGACAGACAGACTGACAGACTGACAGACAGACTTACAGACAGACAGACTGACAGACTAGTAAACAGACTGACAGACAGACAGACTGACAAACAGACTGACAGGCAGACTGACTGACAGACAGACTGACAGACAGACTGGCAGAGTGACAGGCAGACTGACAGGCAGAGTGACTGACAGACAGACTGACAAACAGACTGACAGACAGACTGACTGACAGACAGACAGAGAGACTGACAGATAGGTTGACAGACAGACAGACAGACAGACTGACAGACAGACTGACTGACAAACTGACAGACAGGCAGACTGACAGACAGACTGAAAGACAGACAGACTGACAGACAGACTGACAGACAGACAGACTGACAGGCAGCTCGATTGACAGACAAACAGACTGCAGACTGCAGACTGACAGACTGACAGACAGACTTACAGACAGGCAGACTGACAGACAGACTGACAGACAGACTGACAGACAGACTGACAAACAGACTGACAGGCAGACTGACTGACAGACAGACTGACAGACAGACTGGCAGAGTGACAGGCAGACTGACAGGCAGAGTGACTGACAGACAGACTGACAAACAGACTGACAGACAGAGTGACAGGCAGACTGACTGACAGACAGACAGAGAGACTGACAGATAGGTTGACAGACTGACAGACAGACAGACTGACAGACAGACTGACAAACAGGCAGACTGACAGACAGACTGAAAGACAGACAGACTGACAGACAGACTGACAGACAGACAGACTGACAGGCAGCTCGATTGACAGACAAACAGACTGCAGACTGCAGACTGACAGACTGACAGACAGACTGACAGACAGACAGACAGACTGACAGACAGACTGACAGACAGACTGACAGACAGACTGACATACAGATTGACAGACAGACTGACAGACAGACCGACAGACAGACTGACAGACAGACTGACAGACAGACCGACAGACTAGTAAACAGACTGACAGACAGACAGACTGACAAACAGACTGACAGGCAGACTGACTGACAGACAGACTGACAGACAGACTGACAGACAGACTTGCAGAGTGACAGGCAGACTGACAGGCAGAGTGACTGACAGACAGACTGACAAACAGACTGACAGACAGAGTGACTGGCAGACTGACAGACTGACTGACTGACAGACTGACAGACTGACAGACTGACAGACTGACAGACTGACAGACTGACAGACTGACAGACAAGAAAACAGACTGACAGACTGACAGACTAAGTGACATACAGACTCACTGACTGGCAGCTATTGTAGATTGACGGACAGTAGACGGTAGACAGACTGGCAGGCAAACTGAGAGGCAGACTGACAGACAGACTGACAGACAGACTGACAGACAGACTGACAGACAGACTGGCAGAGTGACAGGCAGACTGACAGGCAGACTGACTGACAGACAGACTGACAAACAGACTGACAGACAGAGTGACAGACAGACTGACAGGCAGACTTACTGACAGACAGACAGAGAGACTGACAGATAGCCTGACAGATAGACTGACAGATAGACTGACAGACAGACAGATTGACAGACAAGAAAACAGACTGACAGACAGACTGACTGACAGACTGACAGACTGACAGACTGACTGACTGACAGACTGACTGACAGACAGACTGACAGACAGACTGGCAGAGTGACAGGCAGACTGACAGGCAGACTGACTGACAGACAGACTGACAAACAGACTGACAGACAGAGTGACAGACAGACTGACAGGCAGACTTACTGACAGACAGACAGAGAGACTGACAGACAGCCTGACAGATAGACTGACAGATAGACTGACAGACAGACAGATTGAGAGACAAGAAAACAGACTGACAGACAGACTGACTGACAGACTGACAGACTGACTGACTGACAGACTGACAGACTGACAGACTGACAGACTGACAGACAGACTGACAGACAGACTGACATACAGATTGACAGACAGACTGACAGACAGACCGACAGACAGACTGACAGACAGACTGACAGACAGACCGACAGACTAGTAAACAGACTGACAGACAGACAGACTGACAAACAGACTGACAGGCAGACTGACTGACAGACAGACTGACAGACAGACTGACAGACAGACTTGCAGAGTGACAGGCAGACTGACAGGCAGAGTGACTGACAGACAGACTGACAAACAGACTGACAGACAGAGTGACTGGCAGACTGACAGACTGACTGACTGACAGACTGACAGACTGACAGACTGACAGACTGACAGACTGACAGACTGACAGACTGACAGACTGACAGACTGACAGACTGACAGACTGACAGACAGACTGACAGACTGACAGACAAGAAAACAGACTGACAGACTAAGTGACATACAGACTCACTGACTGGCAGCTATTGTAGATTGACGGACAGTAGACGGTAGACAGACTGGCAGGCAAACTGAGAGGCAGACTGACAGACAGACTGACAGACAGACTGACAGACAGACTGACAGACAGACTGGCAGAGTGACAGGCAGACTGACAGGCAGACTGACTGACAGACAGACTGACAAACAGACTGACAGACAGAGTGACAGACAGACTGACAGGCAGACTTACTGACAGACAGACAGAGAGACTGACAGATAGCCTGACAGATAGACTGACAGATAGACTGACAGACAGACAGATTGACAGACAAGAAAACAGACTGACAGACAGACTGACTGACAGACTGACAGACTGACAGACTGACTGACTGACAGACTGACAGACTGACAGACTGACAGACTGACAGACAGACTGACAGACTGACAGACAAGAAAACAGACTGACAGACTAAGTGACATACAGACTCACAGACTGGTAGCTATTGTAGATTGACGGACAGTAGACGGTAGACAGACTGGCAGGCAAACTGAGAGGCAGACTGACAGACAGACTGACAGACAGACTGACAGACAGACTGACAGACAGACTGACAGACAGACTGGCAGAGTGACAGGCAGACTGACAGGCAGACTGACTGACAGACAGACTGACAAACAGACTGACAGACAGAGTGACAGACAGACTGACAGGCAGACTTACTGACAGACAGACAGATAGACTGACAGACAGACAGATTGACAGGCAGACTGAAAAATAGACTGAAAGACTGACAGACAGACTGACTGACAGACAGGCAGAGAGACTGACAGATAGGTTAACAGACTGACAGACAGACTGACTGACAGACTGACAGACAGACTGAAAGACAGACGGACAGACAGACAGACTGACAGACAGGCTGACAGACTGACAGACAGACTGAAAGACAGACAGACAGACTGACAGGCAGCTCGATTGACAGACAAACAGACTGCAGACTGCAGACTGCAGACTGACAGACTGACAGACAGACTTACAGACAGACAGACTGACAGACAGACTGACAGACAGACTGACAGACAGACTTACAGACAGACAGACTGACAGACAGACTGACAGACAGACTGACAGACAGACTGACAGACAGACTGACAGACTGACAGACAGACTTACAGACAGACAGACTGACAGACAGACTGACAGCCTAGTAAACAGACTGACAGACAGACAGACTGACAAACAGACTGACAGGCAGACTGACTGACAGACAGACTGACAGACAGACTGGCAGAGTGACAGGCAGACTGACAGGCAGAGTGACTGACAGACAGACTGACAAACAGACTGACAGACAGACAGACTGACAGGCAGACTGACAGACAGACTGGCAGAGTGACAGGCAGACTGACAGGCAGAGTGACTGACAGACAGACTGACAAAAAGACTGACAGACAGACTGACTGACAGACAGACAGAGAGACTGACAGATAGGTTGACAGACTGACAGACAGACAGACTGACAGACAGACTGACTGACAGACTGACAGACAGGCAGACTGACAGACAGACTGAAAGACAGACAGACTGACAGACAGACTGACAGACAGACAGACTGACAGGCAGCTCGATTGACAGACAAACAGACTGCAGACTGCAGACTGACAGACTGACAGACTGACAGACAGACTTACAGACAGACAGACTGACAGACAGACTGACAGACAGACTGACAGACAGACTGACAGACATATTGACAGACAGACTGACAGACAGACCGACAGACAGACTGACAGACAGACCGACAGACTAGTAAACAGACTGACAGACAGACAGACTGACAAACAGACTGACAGGCAGACTGACTGACAGACAGACTGACAGACAGACTGACAGACAGACTTGCAGAGTGACAGGCAGACTGACAGGCAGAGTGACTGACAGACAGACTGACAAACAGACTGACAGACAGAGTGACAGGCAGACTGACTGATAGACAGACAGAGAGACTGACAGATAGGTTGACAGACTGACAGACAGACAGACTGACTGACAGACTGACAGACTGACAGACTGACAGACTGACAGACTGACAGACTGACAGACTGACAGACTGACAGACTGACAGACTGACAGACTGACAGACTGACAGACACACTGACAGACTGACAGACTAGAAAACAGACTGACAGACTAAGTGACATACAGACTCACAGACTGGCAGCTATTGTAGATTGACGGACAGACAGACTGACTGACAGACTGACAGGCAGACAGAGAGAGAGACAGACATATAGACTGACAGACAGACAGACTGACAGACAGACTGACAGACAGACTGGCAGAGTGACAGGCAGACTTACAGGCAGACTGACTGACAGACAGACTGACAAACAGACTGACAGACAGAGTGACAGACAGACTGACAGGCAGACTTACTGACAGACAGACAGAGAGACTGACAGACAGCCTGACAGATAGACTGACAGATAGACTGACAGACAGACAGATTGACAGGCAGACTGAAAAACAGACTGAAAGACAGACAGACAGACAGACAGACTAACAGACAGGCTGACAGACTGACAGACTGACAGACAGACTGAAAGACAGACAGACAGACAGACTGACAGACAGACAGACTAACAGACAGACTGACAGACTGACAGACTGACAGACTGACAGACTGACAGACTGACAGACTGACAGACAAGAAAACAGACTGACAGACTAAGTGACATACAGACTCACTGACTGGCAGCTATTGTAGATTGACGGACAGTAGACGGTAGACAGACTGGCAGGCAAACTGAGAGGCAGACTGACAGACAGACTGACAGACAGACTGACAGACAGACTGACAGACAGACTGGCAGAGTGACAGGCAGACTGACAGGCAGACTGACTGACAGACAGACTGACAAACAGACTGACAGACAGAGTGACAGACAGACTGACAGGCAGACTTACTGACAGACAGACAGAGAGACTGACAGATAGCCTGACAGATAGACTGACAGATAGACTGACAGACAGACAGATTGACAGACAAGAAAACAGACTGACAGACAGACTGACTGACAGACTGACAGACTGACAGACTGACTGACTGACAGACTGACTGACAGACAGACTGACAGACAGACTGGCAGAGTGACAGGCAGACTGACAGGCAGACTGACTGACAGACAGACTGACAAACAGACTGACAGACAGAGTGACAGACAGACTGACAGGCAGACTTACTGACAGACAGACAGAGAGACTGACAGACAGCCTGACAGATAGACTGACAGATAGACTGACAGACAGACAGATTGAGAGACAAGAAAACAGACTGACAGACAGACTGACTGACAGACTGACAGACTGACTGACTGACAGACTGACAGACTGACAGACTGACAGACTGACAGACAGACTGACAGACAGACTGACATACAGATTGACAGACAGACTGACAGACAGACCGACAGACAGACTGACAGACAGACTGACAGACAGACCGACAGACTAGTAAACAGACTGACAGACAGACAGACTGACAAACAGACTGACAGGCAGACTGACTGACAGACAGACTGACAGACAGACTGACAGACAGACTTGCAGAGTGACAGGCAGACTGACAGGCAGAGTGACTGACAGACAGACTGACAAACAGACTGACAGACAGAGTGACTGGCAGACTGACAGACTGACTGACTGACAGACTGACAGACTGACAGACTGACAGACTGACAGACTGACAGACTGACAGACTGACAGACTGACAGACTGACAGACTGACAGACTGACAGACTGACAGACAGACTGACAGACTGACAGACAAGAAAACAGACTGACAGACTAAGTGACATACAGACTCACTGACTGGCAGCTATTGTAGATTGACGGACAGTAGACGGTAGACAGACTGGCAGGCAAACTGAGAGGCAGACTGACAGACAGACTGACAGACAGACTGACAGACAGACTGACAGACAGACTGGCAGAGTGACAGGCAGACTGACAGGCAGACTGACTGACAGACAGACTGACAAACAGACTGACAGACAGAGTGACAGACAGACTGACAGGCAGACTTACTGACAGACAGACAGAGAGACTGACAGATAGCCTGACAGATAGACTGACAGATAGACTGACAGACAGACAGATTGACAGACAAGAAAACAGACTGACAGACAGACTGACTGACAGACTGACAGACTGACAGACTGACTGACTGACAGACTGACAGACTGACAGACTGACAGACTGACAGACAGACTGACAGACTGACAGACAAGAAAACAGACTGACAGACTAAGTGACATACAGACTCACAGACTGGTAGCTATTGTAGATTGACGGACAGTAGACGGTAGACAGACTGGCAGGCAAACTGAGAGGCAGACTGACAGACAGACTGACAGACAGACTGACAGACAGACTGACAGACAGACTGGCAGAGTGACAGGCAGACTGACAGGCAGACTGACTGACAGACAGACTGACAAACAGACTGACAGACAGAGTGACAGACAGACTGACAGGCAGACTTACTGACAGACAGACAGATAGACTGACAGACAGACAGATTGACAGGCAGACTGAAAAATAGACTGAAAGACTGACAGACAGACTGACTGACAGACAGGCAGAGAGACTGACAGATAGGTTAACAGACTGACAGACAGACTGACTGACAGACTGACAGACAGACTGAAAGACAGACGGACAGACAGACAGACTGACAGACAGGCTGACAGACTGACAGACAGACTGAAAGACAGACAGACAGACTGACAGGCAGCTCGATTGACAGACAAACAGACTGCAGACTGCAGACTGACAGACTGACAGACAGACTTACAGACAGACAGACTGACAGACAGACTGACAGACAGACTGACAGACAGACTGACAGACAGACTGACAGACAGACTGACAGACTGACAGACAGACTTACAGACAGACAGACTGACAGACAGACTGACAGCCTAGTAAACAGACTGACAGACAGACAGACTGACAAACAGACTGACAGGCAGACTGACTGACAGACAGACTGACAGACAGACTGGCAGAGTGACAGGCAGACTGACAGGCAGAGTGACTGACAGACAGACTGACAAACAGACTGACAGACAGACAGACTGACAGGCAGACTGACAGACAGACTGGCAGAGTGACAGGCAGACTGACAGGCAGAGTGACTGACAGACAGACTGACAAAAAGACTGACAGACAGACTGACTGACAGACAGACAGAGAGACTGACAGATAGGTTGACAGACTGACAGACAGACAGACTGACAGACAGACTGACTGACAGACTGACAGACAGGCAGACTGACAGACAGACTGAAAGACAGACAGACTGACAGACAGACTGACAGGCAGCTCGATTGACAGACAAACAGACTGCAGACTGCAGACTGACAGACTGACAGACTGACAGACAGACTTACAGACAGACAGACTGACAGACAGACTGACAGACAGACTGACAGACAGACTGACAGACATATTGACAGACAGACTGACAGACAGACCGACAGACAGACTGACAGACAGACCGACAGACTAGTAAACAGACTGACAGACAGACAGACTGACAAACAGAATGACAGGCAGACTGACTGACAGACAGACTGACAGACAGACTGACAGACAGACTTGCAGAGTGACAGGCAGACTGACAGGCAGAGTGACTGACAGACAGACTGACAAACAGACTGACAGACAGAGTGACAGGCAGACTGACTGATAGACAGACAGAGAGACTGACAGATAGGTTGACAGACTGACAGACAGACAGACTGACTGACAGACTGACAGACTGACAGACTGACAGACTGACAGACTGACAGACTGACAGACTGACAGACTGACAGACTGACAGACTGACAGACTGACAGACACACTGACAGACTGACAGACTAGAAAACAGACTGACAGACTAAGTGACATACAGACTCACAGACTGGCAGCTATTGTAGATTGACGGACAGACAGACTGACAGACAGACTGACAGGCAGACAGAGAGAGAGACAGACATATAGACTGACAGACAGACAGACTGACAGACAGACTGACAGACAGACTGGCAGAGTGACAGGCAGACTTACAGGCAGACTGACTGACAGACAGACTGACAAACAGACTGACAGACAGAGTGACAGACAGACTGACAGGCAGACTTACTGACAGACAGACAGAGAGACTGACAGACAGCCTGACAGATAGACTGACAGATAGACTGACAGACAGACAGATTGACAGGCAGACTGAAAAACAGACTGAAAGACAGACAGACAGACAGACAGACTAACAGACAGGCTGACAGACTGACAGACTGACAGACAGACTGAAAGACAGACAGACAGACAGACTGACAGACAGACAGACTGACAGACAGACTGACAGACTGACAGACTGACAGACAGACTTACAGACAGACAGACTGACAGACAGATCGACAGACTAGTAAACAGACTGACAGACAGACAGACTGATAAACAGACTGACAGGCATACTGACTGACAGACAGACTGACAGACAGACTGGCAGACTGACAGACTGACAGACAGACTTACAGACAGACAGACTGACAGACAGATCGACAGACTAGTAAACAGACTGACAGACAGACAGACTGATAAACAGACTGACAGGCATACTGACTGACAGACAGACTGACAGACAGACTGGCAGAGTGACAGGCAGACTGACAGGCAGAGTGACTGACAGACAGACTGACAGACAGACTGACAGACAGACTGACAGACAGACTGACAGACAGACTGACAGGCAGACTGACAGACAGACTGACAGACAGACTGACAAGCAGACTGACTAGAAGACTGACTGACAGACAGACAGAGAGACTGACAGATAGGTTGACAGACTGACAGACAGACAGACTGACAGACAGACTGACTGACAGACTGACAGACTTACAGACTAGTAAACAGAATGACAGACTAACTGACAGACAGACTGACAGACAGACTGGCAGACAGCCTGACAGATAGACTGACAGATAGACTGACAGACAGACAGACTGACAGACTGACAAACTGACAGACTGACAGACAGACTGACAGACAGACTGACAGACAGACTGACAGACAGACAGATTGACAGGCAGACTGACAGGCAGACTGACAGACAGACTGAAAGACTAGTAAACAGACTGACAGACTAAGTGACATACAGACTCACGGACTGGCAGCTATTGTAGATTGACGGACAGATAGACTGCAGACAGACTGGCAGACAGACTGACAGATTGACAGGCAGACTGAAAGACTAGTAAACAGACTGACAGACTAAGTGACATACAGACTCACAGACTGGCAGCTATTGTAGATTGACGGACAGATAGACTGCAGACAGACTGGCAGACAGACTGACAGAGTGACAGCCAGACTAACAGGCAGACTGACTGACAGACAGACTGACAAACGGACTTAGAGACAGACTGACAGGCAGACTGACTGACAGACAGACTGACAAACAGACTGACAGACAGACTGACAGGCAGATTGACTGACAGACAGACAGAGAGACTGACAGATAGGTTGACAGACTGACAGACTGACAAACTGACAGACTGACAGACAGACTGACAGACAGACTGACAGACAGACTGACAGACAAACTGACAGACAGACTGACAGGTAGACTGACAGACAGACTGACAGACAGACAGACAGACTGACAGACAGACTGACTGACAGACTGACAGACAGACAGACAGACTGACAGACTGACAGACTGACAGACTAGTAGACTAAGTGACAGACAGACTGACAGACAGACTGACAGACAGCCTGACAGATAGACTGACAGATAGACTGACAGACAGACTGACAGAAAGACAGACTGACAGACAGACTGACAGACAGACTGACAGACAGACTGACAGAGAGCCTGACAGACAGACTGACAGACAGCCTGACAGACAGACAGACTGATAGACAGATAGATTGACAGATTGACAGACAGACTGACAGCCAAACTGACAGACAGACTGACAGGTAGACTGACAGACAGACTGACAGACAGACAGACAGACTGACAGACAGACTGACTGACAGACTGACAGACAGACAGAGTGACAGACTGACAGACTAGTAGACTAGTAGACTAAGTGACAGACAGACTGACAGACAGACTGACAGACAGCCTGACAGATAGACTGACAGATAGACTGACAGACAGACTGACAGAAAGACAGACTGACAGACAGACAGACTGACAGACAGACTGACAGACAGACTGACAGACAGACTGACAGACAGACTGACAGACAGACTGACAGATAGACTGACAGACTGAGAGACAGACTGACAGACAGACTGACAGACAGACTGACAGACAGACTGACAGACTGACAGACTGACAGACAGACAGACTGATAGACAGATAGACTGACAGATTGACAGACAGACAGACTGACAGACAGACTGACAGACTGACAGACATACTGACAGACAGACTGACAGACAGACTGACAGACAGACAGACTGCTAGACAGATAGACTGACAGATTGACAGACAGACTGACAGGCAGACTGACAGGCAGACTGACAGACAGACTGACAGACAGACTGACAGACAGACTGACAGAGAGCCTGACAGACAGACTGACAGACAGCCTGACAGCCAAACTGACAGACAGACTGACAGGTAGACTGACAGACAGACTGACAGACAGACAGACAGACTGACAGACAGACTGACTGACAGACTGACAGACAGACAGAGTGACAGACTGACAGACTAGTAGACTAGTAGACTAAGTGACAGACAGACTGACAGACAGACTGACAGACAGCCTGACAGATAGACTGACAGATAGACTGACAGACAGACTGACAGAAAGACAGACTGACAGACAGACAGACTGACAGACAGACTGACAGACAGACTGACAGACAGACTGACAGATAGACTGACAGACTGAGAGACAGACTGACAGACAGACTGACAGACAGACTGACAGACAGACTGACAGACTGACAGACTGACAGACAGACAGACTGATAGACAGATAGACTGACAGATTGACAGACAGACTGACAGGCAGACTGAGAGGCAGACTGACAGACAGACTGACAGACAGACTGACAGACAGACTGACAGACAGACAGACTGCTAGACAGATAGACTGACAGATTGACAGACAGACTGACAGGCAGACTGACAGGCAGACTGACAGACAGACTGACAGACAGCCTGACAGACAGACTGACAGACAGCCTGACAGACAGACTGACAGACAGCCTGACAGACAGACAGACTGATAGACAGATAGATTGAAAGATTGACAGACAGACTGACAGGCAGACTGACAAACAGACTGACAGACTAGTAAACAGACTGACAGACTAAGTGACATACAGGTTCACAGACTGGCTGACGGACAGATAGACTGTAGACAGACTGGCAGACAAACTGACAGGCAAACTGACAAACAGACAGACACAATAACAGTCAGTCTGACATTTAGACTGACACATAGTTCGACTGACTTATAGATACACGTAAAGTGCCAAATCAAGTGACTAATTGAGTCAGTTCAAGAACTTACATATATAGTAGACACATGCGAGGTCTGTTCAAAATAAATCGCGAAAAACACAAAAGTCGTGATACATTTTGAAGAGACCTCACAATTTTGTCTGTGCTTCATTCTGTGCATCATTTTAAACTGTTGACCAACATTCAAGATACAAAGAGCAAGTGCAGCTCAGTTTAAATTCAACTTTGTATGTTGATCGTTTGCAATTCTAGTTTTATATATATATATATATATATATATGTATATATATATATATATATGTATATGTATATAGACTGACAGATATATTGACAGACAGACAGACTGGCAAGCAGACTAATAAACAGACTAACAGACAGTCTGACAAACTGACAGACAGTATGGCATACAGACTCACAGACTGACAGCTCGATTGACGGACAGACAGACTGCAGACTGCAGACTGCAGATTGACAGACTGACTGACAAACAGACTTACAGACAGACTGGCAGATAGACTGACAGACAGACTGACAGACAGACAGACAGACTGACAGACAGACTGACAGACAGACTGACAGGCAGATTGACTGACAGACAGACAGAGAGACTGACAGATAGATAGGTTGACAGACTGACAGACTGACAAACTGACAGACTGACAGACAGACTGGCAGACAGACTGACAGACAAACTGACAGACAGACTGACAGGTAGACTGACAGACAAACTGACAAACAGACTGACAGACAGACTGACAGACAGACTGACAGACAGACTGACAGAGAGCCTGACAGACAGACTGACAGACAGCCTGACAGCCAAACTGACAGACAGACTGACAGGTAGACTGACAGACAGACTGACAGACAGACAGACAGACTGACAGACAGACTGACTGACAGACTGACAGACAGACAGAGTGACAGACTGACAGACTAGTAGACTAGTAGACTAAGTGACAGACAGACTGACAGACAGACTGACAGACAGCCTGACAGATAGACTGACAGATAGACTGACAGACAGACTGACAGAAAGACAGACTGACAGACAGACAGACTGACAGACAGACTGACAGACAGACTGACAGACAGACTGACAGATAGACTGACAGACTGAGAGACAGACTGACAGACAGACTGACAGACAGACTGACAGACAGACTGACAGACTGACAGACTGACAGACAGACAGACTGATAGACAGATAGACTGACAGATTGACAGACAGACTGACAGGCAGACTGAGAGGCAGACTGACAGACAGACTGACAGACAGACTGACAGACAGACTGACAGACAGACAGACTGCTAGACAGATAGACTGACAGATTGACAGACAGACTGACAGGCAGACTGACAGGCAGACTGACAGACAGACTGACAGACAGCCTGACAGACAGACTGACAGACAGCCTGACAGACAGACTGACAGACAGCCTGACAGACAGACAGACTGATAGACAGATAGATTGAAAGATTGACAGACAGACTGACAGGCAGACTGACAAACAGACTGACAGACTAGTAAACAGACTGACAGACTAAGTGACATACAGGTTCACAGACTGGCTGACGGACAGATAGACTGTAGACAGACTGGCAGACAAACTGACAGGCAAACTGACAAACAGACAGACACAATAACAGTCAGTCTGACATTTAGACTGACACATAGTTCGACTGACTTATAGATACACGTAAAGTGCCAAATCAAGTGACTAATTGAGTCAGTTCAAGAACTTACATATATAGTAGACACATGCGAGGTCTGTTCAAAATAAATCGCGAAAAACACAAAAGTCGTGATACATTTTGAAGAGACCTCACAATTTTGTCTGTGCTTCATTCTGTGCATCATTTTAAACTGTTGACCAACATTCAAGATACAAAGAGCAAGTGCAGCTCAGTTTAAATTCAACTTTGTATGTTGATCGTTTGCAATTCTAGTTTTATATATATATATATATATATATGTATATATATATATATATGTATATGTATATAGACTGACAGATATATTGACAGACAGACAGACTGGCAAGCAGACTAATAAACAGACTAACAGACAGTCTGACAAACTGACAGACAGTATGGCATACAGACTCACAGACTGACAGCTCGATTGACGGACAGACAGACTGCAGACTGCAGACTGCAGATTGACAGACTGACTGACAAACAGACTTACAGACAGACTGGCAGATAGACTGACAGACAGACTGACAGACAGACAGACAGACTGACAGACAGACTGACAGACAGACTGACAGGCAGATTGACTGACAGACAGACAGAGAGACTGACAGATAGATAGGTTGACAGACTGACAGACTGACAAACTGACAGACTGACAGACAGACTGGCAGACAGACTGACAGACAAACTGACAGACAGACTGACAGGTAGACTGACAGACAAACTGACAAACAGACTGACAGACAGAGTGAGAGACAGACTGACAGGCAGACTTACTGACAGACAGACAGAGAGACTGACAGACAGCCTGACAGATAGACTGACAGATAGACTGACAGACAGACAGATTGACAGGCAGACTGAAAGACAGACTGAAAGACAGACAGACAGACAGGGTGACAGACAGACTGATAGACAGAGAGACTGACAGACAGACTGACAGACTGACTGACAGACTGACTGACAGACAGACAGAGAGACTGACAGATAGGTTCACAGACTGACAGACAGACTGACTGACAGACAGACAGACAGGCAGACTGACAGACAGGCTGACAGACAGGCAGACTGACAGACAGACTGAAAGACAGACAGACAGACAGACTGACAGACAGACAGACTGACAGGCAGCTCGATTGACAGACAAACAGACTGCAGACTGCAGACTGACAGACTGACAGACAGACTTACAGACAGACAGACTGACAGACAGACTGACAGACAGACTGACAGACAGACTGACAGACAGATTGACAGATAGACTGACAGACAGACTGACAGACAGACTGACAGACAGACCGACAGACTAGTAAACAGACTGACAGACAGACTGACTGACAAACAGACTGACAGGCAGACTGACTGACAGACAGACTGACAGACAGACTGGCAGAGTGACAGGGAGACTGACAGTCAGAGTGACTTACAGAAAGACTGACAAACAGACTGACACACAGAGTGACAGACAGACTAACAGACACACTTACAGACAGACTTACAGACAGACTGACAGACAGACTGACAGACAGACTGACAGACTTACAGACAGACTGACAGACAGACTGACAGACAGACTGACAGACAGACTGACAGACAGAGTGACAGACAGACTAACAGACACACTTACAGACAGACTTACAGACAGACTGACAGACAGACTGACATGCAGACTGACTGACAGACAGACAGAGAGACTGACAGATAGGTTGACAGACTGACAGACAGACAGACTGACAGACAGACTGACTGACAGACTGAAAGACTTACAGACAGACTGACAGACACACTGACAGACACACTGACAGACAGACTGACAGGCAGACTGACAGACAGACTGACAGACAGACTGACAGGCAGACTGACTGACAGACAGACAGAGAGACTGAAAGATAGGTTGACAGACTGACAGACAGTCTTACAGACTAGTAAACAGAATGACAGACTAACTGACAGACAGACTGACAGACAGACTGACAGACAGCCTGACAGATAGACTGACAGATAGACTGACAGACAGACAGACTGACAGGCAGACTGACAGACAGACTGAAAGACAGACAGCCAGACAGACTGACCGACAGACTGACAGACTAGTAGACTAAGTGACAGACAGACTGTCTGACAGACAGACTGACAGACAGACAGACTGATAGAGAGACTGACAGACAGACTGACAGACAGACTGACAGACAGATTGACAGACAGACTGACAGACAGATTGACAGACTAGAACACAGACTGACAGACTAAGTGACATACAGACTCACAGACTGGCAGCTATTGTAGATTGACGGACAGATAGACTGCAGACAGACTGGCAGACAGACTGACAGATTGACAGGCAGACTGACAGGCAGACTGACTGACAGACAGACTGACAAACAGAATTAGAGACAGACTTACAGGCAGACTGACTGACAGACAGACTGACAAACAGACTGACAGACAGACTGACAGGCAGACTGACTGACAGACAGACTGACAAACAGACTTAGAGACAGACTGACAGGCAGACTGACTGACAGACAGACTGACAAACAGACTGACAGACAGGCTGACAGGCAGACTGACTGACAGACAGACTTACAAACAGACTTAGAGACAGACTGACAGGCAGCCTGACTGACAGACAGACTGACAAACAGACTGACAGACAGACTGACAGGCAGATTGACTGACAGACAGACAGAGTGACTGCCAGATAGGTTGACAGACTGACAGACTGACAAACTGACAGACTGACAGACAGACTGGCAGACAGACTGACAGACAGACTGACAGACAGACTGACAGACAGACTGACAGACAAACTGACAGACAGACTGACAGGTAGACTGACAGACAGACTGACAGACAGACAGAGAGACTGACAGACAGACTGACTGACCGACTGACAGACAGACAGACTGACATACTGACAGACTGACAGACTGACAGGCTGACAGACTGACAGACTGACAGACTAGTAGACTAAGTGACAGACAGACTGACAGAGAGACTGACAGACAGCCTGACAGACAGACTGACAGATAGACTGACAGACAGACTGACAGAAAGACAGACTGACAGACAGACTGACAGACAGACTGACAGACAGACTGACAGACAGACTGACAGATAGACTGACAGACTGAGAGACAGACTGACAGACAGACTGACAGACAGACTGACAGACTGACAGACAGACAGACTGATAGACAGATAGACTGACAGATTGATAGACAGACTGACAGGCAGACTGACAGGCAGACTGACAGACAGACTGACAGACAGACTGACAGACAGACTGACAGACTGACAGACAGACAGACAGACAGACTGATAGACAGATAGACTGACAGATTGACAGACAGACTGACAGGCAGACTGACAGGCAGACTGACAGACGGACTGACAGACAGACTGACAGACAGCCTGACAGACAGACTGACAGACAGCCTGACAGACAGCCTGACAGACAGACAGACTGATAGACTGACAGACAGACTGACAGACAAACTGACAGACAGACTGACAGGTAGACTGACAGACAGACTGACAGACAGACAGACAGACTGACAGACAGACTGACTGACAGACTGACAGACAGACAGACAGACAGACTGACAGACTAGTAGACTAGTACTCTAAGTGACCGACAGACTGACAGAGAGACTGACAGACAGCCTGACAGATAGACTGACAGATAGACTGACAGACAGACTGACAGAAAGACAAACTGACAGACAAACTGACAGACAGACTGACAGGTAGACTGACAGACAGACTGACAGACAGACAGACTGACAGACAGACTGACAGACAGACTGACAGACAGACTGACAGACAGATTGACAGATAGACTGACAGACAGACTGACAGACAGACTGACAGACAGACCGACAGACTAGTAAACAGACTGACAGACAGACTGACTGACAAACAGACTGACAGGCAGACTGACTGACAGACAGACTGACAGACAGACTGGAAGAGTGACAGGCAGACTGACAGTCAGAGTGACTTACTGAAAGACTGACAAACAGACTGACACACAGAGTGACAGACAGACTAACAGACACACTTACAGACAGACTTAGAGACAGACTGACAGACAGACTGACAGACAGACTGACAGACTTACAGACAGACTGACAGACAGACTGACAGACAGACTGACAGACAGACTGACAGACAGAGTGACAGACAGACTAACAGACACACTTACAGACAGACTTACAGACAGACTGACAGACAGACTGACATGCAGACTGACTGACAGACAGACAGAGAGACTGACAGATAGGTTGACAGACTGACAGACAGACAGACTGACAGACAGACTGACTGACAGACTGACAGACTTACAGACAGACTGACAGACACACTGACAGACACACTGACAGACAGACTGACAGGCAGACTGACAGACAGACTGACAGACAGACTGACAGGCAGACTGACTGACAGACAGACAGAGAGACTGACAGATAGGTTGACAGACTGACAGACAGATAGACTGACAGACAGACTGACTGACAGACTGACAGTCTTACAGACTAGTAAACAGAATGACAGACTAACTGACAGACAGACTGACAGACAGACTGACAGACAGCCTGACAGATAGACTGACAGATAGACTGACAGACAGACAGACTGACAGGCAGACTGACAGACAGACTGAAAGACAGACAGCCAGACAGACTGACCGACAGACTGACAGACTAGTAGACTAAGTGACAGACAGACTGTCTGACAGACAGACTGACAGACAGACAGACTGATAGAGAGACTGACAGACAGACTGACAGACAGACTGACAGACAGATTGACAGACAGACTGACAGACAGATTGACAGACTAGAACACAGACTGACAGACTAAGTGACATACAGACTCACAGACTGGCAGCTATTGTAGATTGACGGACAGATAGACTGCAGACAGACTGGCAGACAGACTGACAGATTGACAGGCAGACTGACAGGCAGACTGACTGACAGACAGACTGGCAAACAGACTTAGAGACAGACTTACAGGCAGACTGACTGACAGACAGACTGACAAACAGACTGACAGACAGACTGACAGGCAGACTGACTGACAGACAGACTGACAAACAGACTTAGAGACAGACTGACAGGCAGACTGACTGACAGACAGACTGACAAACAGACTGACAGACAGGCTGACAGGCAGACTGACTGACAGACAGACTTACAAACAGACTTAGAGACAGACTGACAGGCAGCCTGACTGACAGACAGACTGACAAACAGACTGACAGACAGACTGACAGGCAGATTGACTGACAGACAGACAGAGAGACTGCCAGATAGGTTGACAGACTGACAGACTGACAAACTGACAGACTGACAGACAGACTGGCAGACAGACTGACAGACAGACTGACAGACAGACTGACAGACAGACTGACAGACAAACTGACAGACAGACTGACAGGTAGACTGACAGACAGACTGACAGACAGACAGAGAGACTGACAGACAGACTGACTGACCGACTGACAGACAGACAGACTGACATACTGACAGACTGACAGACTGACAGGCTGACAGACTGACAGACTGACAGACTAGTAGACTAAGTGACAGACAGACTGACAGAGAGACTGACAGACAGCCTGACAGATAGACTGACAGATAGACTGACAGACAGACTGACAGAAAGACAGACTGACAGACAGACTGACAGACAGACTGACAGACAGACTGACAGACAGACTGACAGATAGACTGACAGACTGAGAGACAGACTGACAGACAGACTGACAGACAGACTGACAGACTGACAGACAGACAGACTGATAGACAGATAGACTGACAGATTGACAGACAGACTGACAGGCAGACTGACAGGCAGACTGACAGACAGACTGACAGACAGACTGACAGACAGACTGACAGACTGACAGACAGACAGACAGACAGACTGATAGACAGATAGACTGACAGATTGACAGACAGACTGACAGGCAGACTGACAGGCAGACTGACAGACGGACTGACAGACAGACTGACAGACAGCCTGACAGACAGACTGACAGACAGCCTGACAGACAGACAGACTGATAGACTGACAGACAGACTGACAGACAAACTGACAGACAGACTGACAGGTAGACTGACAGACAGACTGACAGACAGACAGACAGACTGACAGACAGACTGACTGACAGACTGACAGACAGACAGACTGACAGACTAGTAGACTAGTACTCTAAGTGACCGACAGACTGACAGAGAGACTGACAGACAGCCTGACAGATAGACTGACAGATAGACTGACAGACAGACTGACAGAAAGACAAACTGACAGACAAACTGACAGACAGACTGACAGGTAGACTGACAGACAGACTGACAGACAGACAGACAGACTGACAGACAGACTGACTGACAGACTGACAGACAGACAGACTGACAGACTAGTAGACTAGTTGACTAAGTGACAGACAGACTGACAGACAGACTGACAGACAGCCTGACAGATAGACTGACAGATAGACTGACAGACAGACTGACAGAAAGACAGACTGACAGACAGACTGACAGACAGACTGACAGACAGACTGACAGACAGACTGACAGACTGACAGACAGACAGACTGATAGACAGATAGACTGACAGATTGACAGACAGACTGACAGGCAGACTGGCAGGCAGACTGACAGACAGACTGACAGACAGACTGACAGACAGCCTGACAGACAGACTGACAGACAGCCTGACAGACAGACTGACAGACAGCCTGACAGACAGACAGACTGATAGACAGATAGATTGACAGATTGACAGACAGACTGACAGGCAGACTGACAGACAGGCTGACAGACTAGTAAACAGACTGACAGACTAAGTGACATACAGGTTCACAGACTGGCTGACGGACAGATAGACTGTAGACAGACTGGCAGACAAACTGACAGGCAAACTGACAAACTGACAGACACAATAACAGTCAGTCTGACATATAGACTGACACATAGTTCCACTGACTTATAGATACACGTAAAGTGCTAAATCAAGTGACTAATTGAGTCAGTTCAAGAACTTACATATATAGTTGTTCAGGCTGGAACATACGATAATATACAAAGATTGTAAACATGCCTTCTTCGCACTCAACGACTAGCAGGTAGTGCAACACCAATGGATAAGGGTCACATGTTTGGAATCTAAAATTAGATAGACCAACGCTGAGCCTTACAAACAATAGATAAGCTTTATTTAAGGGATGATTTTATACATGAGCCAGGGTATATATACACTGGCTCAGAAGAATAAAGATTAATATAAAACTGAACACCACCGCAGTTAAACGTATTCATTGTCCTTCGAGCCGGATATCGAACTGGAATACAAAACTGAACACCATCACAGTCAAGTGTATTCATGGTCCTTCGAACCGGAGATCGAGCCGGAATATAAAACCGAACACCACCGCAGTTAAACGTATTCATGGTTCTTCGAACCGGAGATCAAGCCGGAATACAAAACTGAACACCATCGCAGTTAAACGTATTCAAGGTCCTTCGATCCAACTACAAGGCTACTAAACGTTTTTGTGAAAGTATAGTGAAAAATTGTTTTAAAAATTTTTTTTCTTTTGCTTACCAATCCAAGCTGTGAGTAGAGGCACAGCACGATCAACCAGGCGATCAAAACAAAAAAACCTCCAACCGGTCAAGCCAAAGAGTATAAAAAAAACATACACATAAACACAAATAAGATGCTGTCGGGAAAAACTCTAAAGTTGCTAAAAAAGCAATCAGAGATTTATGCTAATATCTGGCAGACTATCGCGAACAAGGATGCGCTATCAGTCCTTGAAAAATTGACAGCAGAATTCACTGCCAATCACTCAATACTGGTAAAAATTGGTGTCGTCGACCATCAATATTTTAAGGAGAAAGTATATGATGGTATAGTGGAAAACATCAGGACCTATAAAGAGTCTCTGATGAAGGTCGAAAATGCCGACCATGCCATTGACGCCGACCAACCAACATCCAGCAAAAACACGGAAATGCAACCGGAAACATCCAAGGCAAAACATATTCAACAGGAAGAAATTTTTTCACGAAAAAGTGTAAGCCCAACGGATGTGATGGTAGACCTTGTGGATAGAAGAGCTGTAAAAGTAAGGCAGCACATTCAAGAAGTGCATGCCAACCTAGAGCTCTGCAACCAGGAAGAAATCCTTGTCTATAAAGACTTGTTGATTTTCTTATGGAACAAAGTCCAGTCGACGCTCACGGATTTAGAAGCAAAATATGAAAAATTTGCCTTCGACATCGACGAGATTGATGAACTGGAGTGCAACGTCAACTTACTGACAAAGAAACTTAGCAGAAGAATAGGTGACTTGCACAACATAAAGGAAGACATTCCAGAGCTACCTAAAGTGGATCTTCCTCACTTTAATGGAAGTCCCAAAGAGTGGCCAACGTTCTTCGAACTGTTCTCCGAGGTGATTCATAACAGGAAAGATATCAGCGACCCAAGGAAGCTGAACTACCTCAAATCATGCCTCAAAGGAGAAGCCAAAATGGTCGTAAGCCATTTATTAATTGGATCGTCTGCTAGCTACAATTCAGCGTGGGAGCTTATATGCAAGCGCTACGAAAATACGCGCAAAATATTTGCTAACGCCGTTAACCAGCTAGTGAAGACAGTATCCGCAAGTTCTTGGACACAGCGACTGAGTGCATCTTTATCATCAAAGAAAAAGGCCAAATTAGTAAGGATGCTGATGTGGTATTCGCTCAGATATTGCTGCGACGATTCTCGACGGAAGTCCTACAACTTTACGAGCAGCATGTAAAGAAGGCAAGAGAAATACAGTCCTTGGACAATGTGCTGGAGTTTATTGAGCAACTGTATAACTCAATAGACTCAGTGCAAAAGAGTGCCATCCATACGCCAATGGAAGAAAAGAAGACGAGCTACAAAAGATGCCGTTTTTGCCAACTGGATGGCCATGATATAGCCAGGTGTCAGGAATTTATAGCTGAGCCTGTCAAAAAGCGCAAGGAGTTTGTGTTTAAAAACGCGCTATGCTTTAAATGCCAAAGCACTCATAGCATTAAAGATTGCATAAAGGACATGCAATCAATGCTCCAAATCCCACAACAATTTGCTTCATGAGGATGCAAATAAAAAAGAGACCGTCAGCAGCAATTGTCTAAAATATAATAAAGGACAAGATACGTTGCTGGCAACTGCGCTTATTCGGATTCCAAATAAATCTGGAAAATACGAGCAGCTAAGGGCCCTTATAGATGGAGGCTCACAAAAAACGCTGATATCTGAAGAAGCCGCGCAACAGCTAAAACTGCGCCGAATTAAACGGAACGTGGAAGTTCAAGGAATCTCACACAACGTTGAGATATTGAAAACTAGCGTCTGCTTAAAAATTAAACCAAGGTTTAAAAGCAAATTCGGTACCACAACGCAGGCACTCGTTATGCCAAAATTGCAGATAGCTCTACCGAGCAAAAAAAAATGGACATGGATGTCAAGAAGGATTGGATGGGCTGCGAGCTAGCAGACCCATATTTCAATGCACCCAGTAGAGTTGATGTTGTCATTGGCGTTGATTTACTTCCCCTAATAATGTTGGGAAAAGTAAAGAAAATCAACGAAACACTGGGACAAAAGACTAAACTTGGATGGATTGTTTCCGGCAACATAGCTAGATCATCAACCAACAAGGTAATCAGCGCATCAACAACGATTTGCCTGAACGACCTCGAGCACTTCTGTGAGCTTGAAAGTAACACCAGCGATTTTCGGTTGAATGTGTGAAATGATGACAGGATCATTGCTGGGATTCAAGGTACCCAACTTAACGAAATTGAAAATGAAAAGAAGCTACAAAGAAGCTAACTCCTTCCCGGTGGAAACTCTCCAAAGAGGCTTAAATTAGTATACAAACTAATGAAGGCACAAGCGAGCAGTATGCTGGGTGTTCAGCCAGGATAGGATAGTCACCATCATAACGCCGCAGGAGATCCCGACGCCACTTCACCGTATTGTGGTACTCATTGACGACCTGGCCTTCCACACTATGAATGGACACATTTCGTTAGGATTAATAATAATTATAATAATTGTATTTGTCCTGTATATTATTAAAACGAGAAACCAGAGGCAGCAGTTGCTGGCTGTCACATTCAAGCTTGAACATACGTTACTATACAAAGATTGTACACATGCACTCAACGACTAGCAGGTAGTGCAACAATAATAGATAGACCAACGCTGAGCTTTACTAACTCAGCAATAAATAAGCTAGATTTAAGGGATGATTTTATACATGAGCCAGGGTATATATACACTGGCTCAGAAGAATAAAGATTAATATAAAACTGAACACCACCGCAGTAAAACGTATTCAATAGTAGACACATGCGAGGTCTGTTCAAAATAAATCGCGAAAAACACAAAAGTCGTGATACATTTTGAAGAGACCTCACAATTTTGTCTGTGCTTCATTCTGTGCATCATTTTAAACTGTTGACCCACATTCAAGATACAAAGAGCAAGTGCAGCTCAGTTTAAATTCAACTTTTTATGTTGATCGTTTGCAATTCTAGCTTTATATATATATATATATATGTTATATATATATAGACTGAAAGATATATTGACAGACAGACAGACTGGCAAGCAGACTAATAAACAGACTAACAGACAGTCTGAAAACTGACAGACAGTATGGCATACAGACTCATAGACTGACAGCTCGATTGACGGACAGACAGACTGCAGACTGCAGACTGACAGACTGACTGACAGACTGACAGACAGACTGACAGACAGACTTACAGACAGACTGGCCGACAGACTGACAGACAGACTGACAGACAGACAGTCTGACAAACTGACAGACAGACTGACAGACAGACAGACTGACAGACAGACAGACTGACAGACTGACAGGCAGACTGACAGACAGACTGGCAGACAGACTAACAGACAGACTGACAGACAGTCTGACAGACAGACTGACAGACAGACTGACAGACAGACTTACAGACAGACTGGCAGACAGACTGACTGACAGACTGACAGACAGACTGAGAGACAGCCTGACAGACAGACTGAAAGACAGACTAACAGACAGACTAACAGACAGACTGACAGACAGTCTGACAGACAGACTGACAAACAGACTTAGAGACAGACTGGCAGACAGACTGACTGACAGACTGACAGACAGACTGACAGACAGCCTGACAGACAGACTGAGAGACAGCCTGACAGACAGACTGACAGACAGACTGACAGACAGACTGACTGATAGACAGATAGACTGACAGATTGACAGGCAGATTGACAGGCAGACTGACAGACAGACTGACAGACAGACTGACAGACTAGTAAACAGACTAACAGACTAAGTGACATACAGACTCACAGACTGGCAGCTATTGTAGATTGACGGACATATAGACTGTTGACAGACTGGCAGACAAACTGACAGGCAAACTGACAAACAGACAGACACAAGAACAGTCAGTATGACATATAGACTGACAGATAGTTCGACTGACTTATAGATAGACGTAAAGTGCTATATCAAGTGACTAATTGAGTCAGTTCAAGAACTTACATATATAGTAGACACATGCGAGGTCTGTTCAAAATAAATCGCGAAAAAACACAAAAGTCGTGATAATCTTTGAAGAGACCTCACAATTTTGTCTGTGCTTCATTCTGTGCATCATTTTAAACTGTTAACCCACATTCAAGATACAAAGAGCAAGTGCAGCTCAGTTTAAATTCAACTTCTTATATTGATCGTTTGCAATTCTAGCTTTATATATGTATATATGTGTATCTATATATGTATATAGATATATGTATATAAATATAGACTGACAGATATATTGACAGACAGACAGACTGGCAAGCAGACTAATAAACAGACTAACAGACAGTCTGACAAACTGACAGACAGTATGGCATACAGACTCATAGACTGACAGCTCGATTGACGGACAGACAGACTGCAGACTGCAGACTGACAGACTGACTGACAGACAGACTAACAGACAGACTGACAGACAGACTGACAGACAAACTTACAGACAGACTGTCAGACAGACTGACAGACAGGCTGACAGACAGAAAGACTGACAGACTGACAGACTGACAGACAGACTGACAGACAGAAAGACTGACAGACTGACAGACAGACTGACAGGCAGACTGGCAGACAGACTGACAGACAGACTAACAGACAGACTGACAGACAGACTGACAGACAGACAGACTGATAGACGGGCAGACAGACTGGAAGACAGACTGACAGACAGACTAACAGACAGACTGGCAGACAGACTGACAGGCAGACTGACAGACACACTGACAGACAGACTAACAGACAGACTAACACAAAGACTAACAGACAGTCTGACAGACAGACTGACAGACAGACTTACAGACAGACTTGCAGACAGACTGACAGATAGACTGACAGGCAGACTGAAAGACAGACTGACAGACAGCCTGACAGACAGACTGACAGGCAGACTGACAGACAGACTAACAGACAGTCTGACAGACAGACTGACAGACAAACTTACAGACAGACTGGCAGACAGACTGACAGACCGACTGACAGACAGACAGACTGACAGACTGACAGGCAGACTGACAGACAGACTGACAAACAGACTGACAAACAGACTGACAGACAGACTGACAGACAGACTGACAGACAGACTGACAGACAGACAGACTGATAGACAGATAGACTGACAGATTGACAGGCAGACTGAAAGGCAGACTGACAGACAGACTGACAGACAGACTGACAGACTAGTAAACAGACTAACAGACTAAGTGAAATACAGACTCACAGACTGGCAGCTATTGTAGATTGACGGACATATAGACTGTTGACAGACTGGCAGACAAACTGACAGGCAAACTGACAAACAGACAGACACAAGAACAGCCAGTCTGACATATAGACTGACACATAGTTCGACTGACTTATAGATACACGTAAACTGCTAAATCAAGTGACTAATTGAGTCAGTTCAAGAACTTACATATATAGTAGACACATGCGAGGTCTGTTCAAAATAAATCGCGAAAAAACACAAAAGTCGTGATAATCTTTGAAGAGACCTCACAATTTTATCTGTGCTTCATTCACTGACAGACTGACTGACAGACAGACTAACAGAAAGACTGACAGACAGACTGACAGACAGACTTACAGACAGACTGGCAGACAGACTGACAGACAGACTGACAGACAGAAAGACTGACAGACTGACAGACAGAGTGACAGACAGAAAGACTGACAGACTGACAGGCAGACTGACAGACAGACTGTAAGACAGACAGACTGATAGACGGGCAGACAGACTGGAAGACAGACTGACAGACAGACTGACAGACAGACTGACAGACAGACAAACAGACAGACTGACAGACAGACTAACAGACAGACTGACAGACAGACTGACAGACTAGTAAAAAGACTGACAGACTAAGTGACATACAGACTCACAGACTGGCAGCTAGTGTAGATTGACGGACAGATAGACTGTAGACAGACTGGCAGACAAACTGACAGGTAAACTGACAAACAGACAGACACAATAACAGTCAGTCTGACATATAGACTTTGCTTCATTCTGTGCATCATTTTAAACTGCTGACCCACATTCAAGATACAAAGAGCAAGTGCAGCTCAGTTTAAATTCAACTTCTTATATTGATCGATTGCAATTCTAGCTTTATATATGTATATATGTGTATCTATATATGTATATAGATATATGTATATAAATATAGACTGACAGATATATTGACAGACAGACAGACTGGCAAGCAGACTAATAAACAGACTAACAGACAGTCTGACAAACTGACAGACAGTATGGCATACAGACTCATAGACTGACAGCTCGATTGACGGACAGACAGACTGCAGACTGCAGACTGACAGACTGACTGACAGACAGACTAACAGACAGACTGACAGACAGACTGACAGACAAACTTACAGACAGACTGTCAGACAGACTGACAGACAGACTGACAGACAGAAAGACTGACAGACTGACTGGCAGACAGACAGACTGACAGGCAGACTGGCAGACAGACTGACAGACAGACTAACAGACAGACTGACAGACAGACTGGCAGACAGACTGACAGACAGACAGACTGATAGACTGACTGACAGACTAGTAAACAGACTGACAGACTAAGTGACAGACAGACTGACAGACAGACTGACAGAAAGACTAACAGACAGACTGACACAAAGACTAACAGACAGTCTGACAGACAGACTGACAGACAGACTTACAGACAGACTGGCAGACAGACTGACAGACAGACTGACATGCAGACTGAAAGACAGACTGACAGACAGCCTGACAGACAGACTGACAGGCAGACTGACAGACAGACTAACAGACAGTCTGACAGACAGACTGACAGACAAACTTACAGACAGACTGGCAGACAGACTGACAGACCGACTGACAGACAGACAGACTGACAGACTGACAGACTGACAGACTGACAGACAGACTGACAGGCAGACTGGCAGACAGACTGACAGACAGACTAACAGACAGACTGACAGACAGACTGGCAGACAGACTGACAGACAGACAGACTGATAGACTGACTGACAGACTAGTAAACAGACTGACAGACTAAGTGACAGACAGACTGACAGACAGACTGACAGACAGACTAACAGACAGACTGACACAAAGACTAACAGACAGGCTGACAGACAGACTGACAGACAGACTCACAGACAGACTGGCAGACAGACTGACAGACAGACTGACATGCAGACTGAAAGACAGACTGACAGACAGCCTGACAGACAGACTGACAGGCAGACTGACAGACAGACTAACAGACAGTCTGACAGACAGACTGACAGACAAACTTACAGACAGACTGGCAGACAGACTGACAGACCGACTGACAGACAGACAGACTGACAGACTGACAGGCAGACTGACAGACAGACTGACAAACAGACTGACAAACAGACTGACAGACAGACTGACAGACAGACTGACAGACAGACTGACAGACAGACAGACTGATAGACAGATAGACTGACAGATTGACAGGCAGACTGAAAGGCAGACTGACAGACAGACAGACAGACGGACTGACAGACAGACTGACAGACTAGTAAACAGACTGACAGACTAAGTGACATACAGACTCACAGACTGGCAGCTATTGTAGATTGACGGACATATAGACTGTTGACAGACTGGCAGACAAACTGACAGGCAAACTGACAAACAGACAGACACAAGAACAGCCAGTCTGACATATAGACTGACACATAGTTCGACTGACTTATAGATACACGTAAACTGCTAAATCAAGTGACTAATTGAGTCAGTTCAAGAACTTACATATATAGTAGACACATGCGAGGTCTGTTCAAAATAAATCGCGAAAAAACACAAAAGTCGTGATAATCTTTGAAGAGACCTCACAATTTTGTCTGTGCTTCATTCACTGACAGACTGACTGACAGACAGACTAACAGAAAGACTGACAGACAGACTGACAGACAGACTTACAGACAGACTGGCAGACAGACTGACAGACCGACTGACAGAAGAAAGACTGACTGACTGACAGACAGACTAACAGACAGACTGACAGACAGACTGACAGACAGACTTACAGACAGACTGGCAGACAGACTGACAGACAGACAGACTGACAGACTGACAGGCAGACTGACAGACAGACTGACAGACAGACTAACAGACAGACTAACAGACAGACTAACAGACAGACTGACAGACAGACTGACAGACAGACAGACTGACAGGCAGACTGACAGACAGACTGGCAGACTGACAGGCAGACTGACAGACAGACTAACAGACAGTCTGACAGACAGTCTGACAGACAAACTTACAGACAGACTAACAGACAGACTGACAGACAAACTTACAGACAGACTGGCAGACAGACTGACAGACAGACTGACAGACAGACTGACAGACAGACTAACAGACAGACTAACAGACAGACTAACAGACAGACTGACAGACAAACTTACAGACAGACTGGCAGACAGACTGGCTGACAGACTGACAGACAGACTGACAGGCAGACTGACAGACAGACTAACAGACAGTCTGACAGACAAACTTACAGACAGACTAACAGACAGACTGACAGACAAACTTACAGACAGACTGGCAGACAGACTGACAGACACACTGACAGACAGACTGACTGGCAGAATGACAGACAGACTAACAGACAGAGTGACAGACAGACTGGCAGACAGTCTGACAGACAGTCTGACAGACAGACTGAGAACCAGACTAACAGACAGACTAACAGACAGACTAACAGACAGACTGACAGACTAACAGACAGACTGACAGACACACTGACAGACTGACAGACACACTGACAGACAGACTGACAGGCAGAATGACAGACAGACTTACAGACAGAGTGACAGACAGACTGACAGACAGTCTGACAGACAGTCTGACAGACAAACTTACAGACAGACTGGCAGACAGACTGGCAGACAGACTGACAGGCAGACTGACAGACAGACTGACAGACAGACTAACAGACAGACTTACAGACAGACTGGCAGACAGACTGACAGGCAGACAGACAGACAGACAGACAGACAGACAGACTGACAAACAGACTGACAGACAGACTGACAGACAGACTGAAAGACAGACTGACAGACAGACTGACAAACAGACTAACAGACAGACTGACAGACAGCCTGACAGACAGACTGACAGACAGACTGACAGACAGGCTGACAGGCAGACTGACACACAGACTGACAGACTAGTAAACAGACTGACAGACTAAGTGACATACAGACTCTCAGACTGGCAGCTATTGTAGATTGACGGACAGATAGACTGTAGACAGACTGGCAGACAAACTGACAGGTAAACTGACAATCAGACATACACAATAACAGTCAGTCTGACATATAGACTGTGCTTCATTCTGTGCATCATTTTAAACTGTTAACCCACATTCAAGATACAAAGAGCAAGTGCAGCTCAGTTTAAATTCAATTTTTTATGTTGATCGTTTGCAATTCTAGCTTTATATATATATATATATATTATATATATATAGACTGACAGATATATTGACAGAGAGACAGACTGACAGACTGACAGACAGACTGACAGACAGTCTGACAGACAGACTGACAGACAAACTTACAGACAGACTGGCAGACAGACTGACTTACAGACAGACTGGCAGACAGACTGACAGACAGACTGACAGACAGACAGACTGACAGGCAGACTGACAGACAGACTGACAGGCAGACTGACAGACAGACTGACAGACAGCCTGACAGACAGACTGACAGACAGACTGACAGACAGACTGACAGACAGACTGACAGATAGACTGACAGGCAGACTGACAGACAGACTGATAGACAGACTGACAGACTAAGTGACATACAGACTCACAGACATACAGACTGGAAGCTATTGTAGATTGACGGACAGATAGACTTTAGACAGACTGGCAGACAAACTGACAGGTAAACTGACAAACAGACAGACACAATAACAGTCAGTCTGACATATAGACTGTGCTTCATTCTGTGCATCATTTTAAACTGTTGACCCACATTCAAGATACAAAGAGCAAGTGCAGCACAGTTTAAGTTCAACTTTTTATGTTGATCGTTTGCAATTCTAGCTTTATAAATATATACATGTATATCTATATATGTATATAGATATATGTATATAAATATAGACTGACAGATATATATACATATTTTTTTTTTTTTTTTTTTTTATTGTAAAGAAGTTTTTAATTAATTGGTTAGCATGCTGCTAGCTTTTGGGCAACTTAATCTAAACAGATATATTTACTTAATAACTAAAAAGCTACATAACAATTATTATAGGAAACGTATTTTAGGAGACGGAAGACATTTTAGGGTTCAGTTAACACAGAAGAATTTTATAACAACAATCACAACATATTCAAGTCATGACTCTGTCCAGCAGGTCTTGAGGGTGGTGACACCTGAGTCTTCTCCTGGTACAGGTGCGGGGACTTAGAGCTGCAGTACCTAACCGCCTGGCTAGGCTGTTTGGGTGAGAATTAAGTCGCTCAAGGTATTTTTTGGCTACCTCCTGGATTTTGTCGCCTATTTTTGTAATCTTGAGGTCTCGCTCTATGTCCGTGGTCCACGGTCCACGGCTCCAGTTATTTTTCTCAGCGTTTTTGGCTGGAGAACATGGAGTTTGCTTAGGTACGACTTGGCAGCTATACCAAACACCTGAATAGCGTAAAAGAGGCCAGGGACTAGGATGCTCTTGTATATTTTAACCTTGTTGTCCAGTGAGAGCTTGTTACGCGCTGCAATCAACCAAGACATTTTTGCCGATTTAGTCCTGAATGAGTGCTGCAGCGACGTAATGTGCCTCCTGAATGTGAGGCGTCTGGCCAATGTGTGATTCAGCACTCTTCCGTTAAGGCTGACCCAGGACAGCTACGTACTCTGTTAGTAAATGTGACATTTGCACATTTGTCCGCATTGATGCACACATTCCATTTTTTGGCCCATTCCAATGGAATGCATCAAGGTACTCTTGTAGTGCATCCGTGGCCTGAGCTATGCAGCTGTTTTTTGTGAGCACCGCAGTATCGTCAGCATAGGTCGCGATTAACACATCACTGTGGTCAACACTAGCAATTGCAGTGTGTCTTGGCATATCCGCAGTGAATATTGAATATTGCGTGGGTCCCAGAACGCTGCCTTGGGGGACTCCAGCTTCTATATTTTTCGCACTCGACTTATATCCGTCAGCCATCACTCGAAATGTGCGCCCAACCAAGAAACTCTTTATTAGCTGAAATAGCTGTGGAGATAGGAGGCACTTGGCTTTATAGAGGAGTCCGGGGTGCCACACTCTATCGAAGGCTTGTTGGATGTCCAGAAAAGCTGCGACAGCATACTCCTTCTTTTCCATACCTTCCAGCACGAAATTGACAACTCTGTGCAGTTGTTCTGGAGTGCCATGCTGCAATCGGAAGCCAAATTGAAATTTTGGAATCGCCTGAGAAACAGCATCAGAGTTGAGAAGTCTGTTTAGTATGTCTTTCCATCATTTTGCCCAGGGATGGGAGGAGGCTGATCGGTCTGTATGAGTCCACGTCAGTTGGCTGTTTTCCAGGCTTGAGTATCATTATGATATTCGCCGACTTCCACATTTTTGGAAAATAACCCACTCGCAATATGCCATTAAAAATGATCACAAGAAGTAGCAGAGCTTGATCTGGTAGCAGTCGGAGAGTTCTGTTATTAAGAAGGTCATCGCCCGGAGCCTTCTTGGGCTTCAACTTAGATACAAGTATCTTTACTTCATCCAACGTGACAGGATCAGCAGGCGGTGCCATTTGAAACGGGGTTTCCAGTGACTCCGCAACGCCTGTGGCTTTCCGGCGCAAAGTCATGTGGACAGAAGCGTTGTTCAAGGTGGTCAGCAAACACTTCTGTTTTCTCCTGGAGTGTACGGCACCAGCCTCCAGCCGGGTTCCTTATAGCTGATTTTTGAGGTGCCTGCGACTTGTATCTCTTTGTAATCCGCCAGAGAGAATAGTTTGTGGAAGCATCTGTACCCAAGTTCTCCAGCAAATTATAAATATCCAATTGCTTTCTGCGGGCCAGCAATTTTCGGAGACGGTTGGCAAGCCTACTGTGGATCCGTTGGATTCGGACGTCACCTGTTCTCGCATATTCCCTTCTGACTTTCCGTTTGAGACGAATCAGATTACCTATTATTGAGGGTATCTGGTGCTGTCTATAAACTGCGGCATTCGGTTGATTTCTTGGTGCAGCATGCGTAGCTGCTTGCTTGAGCTTATCCATAAAGCTATTGATGGCATAGTCAATATCGTCGGCTCCTTGGATGTCTATATCTAGGTTTATATGTTGCGTCAGATGAGCCTTAAATATCTCTAGATCAGCACCACGAGCAAGAAAGCAGGATCGTTGAGGCTTGTTTATCGGCGTTGCTTGCAACTCAGCCAGAAGAGGAGTATGGTCCGAAAAAAGCTCGTGGAGCGTTCGAACATTAAGTCTTCTCATATCGTATCCATTGACAACAAAGAAATCCAGGGCAGATGGTACTATACAAGAGTTGTAAGAGTAGAAAGTTGGCTCTCCTGTTGCTCAAATTTGGTACTGACCATTCGCAACGACTTCTTGTAATACCTTGCCTCTTTCGCAGGCTCTTGAGTCTCCCCCCCATGCGTGTTTGGCATTGTAGTCTCCACCTGAGATGAATTTGTTCCGTAGCATGGCAAACATGGATTCAAATTCCGATTTTATTAAACGCTCGCTAGGTGGGAGATACACCGCGGCAAGAGCGACAGGCCCCTCCGACAGCTGCAGCTGTACTATCGCTATCTGCCTGTTATTGGTGGAGATCGGGGGCTGGGCAATGTGATTGATGCTGGACCGCACAATAACTGCGGCACCACCTCTGCTATTACCACTGGGGTGGAAGGCGTGGTAAGTGTAATAACCCGGTAGGAAGATGCGCTGACCCTCACGCATGTGTGTCTCAGTGGCAAGCATGACATCCATATTGTGTATCTTCAGAAAAAGTCGAAGCTCTTCAATTCCCCTAGCTTGGCCACGAGCGTTCCACAATCCGATTTTTATGATCGGTTGCGTCATTTTGGAATCCGAGAGATGAGAACCTGGACCAGTTCTCGGAAAGCCTTGTTTGAGTCCAAAGTATCCTGCACCATTTTAAACAATTGGTCCATTCTGGTGTTGATCGCTCGAACGGAGTTTTAGTGCTTCAAACCTATTGCCATTAGCTGGGTTATCAGTCAAGTTTGACTGCCGTAGAGATTGTGTAGCAGTAGTAGGGATGTATTGTGTCCCGTTAGATCGAGCAATGTCAGCATACGACAACTTTCCTCTGACAGCTTCAGCCGAGATATAACCACATGAGGAAGACACATGATTATATTTGGCATTTACAGCATTACCACTAGCAGGCAGCCATGGTTTAGGTCTTAGCTTTCTTATTTTTTCAAGTCTAACAGGGCAGTCCTTATCAGTTGCAGCGTGTTCACCACCGCAATTGATGCACGTAGAGCTGGCACTGGTGCAAAGCTGAGAGCCAGTCGTGTAGGCACCAGTACATTTAGCACAGATTGGATCGCGGGTGCAATAATTTTTGGAATGTCCAAAAATGTGGCATCTCAGGCACTGTAGCAGCTCTTTTCTTCGAGGAGCACGCTCAACGGTGACTCTGTAGCTGCCAAGTTGAGTTATTTTTAAAGCTTCTGTAGTTTTCGGGCCTTGTTTAAAAGGTTTACATAAAAGAAGTTTTGCCTCGTTTTGTAGTTTATGGTCGCCTCATCATCGCTCTCACTGACCTGCGCGTTGCGCCAATCAGCCTTTCTTGGGCAGTAGATATTGAGGGTTTCAAAACCGTGTTCAGCAAATGCTTGTTCGATTTGAGATTTTCCCATTGATGACAACAGTTAGCGGTTTATCCTCCCTTAGCTGATGATGCCAGAATTGACAGTTTAGAGAACTTAGATGTTTCACCACTGCTCGGAAAGCATCGGAATTGATGGCATATATGCAGGATACGCCAAATTTGGAGGTGCGGATGCTAAGCTTCTTGCTTCCAACACAGGAATTCAGTGCCTGTTCCAAACTGTAGGGATTGCCAACATTCGGAACACAAATAGCTGGGGGCTTTGGGGGGCCTTTTGAAGCTTGAATATTCATATTGGCTGCAGTCGGTGCTTCATCGATATTTGAGCTAGTTTCTGGCAGATCTTGGTCCATCAGATTATCTGCTTCTTTGGCTAGAACTGCAAAGCGATTGTTGCTTAACGCCATTGGTGAAGAGGAGGTAGGTGTTTCTTTGGGAGGCACCTTGTGCTGGTCAGTAGCCTGGATCTTAGCTTTGCGGTTAGCTAGTGCCGAGTTTTCCGTTCCTTTTCTTTTTTTACGTGCAGCTACAATAGGTATTTGAAACGAGCACTTGCCCATTTTAATTATGCTTTGGGAAGGCTGATTCAATGTATCGCTCAGCGAATTTTTGCCCACCGGCATGGTTGAGCAAACGTTGGGCGATAAAGCTGCCGCCACAGTGTAGGTGGAAGTAGATGCACAGTTTGCTTGGGACATCGTGACAGTGCAGGTAAAGTTAGTATCGGTAGTTGTTACCGATGGGTAACTAGAACTCTCTAATGTGCTCGCAGCTTGACTAAATATTGGCCTCCCACTGTCTACAAGTTGTGCTCGTATTTGCGAGCGCATAGTTGCAGGGTCTGCATACGAAATCTTCCTCATCATATCTAGCTTTGCACTTCTATCACTATGAAGCGAGCAAGATGATGAGTTCTCATCCATAATAACAATTGTTTCTATTTAATCGTTAAATAGGCAATTGTAAACAACTTCACCAGAACAGGAATATAGAAAGGCGAAATTAAAACGGTATCCACCTCTCGCTTGCGCAAAGCGCAGTGCGAGAAGCAAACAAAGCGCCGCTTAAGCCTCTCTTGGATATGCTAATTACCGTAGTTAGCTGCCGCCACCTCTCAGCAGTGGCTAAAAATAGATTGCGATTTCGTTTTGCGCGTTACAGTTAAACGAATTGCTTCAGATTAGACACAACGCACGTCCGATGCTAGCGACAAGTGCTTGCAGACTGACAGATATATTGACAGACAGACAGACTGACAAGCAGACTAATAAACAGACTAACAGACAGTCTGACAAACTGACAGACAATATGGCATACAGACTCATAGACTGACAGCTCGATTGACGGACAGACTGCAGACTGCAGACTGACAGACTGACTGACAGACAGACTAACAGACAGACTGGCAGACTGACTGACAGAGTGACAGACTGACAGTCTGACAGGCAGACTGACAGACAGTCTGACAGACAGACTGACAGACAAACTTACAGACAGACTGGCAGACAGACTGACAGACTGATAGACAGACTGACAGACAGACTGACAGGCAGACTGACAGACAGACTGACAGGCAGACTGACTGACAGACTGACAGACAGACTGACAGACGGACTGACAGACAGACTGACAGGCAGACTGACAGACAGACGGACTGACAGACAGACTGACAGACAGCCTGACAGACAGACTGACAGACAGACTGACAGGCAGACTGACAGGCAGCCTGACAGACAGACTGACAAATAGACTGACAGACTAGTAAACAGACTGACAGACTAAGTGACATACAGACTCACAGACTGGCAGCTATTGTAGATTGACGGACAGATAGACTGTAGACAGACTGGCAGACAAACTGACAGGCAAACTGACAAACAGACAGACACAAGAACAGTTAGTCTGATATATAAACTGACACATGTTCGACTGACTTATAGATAGACGTAAAGTGCTATATCAAGTTACTAATTGAGTCAGTTCAAGAACTTACATATATAGTAGACACATGCGAGGTCTGTTCAAAATAAATCGCGAAAAACACAAAAGTCGTGATACTTTTTGAAGAGACCTCACAATTTTGTCTGTGCTTCATTCTGTGCATCATTTTAAACTGTTGACCCACATTCAAGATACAAAGAGCAAGTGCAGCTCAGTTTAAATTCAACTTTTTATGTTAATCGTTTGATATTCTAGCTTTATATATATATATATAGACTGACAGATATATTGACAGACAGACAGACTGGCAAGCAGACTAACAGGCAGTCTGACAAACTGACAGACAGTATGGCATACAGACTCAAAGACTGACACCTCGATTGACGGACAGACTGCAAACTGCAGACTGACAGACAGACTGACAGGCAGACTGACTGACAGACTGACAAACAGACTGACAGACGGACTGACAGACAGACTGGCAGACTGACTGACAGACTGACAGACAGACAGACTGACAGGAAGATTGACAGACAAACTTACAGACAGACTGTCAGACAGACTGACAGACAGACAGACAGACTGTCAGACAGACTGACAGACAGACAGACAGACTGACAGACTGACAGACTGACAGACTGACAGACTGACAGACTGACAGACTGACAGGCAGACTGACAGGCAGACTGACAGACAGCCTGACAGACAGACTGACAGACAGACTGACAGACAGACTGAAAGACAGACTGACAGGCAGACTGACAGACAGACTAACAGACAGACAGACTGACAGTCTGTCAGATAGACTGACAGACAAACTTTCAGACAGACTGGCAGACAGACTGACAGACAGACTTAAAGACAGACTGGCCGACAGACTGACAGTCAGACTGACAGACAGACTGACAGACAGACTGACAGACTGACTGACAGGCAGACTGACAGGCAGACTGACAGACAGACTGACAGGCAGACTGACAGACAGACTGACAGACAGCCTGACAGACAGCCTGACAGACAGACTGACAGAGAGACTGACAGACAGACTGACAGGCAGACTGACAGGCAGACTGACAGGCAGACTGACAGACAGACTGACAGGCAGACTGACAGACAGACTGACAGACAGCCTGACAGACAGACTGACAGACAGACGGACAGACAGACTGCAGACAGACTGACAGACAGACTGACAGACAGTCTGACAGACAGACTGACAGACAAACTTACAGACAGACTGGCAGACAGACTGACAGACAGACTGACAGACAGACTGGCAGACAGACTGACAGGCAGACTGACAGACAGACTGACAGGCAGACTGACTGACAGACTGACAGACAGACTGACAGACGGACTGACAGACAGACTGACAGGCAGACTGACAGACAGACGGACTGACAGACAGACTGACAGGCAGACTGACAGACAGACTAACAGACAGACAGACTGACAGTCTGTCAGATAGACTGACAGACAAACTTTCAGACAGACTGGCAGACAGACTGACAGACAGACTTAAAGACAGACTGGCCGACAGACTGACAGACAGACTGACAGACAGACTGACAGACTGACTGACAGGCAGACTGACAGGCAGACTGACAGACAGACTGACAGGCAGACTGACAGACAGACTGACAGACAGCCTGACAGACAGACTGACAGACAGACTGACAGACAGACTAACAGGCAGACTGACAGGCAGACTGACAGGCAGACTGACAGACAGACTGACAGGCAGACTGACAGACAGACTGACAGACAGCCTGACAGACAGACTGACAGACAGACGGACAGACAGACTGCAGACAGACTGACAGACAGACTGACAGACAGTCTGACAGACAGACTGACAGACAAACTTACAGACAGACTGGCAGACAGACTGACAGACAGACTGACAGACAGACTGGCAGACAGACTGACAGACAGACTGACAGACAGACAGACAGGCAGACTGACAGGCAGACTAACAGACAGACTAACAGACAGACTGACAGACAGACTGACAGACAAACTTACAGACAGACTGGCAGACAGACTGACAGACAGACAGACTGACAGACAGACAGACAGGCAGACTGACAGGCAGACTAACAGACAGACTGACAGACAGACTGACAGACAAACTTACAGACAAACTGGCAGACAGACTGACAGACAGACTGACAGGCAGACTGACAGGCAGACTGACAGGCAGACTGACAGACAGACTGACAGGCAGACTGACAGACAGACTGACAGACAGCCTGACAGACAGACTAACAGACAGACGGACAGACAGACTGACAGACAGACTGACAGACAGACTGACAGGCAGACTGACAGATAGACAAACTTTCAGACAGACTGGCAGACAGACTGACAGACAGACTTAAAGACAGACTGGCCGACAGACTGACAGACAGACTGACAGACAGACTGACAGACTGACTGACAGGCAGACTGACAGGCAGACTGACAGACAGACTGACAGGCAGACTGACAGACAGACTGACAGACAGCCTGACAGACAGACTGACAGACAGACTGACAGACAGACTAACAGGCAGACTGACAGGCAGACTGACAGGCAGACTGACAGACAGACTGACAGGCAGACTGACAGACAGACTGACAGACAGCCTGACAGACAGACTGACAGACAGACGGACAGACAGACTGCAGACAGACTGACAGACAGACTGACAGACAGTCTGACAGACAGACTGACAGACAAACTTACAGACAGACTGGCAGACAGACTGACAGACAGACTGACAGACAGACTGGCAGACAGACTGACAGACAGACTGACAGACAGACAGACAGGCAGACTGACAGGCAGACTAACAGACAGACTAACAGACAGACTGACAGACAGACTGACAGACAAACTTACAGACAGACTGGCAGACAGACTGACAGACAGACAGACTGACAGACAGACAGACAGGCAGACTGACAGGCAGACTAACAGACAGACTGACAGACAGACTGACAGACAAACTTACAGACAAACTGGCAGACAGACTGACAGACAGACTGATAGACAGACAGACTGACAGACTGACAGGCAGACTGACAGACAGACTGACAGGCAGACTGACAGACAGACTGACAGACAGCCTGACAGACAGACTGACAGAAAGACTGGCAGACAGACTGACAGACAGACTGACAGACAGACTGACAGGCAGACTGACAGATAGACTGACAGACTAGTAAACAGACTGACAGACTAAGCGACATACAGACTCAAAGACTGGCAGCTATTGTAGATTGACGGACAGACAAACTGACAGGCAGACTGACAGACAGACTAACAGACAGACTGACAGGCAGACTGACAGACAGACTAACAGGCAGACTGACAGACAGACTGACAGACAGACTTACAGACAGACTGGCAGACAGACTGACAGACAGACTGACAGACAGACTGACAGACAGACTGACAGACAGACTGACAGACAGCCTGACAGGCAGACTGACAGACAGACTAACAGACAGACTGACAGACAGACTGACAGACAGTCTGACAGACAGACTGACAGACAAACTTACAGACAGACTGGCAGACAGACTGACAGGCAGACTGACAGACAGACTGACAGGCAGACTGACAGACAGACTGACAGACAGCCTGACAGACAGACTGACAGACAGACGGACAGACAGACTGCAGACAGACTGACAGACAGACTGACAGACAGTCTGACAGACAGACTGACAGACAGACTGACAGACAGACTGACAGGCAGACTGACAGATAGACTGACAGACTAGTAAACAGACTGACAGACTAAGTGACATACAGACTCACAGACTGGCAGCTATTGTAGATTGACGGACAGACAAACTGACAGGCAGACTGACAGACAGACTAACAGACAGACTGACAGGCAGACTGACAGACAGACTAACAGACAGACTGACAGACAGACTGACAGACAGTCTGACAGACAGACTGACAGACAAACTTACAGACAGACTGGCAGACAGACTGACAGGCAGACTGACAGACAGACTGACAGGCAGACTGACAGACAGACTGACAGACAGCCTGACAGACAGACTGACAGACAGACGGACAGACAGACTGCAGACAGACTGACAGACAGACTGACAGACAGTCTGACAGACAGACTGACAGACAAACTTACAGACAGACTGGCAGACAGACTGACAGACAGACTTACAGACAGACTGGCAGACAGACTGACAGACAGACTGACAGACAGACAGACAGGCAGACTGACAGGCAGACTAACAGACAGACTAACAGACAGACTGACAGACAGACTGACAGACAAACTTACAGACAGACTGGCAGACAGACTGACAGACAGACTTACAGACAGACTGGCAGACAGACTGACAGACAGACAGACTGACAGACAGACAGACAGGCAGACTGACAGGCAGACTAACAGACAGACTGACAGACAGACTGACAGACAGTCTGACAGACAGACTGACAGACAAACTTACAGACAGACTGGCAGACAGACTGACAGGCAGACTGACAGACAGACTGACAGGCAGACTGACAGACAGACTGACAGACAGCCTGACAGACAGACTGACAGACAGACGGACAGACAGACTGCAGACAGACTGACAGACAGGCTAATAGACAGACAGACTGACAGACTAACAGGCAGACTGACAGACAGACTGACAGGCAGACTGACAGACAGACTGACAGACAGCCTGACAGACAGACTGACAGAAAGACTGGCAGACAGACTGACAGACAGACTGACAGACAGACTGACAGGCAGACTGACAGATAGACTGACAGACTAGTAAACAGACTGACAGACTAAGTGACATACAGACTCACAGACTGGCAGCTATTGTAGATTGACGGACAGACAAACTGACAGGCAGACTGACAGACAGACTAACAGACAGACTGACAGGCAGACTGACAGACAGACTAACAGACAGACTGACAGACAGACTGACAGACAGACTTACAGACAGACTGGCAGACAGACTGACAGACAGACTGACAGACAGACTGACAGACAGACTGACAGACAGACTGACAGACAGACTGACAGACAGACTGGCAGACAGACTGTCTGTAAGACAGACTGACAGACAGACTGACAGACAGACTGACAGACAGACTGACAGACTGACTGACAGGCAGACTGACAGGCAGACTGACAGACAGACTGACAGGCAGACTGACAGACAGACTGTCAGACAGCCTGACAGACAGACTGACAGACAGACGGACAGGCAGACTGCAGACAGACTGACAGACAGACTGACAGACAAACTTACAGACAGACTGGCAGACAGACTGACAGACAGGCTTACAGACAGACTGGCAGACAGACTGACAGACAGACTGACAGACAGACAGACAGACAGGCAGACTGACAGGCAGACTAACAGACAGACTAACAGACAGACTGACAGACAGACTGACAGACAGTCTGACAGGCAGACTGACAGACAAACTTACAGACAGACTGACAGACAGACTTACAGACAGACTGGCAGACAGACTGACAGACAGACAGACTGACAGACAGACAGACAGGCAGACTGACAGGCAGACTAACAGACAGACTGACAGACAGACTGACAGACAAACTTAAAGACAGACTGGCAGACAGACAGACTGATAGACAGACAGACTGACAGACTGGCAGGCAGACTGACAGACAGACTGACAGGCAGACTGACAGACAGACTGACAGACAGACTGGCAGACAGACTGACAGACAGACTGACAGACAGACCGACAGGCAGACTGACAGATAGACTGACAGACTAGTAAACAGACTGACAGACTAAGTGACATACAGACTCACAGACTGGCAGCTATTGTAGATTGACGGACAGACAAACTGACAGGCAGACTGACAGACAGACTAACAGACAGACTGACAGACAGACTGACAGACAGACTTACAGACAGACTGGCAGACAGACTGACAGACAGACTGACAGACAGACTGACAGACAGACTGACAGACAGCCTGACAGGCAGACTGACAAACAGACTAACAGACAGACTGACAGACAGACTGACAGACAGACAGACTGACAGACAAACTTACAGACAGACTGGCAGACAGACTGTCTGACAGACAGACTGACAGACAGACTGACAGACTAACTTTCAGACAGACTGACAGACAGACTGACAGACAGACTTATAGACAGACTGGCAGACAGGCTGACAGACTGACTGACAGACAGACTGACAGACAGGCTGACAGGAAGCCTGACAGACAGACTAACAGACAGACTGACAGACAGACTGACGGACAGTCTGACAGACAGACTGACAGACTGACTGACAGACAGACTGACAGACAAACTGACAGACAGACTGACAGGCAGACTGACAGACAGACTAACAGACATACTGACAGACAGACTGACTGACAGTCTGTCAGATAGACTGACAGACAAACTTTCAGACAGACTGGCAGACAGACTGGCAGACAGACTGACAGACAGACTGACAGACAGACTGACAGACAGACTGACAGACAGACTGACAGGCAGACTGAGAGGCAGACTGACAGACAGACTGACAGGCAGACTGACAGACAGACTGACAGGCAGACTGACAGACAGACTGACAGGCAGACTGACAGACAGACTGACAGACAGCCTGACAGACAGACTGACAGACAGACTGACAGACAGACTGACAGACAGACTGACAGACAGACTGACAGGCAGACTGACAGACTAGTAAACAGACTGACAGACTAAGTGACATACAGACTCACAGAATGGCAGCTATTGTTCATTGACGGACAGATAGACTGTAGACAGACTGGCAGACAAACTGACAGGTAAACTGACAAACAGACAGACACAATAACAGTCAGTCTGACATATAGACTGTGCTTCATTCTGTTCATCATTTTAAACTGTTGACCCCCATTCAAGATAGAAAGAGGTAGTGCACCACAGTTTAAATTCAACTTTTTATGTTGATCGTTTGCAATTCTAGCTTTATAAATATATACAGTCGAGTCCCGATAATTCGAAATGGCAAGGGGATCAGTTTTTTTTCGATTTACATAGAAATTCAATTTATCGAGACTCGACTGTAACGAATTTTTTTCCTAGGGGATAGAATTTTTTTTGATTTATCGTGATTTTCGATTTAGCGGGGTACAAATTATCGAGACTCGACTGTATATGTATATCTATATATGTATATAGATATATGTATATAAATGTAGACTGACAGATATATTATATTGACAGACAGACAGACTGGCAAGCAGACTAATAAACAGACAGTCTGGCAAACTGACAGACAGTATGGCATACAGACTCATAGACTGACAGCTCGATTGACGGACAGACAGACTGCAGACTGCAGACTGACAGACTGACTGACAGACAGACTAACAGACAGACTGACAGACAGTCTGACAGACAGACTGACAGACAGACTGACAGACAGACAGACAGGCAGACTGACTGGCAGACAGACAGGCAGACTGACTGGCAGACAGACTGACAGGCAGATTGACATACAGACTGACAGACTGACAGACAGACTCAGTGACAGACAGACAGAAAAGTTCTTTCACCTACCTGAAATCAGAAGGTGATCTTATTAAATTCGTCTTTGTTTGTTGGAAATATCATGCTGAGGTCCTGAGCATAATGGCTGTGACACTTTACTTTATATCGCAGTTATTCCAGACAAATAATATTATGACAAAAAAAAGAGAAGATGATAATATAATAAGATGATAAAATGGATTTCCGAGTGCGCCAACAGGCCAAATAAGTATTATGTTTTTGCTGCTTTGCTCGCCTTAAAGCGATAAAAATCTATTTCATTTCCCATTTGAATTTGCTGGCGTATGTTTCCAGTCTCTGGTTTGTATGTGTTTTTTTGGCTCTCTTCGTCTGTAGCGCCGGCTGGACGCATCTTATCACCCGGGCCCAACACACATAAAAAGCCGGCTGCTTTAACGAAATAAATGCCGGATATCCTGCTGCCTCCCGACAGCATCCAGGCAGGCATTCAGGCGGCCACAAAACGCGACGTTATTAATAGGCGCAGGACAACACGGTCAGGGATAACAGGAACAACGGTAACAACATTTTTGAAGCAAAGGTCTTATGCCAAGTCATTGGGTTAGGTCACAGGGGAGCCAGCAGCCAGCAGCCAGCAGCGGGCCTTAACAGATTTGCCGACTTTTGGCATTTAGCGCAGCGTGGCTAGTTTTTTGCCTGGACGCTGGCCAATATGTTATTCAACTTGCTTATTGATTTCGAAACTATATTTTAATTTGTCGCCGCAACAGATGCCGCTTTCACTCAAAATGGACAATCAGCGGCTCGAGACTCGGTTGATTCAAATGTGATTGGTTCGCTGGTCGCTATGGTGTTTCCGAATCATGGATATGCGTCTCTCGCTGCCGCAAAAAAATACTTTTTGCCACACAGCAATCGGATTACAAACGATAGGCAAAAAAATACGCTGTCCAAAAGCGCATGGCCAAAAAGAATTCGCGACGGCATAGACAAAGCTGTCTGCCAAAATCAAATCGCACAACGAAACCGAAAACCCATGCGCTGACCGAAACTCGAATGAACTCTTCATAAATTATATTCCGAAATCTTTAAGCTTAGCCAGAAATTCGCTCGGTATAAAACTACAAAAAAAGTACTTTTTCCGCAAACTTAAGAATCATTTTATAAAGTATGTTCTGACATTAACATGATATATTCCAAGTATATGACGTGGTTGGTATTGATACTATTTTGCTGATATGTAGTAAGCTCTTAAGTCGAAAATTTCGTTTAAAAAATTAGTAGACATGAGTCAATTATTTTGCGATAAGACTTGTAGTTTGGGTAAATTCATGAATGGTAAACAGAAAAGCTTTAATTTGAACCGACATACATAACATTTTAGACAGCCAAACTTCGTCGACTAGTGCATGGACACATACTTCTTACCTAACGAACTTACAGTTTTTTTGTCAGCATGAAATTATGATACTGTTTACGTGGGTATAATGAGACGGACGATAGAGAGAGAGAGAGAGAAAGTTCTGACAATTACAAAGGAGAAAAATAATTGCTTTCAGATAGCAGATGGAACGAACGTTGAAGCTTTAGACAAGACCTTGCATTAGTGTTGTCTAGGTGTTTTTGGCAATTCCCTTTGGGGTATGATTGGGGCAAGCCAAAATAGGACTACAGATTGGGGCACGACGCTGGCTACAGGTCACACGGAAGCCGGATGTTAACGGCAGCAGTTGCAGGATGCCGGCCAGGCAGCGGCACAAAAGAGGAAATTAAAATATGCAGACACAAAACCGCGTTTAGAATTTTGGCGCGATTTTTGGTTACGGCTTTGCATAAATTTCCGAGTGCAAAGGAGGCAACAATATCCCCAGCCTACACTGTTGCCTAGCACAGCATCACAGTCTGGCTATGTATCATCAAAATATGCAAATCTCGGTCATGTGAACTCATTCGCCCCGATCCGTGCTCCATGCTCCATGCTCCATGCTCATATGTACGGGTCAGCGCTGTGGCTCATGCTACGAAATTAGCAGCAGTAAATAACGCTGTCAGTCGGTGGTGCTGGTGGTGTTGGTGGTGGTGGTGGGCGCAGGGAGTCATGCAGCAGGGGCTAGCAGAGCGGGTCCAAAAGTTCTTGCCGCCGGTCACTGGCCGTTAGAATTTATACTTATGCTGTGGCCCCAGCTCCCACAACAGCCCCCCAGCTCCAGCCTAGCCAACACCCAGAGGCAGCAGGCAGCAGGCAGCAGATCGCTGCGGTGCATGTGGCAAAACGATTTATGCAATTGCAGATAGAAATCGATTGAACTCCAGTCGCCATTGCCAGCGTCGTCGCCGTTGCCGCATACGATGAGTGTTTAGATTGAATGTAAACTGCACTTATGACAATGAAAGAGGGATACTAAATACCGTTCGACCCTTTGCAACGTGAACGTGAACGTGAACGTGAACGTGAACGGGAACAACAAAAGATAATCAAAGCCCATTATACACTGACACTTACATACGTTCGCTGCCAAATCCGATCGGAATATTTGACTAATAAAGTGAAATATCCTTTTTACATAAGAGTCTATTCGTTCATGGAGTGGAGTACTTCATACTTTTTAGTCCTAATCGTTGTAAAGGAGTAAAACAGAGTTTTCAATTCGGTATTTCTTAAAGTATTCCTCCAGTAATACAGCTTTTACTACCACTGATACTATAACAAATAATGACATAACTATTATTACTACTACAAATAGTAATACCTTTATTATTATTATTACTGATGTTAGTGCTATGGTTACTACTAGAAGTATTAATATTGCTACTACTATTTTTACTAATATTACCTTTTATACTACTACTACTTTTTTTATACCCTGAACCAATTGAAAATGGGAAATCAGGGTATAATGGTTTTGTTAAACTGTTAAATGTATGTAACAGGGAGACGAGCTGAGTCGAATTAGCCCTGTCCGTCTGTCTGTCTGTCTGTCTATCCGTATGTATGAACGCGTCGATCTCAAAACATATGAAAGCTAGAGAGTTGAAATTTTGGGAAGTTCCTGTATAGCATATCGCGCATATCACATTTCTTTTAGAAATTTGATGATACCTTTTCCTTTTTTTTATCGATTAAAACCCTTATCAAAATCAAGTTATTAAAAAAATTTATCTCGTGCATCTTTTGAGCTAGAGTCTCCAATTTTGTATTTAGATTAATTTATATTTTATAGAATTTCGATTTTTGTTATATTTTGGATACCGGCCAAAAATTCAATATTTAATTTTACAAGCTTAAATTTTGTAGCGGTAATAAATACATAAATACATGCTTGCTTCCTTGTAGCAACGTTTTCATATACCGAGATATCTGATGCACATGATCAGGAGTTACTTGCAGGATCGAGTACTCCTGTACGCTACACAGACGGGTATGAAACGATATAGATACGATAGACCGGAGTAGCTGCACAGGGGTCGATCCTAGGACCAGACCTGTTTAATATCAGCTACACGACATTCCAAGACTGGAAATGCCTAGGCTAGACAGTAAGTAAACTTACCTTCTGGGGACAGCTTCAGCATGCTACGCGAAAAACAGCGAAAGCAACGGGGTCCCTAAGTAGACTGATGACAAATGTTGACGGACCGACGGCAGGGAAACGAAGACTGCTAATGGAAACAACAAATGCAATCCTACTGTATGGTAGCGAAGCATGGGCGGACACTTTAAAAGTGGAAGTAAGGCGGAAACCGATAGGATAGATAGCTTCGGCGTACCGCACAGTGTCCGGAGCTGCTGTGACCGTGATAGCAGCAGTGATACCGATAGACTTACTTGCGCAAGAGCGCAAGAAGATATGGGGTCTCCGGCAAAGTGTAGAGTTTTCGATGCAGGCAGCAAAGACCGACTCCAGCTGCATGTACTGCGACAATGCAATGGACGAGGCAGAGCACACTTTCTTTAACTGCGAAAAATGTTCAGAAGAAAGAACCGACTTGGCAGAAACTGTCGGTGAAGTTAAAGTAGAGACTATAGTACAGCAAATGTGCAACCGTATAGATGCTTGGAAAAGAGTCTGTGACTTCGCCGAAAAGGTTCTCCGGCGGAAAAAGCGGGACCTGGACGCAGGAACACAGATGGCAGTGCTCAGCTGGAGCATATACAAGGGCTCCACCTTGAAGGTTAATGCGGGATAACTCCTGGTTCCAAGATGGGAGGCAGCCCTAGAAGAGGAGGTTTTTTAGCCGGTAAGCAGTATTGCAGTGCGACACACCAGTCAGAGTGACGACCTGACTGACGGTGCATTTTTGCATACCTCAGCCACACAAAAATAAAACTACTACGATGAATACTACTATTTCTCTGACATATAATACTACAACTACCATTTCTATTTTTGATTCTACTACTAGTACTACAAACCACAATGATATTTATGTCAGAAATTTGTGCTTGAACTGACCTTACAGGATTTCCTCAAATTACTATACAAAATACTCCATATCTATTAAAAAAGGCCCACATAATAGAATCAGTTCAAAATTAGTTTTTATTATTATAAAATGTGCTTTTCAGTTCTTAAATATGAACCAAAATGGCAAGTAATTTGTAGAGAGCCAACTAATATATCATTTACTCGCTGAGCTATAAAAACTTCTATTGCATTCATCATTTGAATGCAGTGTTAAATTTCTGTATCATGCCATATGTAAGCAGCTTCTCCAGCTGGTTTCTGTTTCACCTTTACGCTGGCAAGGTACAAAAGTCGTTTGCCCTTATGCCTTTCATTTTCCATTCCCAGTTGTTTATTTTAAGTACTTTACCTTAACGCTCTTTTCACTCCCTCGTCCGTAGCGCACTCGGGGAAGAATTGTGGCTACAGCCATTTCTATTTCATTTTATGATTTATGGCGCTAAAATATTAGTTTTGGTTTTTTCATATAGACACCCCCTTTGTGGCGTTTTCTCTCCATCGTTTTCCCTCTTCTTCTTTCTCTTTCTCTTCATTTTTATTTTATTTTTTTCTGCCTGGCAGGCTAGGGGGCCGTGATACGGAATGCGTGGCAAACTATGAAAGAGAGTCTGGCTACTGCTGCTACTGCTGCTGCAGCTTCGACAGGTGCTAGCACGGCCACGTCTTAGTTGCATAGCTCATGTGTCTGGAGAGCGTTTATAATAATCATGGAGGAGAGCAAAGCTAAAATGGCTGTGCCTAGGCACCATGCTTGGCATCGACTACCCATTTCTAGTTCCCGTCACAGTCCCAGCTCCAGCTCCAGCTCCAGCTCCAGCTGGCGTATAGATTGTCTCGCAATTGATGCACAAATCGTGTGCGCTGTGGTAATAAATTGTCACGCACAGCTATTTGCAGGTATGGCAAATTGGCTTTTATGCAGTTGCAAATGCGAGCCAATGCCAGCGCACCCGGCAAGAGGCCATAGCCAAGCCAGAGAGACTGCCGAGGCGCTTGAGTCGTTGGCTCAAGTGTCTGTTATAAAATTTGATTACAGTCTTCCTCTCAAGGACACGGAGCCCGCAGCCAAAAGTCGCTATTTCCTATCCATAGCCAAAATACCTAACGACTTGTCGCATAAACAGCTTACCCCAACGCAGCGATGGGCGTGGCAGTTGCTGTTGCATGTTAATTGCCATTGTCGCCTTAGCACATTTTTTATGCTCCTTTGCCGACGCATCATTAAAAATGAAGAGAGAGAGAGAGAAAGAAACGAAAAGTAAATGTCGCAGTGCCGACGATCAAATACCGTAGCACAGCGAGAATGAGGTGGTAAATAGAACTTGAAGTTATGTACAGTTGGAAGACTCTTGGTACGGAAGAGATGTTGACTCTGCATATACCTAAGGCTGTGGCATATGCTGTGCCTAAACTGAAATACCCCATGTTAGGGTTATGAAGAATAATGTGTGAGCGAAAAAGAAGTTGACACGCAAGTGTCAGGGTGGCAAAGGTCACGAGAGGGGGCGGGAGGGTCTGCTGCAGCCCAGCCACACCTCAGCAAACAATAACAGCAACAATAACAACTCACATATGACAAAGTCAATGAGCAGGCAAAGTAAAACAAAACCAAACAAAAGTAATCGTCGTCGTCACCTTTGTCGCACCACGTGCCTTCCTGCTCCACAGGCCCAAAATAAAGAACGCCTGAAGCCAGTGCCGAAGCTCCATCCTCACCCCCATGCACAAATATTTGGTGCGTGCGTGTTAATCGCTTGCTGTGTTTATTTGCCAAAGGCATCAGTCAAGGCGATCAACTTTGTCGCGCAAGTCGCGCGCGAGACTCATCAACTCTGCGGATAATCGATGTGTGTGTGTGTGCGTGTGACAATTAGAGGCCAAAACGTCACAGCCGAGCACCCATCGCGGGCTAAGAATTTGCCCGAGTTGCACTTAAAAATGCCATGACAATATGTCAAATGATGTTGGCAATAACAGCCATGAAGTAAAGCAGGACCCAAAAGTGAAGCAGTTAAACATATGCCTAAAATGAACACAAAGTATTGCTATCTACGGGAAGTTACTTCAGATACAATAATTTTGTATATAACAAAATTATTTCATTGTTATTCAGTTAAAGAAAAAGCTTGGACAAGTTTCGCTGACTCTCACAGCGCCTTCGTATGACAGCTATATTATATTTATAGTCCTATTCATAATAATATTGTATACTAATGCAATCTCTCGTCGCCTTTTTACTCAATGCGCATTCCTTCACAATTGTTCAGAATTTATGGAAATTCCTGCTTTGCGGCTGTTTTAAATTTCCTGCCTTTGATTACAATTGGCTGCTCGCTTGGCAAACGAATCTATCGCGATGACAACTAGATTTATGGGTCAGTTTTTTGTAGTAAAAAAAAAAGTACAATCGCTAGCAATGCATTGACATTAGTAACCAATCCAATTGAAAACTTTGAACAGCTGCAGAAAGAAATTGAATATGAGGAAAAACATGAAAGTATTAATAAACATATAATGAACTCTCTACCGGAAATATATTTTAACTGTCAATGAAGCGGACTTTGTTGGATAGAAAATTTCATGACATAAATAATTTCGGCTGCCTAGGCGCAATCATCTTTTCCATATGTCTTAGACCAATGATTCCGTCAGTGAGACCTGGAGGCAGATGGCAGTGCCCAGCTAGAGCATATACAAGAGCTCAAATTTAAAGAATTATGCGGGATAGCTATCGGTTCCAAGGTGGAAGGCAACCCTACCTAGAAGAGGAGGTTTTTTAGTCGGTATGCAGTAATACAGTCCGACACACCAGCCAGAGTGACGACCTGACTGACGGTGACGGTGTAACAAACTTGATATTTTCGTGCTATATATGATGGAACTACAAAACAAACTTTCAAGTCTCTAGCTCTTATAGGTTCTGAAATCGACGCGTTCACACATACGGACAGACGCACAGGGCTAAATCGACTCAGTTCGTCACACTGATCAAGAATACATATATACAAGGTGCAATTCAAAAGTTCCAGGACTTTATAAAAAAAATAAAAAATAGATTTTCTTTGGCAAAAATTTTATTGGTCGCCTTCGAAATAGTCCCCTTCGGACTGAATACAACGATTTGCACGATCAAGAAGATTATCAAATGACTTTTTTAGGTCATCCTTCGGTATGGCGTTGAGTATGGCGGTCGAAGCCTTTTGAATAGCATCAATGTCAGCATCTCTTGGCCGGCCCGAACGTTCGTCGTCTTCCAAAGCATCCCGTCCCTCTTGAAAACGTTTAAACCACTCGTGAATGCGGCTACGGGATAGACAATCGTCGCCATAAACTTTTTTCATCATTTGATGAGTTTCGGTAAATGTTTTACCAAGTTTAGAACAAAACTTGATGTTCGCTCTTTGTTCGACGGACACAACAAAAGTACTGTCACTTTTAGCGCGATATCTCGGCTTCTATACGTCCGAATGTCATGAAAATTTGACACAACATGACAGAGAAATAGACAATCAAACTATAAAATTTTCAGACAGATTTGCAATTTGCTCAGGTGTAATGAAATGCCAAATTCAACAAATAGCAACTATCAGCAGTTAAATGGGTTGTCAAATAAGGCAGGCCACTGAAAATTGTGAGCCCCTACAAAAAAAACTTCAAAGCATTTCATAATGCTATTCAAAGAGAGCTGCTGAAAATATGCTCATTCACAAATATTTGATGCTGCATAGGCTTTGTCAATATTATCCAGCCAAGTGTTATTCTATATTGTAAGAAGTTTCATAATGTTCAATCGAGACTCGCGTTTTCTCAGAATTACACAAAGCATTGCCTTGACAATGGTGCATAAACAGTTGCTCTGTCACAGACTCTTTAGCAGCCTTAAGGCGAAATCAATAAATACTCTTTCTGTATTGTGTCCAGCTGTCTTTAAGTAGCTAACACTTTATATTATATTGCTCACAATACTTCTGTGCATTTGGCATCACATGAATAGGGATCACAACAAAAATATACTTATCTTATGCATCAATAAGATCAATAAGAGCGACATTTGTGTTTGAGTAAATTGTGAATTTGCCGGAGCTGGCATGTTAGCTCACTCTCCACTCTCTTCTTGCTCGCCATTCCACTTTGAAATTGACACCAGAGGCGATCGGTCGTGTTTTTGCTTATGCTCCCAGAGCGAAGCAGCTGCAAGTTGCGAATGAAACTTCAAGCAAACAGATGCGACTTGAATGTAACAACAATGCAAATGCTTAGCAAAGAAGTTTGTGAAAGGCAACAAAAATTTCAATATCAACCAAAGAGCCAGAAAGATGATCGCTGACAAATTTCATTCTAAAAAACTGCGACATGCTCACTGAGTTGCCAATCATTTGCTAATTGAGCCCTAGATGGCTTCCTTGATGACTTCCTAGTCGAACAGTCCACTTGAGTTTGGAGCTTTAGATTTCAAAGCCAACTCTGATCGCCAAGGGACAACCTGCCGCTGACTATAACTGTTAAGGGCGCAGAACTTTGCTCAAGATCATCATGACTCTTGACACAGCAGTTTGGGGCACATTTCTTAAACGTAAAAGAATCGAATTATGTTTTATGACTCATTATTGATGTGACACGCACAGACACACACTCAAAGGTAACTAACTAGTTAGTTAGTGTCCCACATACTGGGAGCGAGCCCGTTTAATGAGCTCTGTCACACATTCTGATTTTCGTTTCTGGTTCATTTTTGGCTAAATTTTAGACGATGTAAAAAAAAAAGAAAGAAAATGCGAAAAAGAAAAAAAAGAAGGAGAGGAGCGAAAATACAACATTCGTTACACACGTACTTCACTGTTTATTTGGGGTATTTATTTCCCGTCGTTCGCCTCGTCGACGCGTCGTCGTTTTACTTTAACTGCCTATACAATTGCCGTTTGACGTGTGCCAAAGACACCCGTACGAGCGACTTTTAACGCCGCAATATGGCTCCCCGAATGGGGTTGGAGCAGGGCGCCGTCTATTTAAATAGAAAAGAAATCAATTTTGGGATTCGCGTTTTATGCACAGCGCAAACAAAAAAGTACGCGCATGATGTGCGTTATCCCCCTCATTTATAAGACCGGGCCGGGAGCATGGGAACAATAGCATAAAGCAGCCACTGGCTCCGCTCCGCTCTGCTCTGCTCTGCTCTGCTCTGCTCTGCTCTGCTCTGCTCGACTCAGCTCCTCCATGCTGATGCATTCACATTAGGCACTGTACGGCGCAAAGCACATTGTTGACAATTGAAATGCGATGTGTGCGTTCGTGTTTTTTTTCTTAAGCCAGTTCAAGGGCGCGACCAATGGGAGTCTCAGTTCAGCCCGAGAAAAATAACAGAATAGAGAACAGAGAAGAAAATATTGTATACATACTTAACTATATTAATATAAGATAGAAGAGGTATATTTATTTGGAACAATAGCTGACAGTAGATGGGCTTATGATTTAAATAGAAACGATACTAAGATATTTATGAGACTAAAGTGAGCTTTAACGTCTCTTAAGTCTGAACATTTTGTAGTTTTTGGTGAATGTATTCTTGATATGTGAACTATCACAATTTGAATCACAGTCACCATCATGATCACCATCACAATTACAATCACAAACAAACATAAACATACATATTTATCATAATATATTTGATAATTATCCTATCAGCTTTTTGGCATAAATTATTCACTCAGAAACGTTTGTCCTTGACATAGCAGGCAAACCAGTAAAAGTGCTCCAGTAGGGAGTGCTCGACTATAAAATACCCCGAGTATTTATTTAAAAGCTCAAGTCTGTAACCTATTGCGCTGTACGAAATCACACTGGACGGACAGACGGAGTTGGACTTCTTGGGCTGATCAAGGGTATAAAGATTCCATAGGCCTTATGTTCTATACCACGCCTCCTTTTGACTGCTACAGACTTGCTCACTTGCTCAAAATGTATTACGCCAATTTATTCACATTTGCAAGTCCTTATCTCTATCTAATCTAATTAAAACCATAACAAGTTTGTAGTATTTTATCTAGTGTTAGTTAATACTAAAGCAAATACAATAGAAATATATAGCTCCCAGCCAAATCACACTGTTGATATTCATTCATCTAAACAAGCCTCTTACAACGGGCTGATATGTTAACAAATCTGATATCTAAAGCCTATAAAAGGTAAAGGAGGTTAACAGGATTTACTACTCAGCCCAAATCAGCTTGCTTGCCGTCTTCTGAGTCTCAACCATGCTTGATTGACTTGTATCTCTTGGCTGATACGTCTTAGCCCCAGTCCCCTTGCAACTAAGCCACTGGCTTCTCAAAAGTAACCGCGAGCCTTTGGCGTGCGTGCAGGGGGGGTCATGTGTGTGCGATTACTGGAGTGCACGTGTGAGCGTGTGTTAACAAAAATAATCGCATTTCCGATTTGCGATTTGTGATTAGCGTGCGATAAAATTTTTCCAGCTCTTTTTCGATTAAACGATTTAGGCGCCCGTCTTGATGCTCCCTTGATGGCGATGTTCTGCACACACACGCACACACACAGACTCGCACACGTTTATACGTACTCGATGAAGTTGTGAATTATCGTGTGCTTTTGCCTTTGTGAACTGAAGCATAAATATAACATGTTTATGTACCAGGCATGGTTAGCCCCCAGCACGCGTGTGTCCTGACGTCACAGTGAAGCAGCAAGCAGCAAGCAGCAAGCAGCAGCAGAGAAAGAGGAGAAGACAGAAAGAAAGAAAGGAGAGCAGAATCAACGGGCGTGCACTGCTCGAAATGGGGAGTGCAAAGCGAACGAGTGTCTGTCGATGAGGAATCACTTATGCGTGATAAGGCTAATTTAGCTGTAATTTGAATGAATTTCGCGCCGATTTAACACATGGCCCCCACAGACAGCCTCCACAATTTCGCTCAGTGTATCGTGTGTAAGCATAAGCTCGAACGGGTCATTCGAATGAACTACTGAACTCATTCAGTGATTAGTGAACTGTGCAGACAGACTATGAATGCAGCTTTCTGCTCAGTTATGCAATCACTCATGAACAATTCGTTTGTTCACATTGTATTGAGCTGTTTAGTTGTTGAAAACCCAAAAAGGTAGCGCAATTTCAATTTCACCTTTGATACGCTGTTGTAATGCTGCTAGTCATATATGTACATACATCAAGTGTATGTCATGTGAAATGGAAACAAAGCTAATATAATCAAAGTCAGTTTTCAGTCAGTCATATTAATAGCAGTTGAGGCTATGGAATCTATATTTTGCTGGACAGAGCGAAGTCTTTGATAACAGATTGAGCAGAGAATATTGTTTAATGGAACAAGTGTTTAAGGTGTAGAATTCTTATGGTTGATGATTACTCAAGAATTTGAGTCGCCTCGAAAATTATTGATACAGAAAAATATTGATACAGCTGCAAGACTTGATGATTCTAGTTCAAATACAGCGATCTATGCTGCATTCCAATGAGTGAGCTACAGCTATCTAATGCCTATACCAGACTAAATTTTCTTATATTTTAACTTGTGTGTCTATTGGCATGTTTTCCCACGGTGTGAGGACGGGGCACAAGTGTTTTCCGTAAGTCTTTATACTCGCTCGTTTTCGCATTGGGTTTGTAAATTACATGCTCCAGCTTGAACATATTCCAGAAGATCGAAAACGTCGCAATCCTTTGTTTCCTGGTGCATGTTAGGTTTGTTCACATGTTCATGCTTCAACATACGTGTTGTATACAATTTGTGGGTTAATTTATTGAGCTGCTTAAAGCTGAAAGACTGAAAGTTATAAATTTCTAGCCCAAAGATCTTTGTGTGATGCTTTAAGTCCAACTCTCTAGCTGCAAGAGCGCTTAGTTTATTTTATTAAGAATCATTTCTGATTTACCTAGCTGCTTAGCTTACAGCGTAACACTTAAGATGAGATGATTAAATGATAAATTTGGACAGCTGAGCTCAGAGCAAAACTAAGCTCAAACAAAGCCAATCAAGTCAAAATTAGCTTTTTGATATTATCTACCTACATATATTGGCATATGAATAATATCAAAATATATTTCAAAACTAATAGGGAAAATACAAAACGAAATTACAGTAAAATAAAATTGTTTTCTGATATAGAATTGATGCTGCAGCCACATCCATTGCATGATGTATTAGACAATACATCATTTAAATGGACGCTTAGGCATTGCAATCAAATGTAAAATGCAAATTTGGATTCAATATGTGAAGACTGTTAACCTCGAAGTCCACGTAACACTTTAACTACTTACTCCAGACCACCTCGAACTGTGTCAAATTGTACAATCACAGCGCCAATTTCTGTTCAGTTCTATTGTATATATTATATATATATATATATATATACAGTCGAGTCTCGATAATTTGTACCCCGCTAAATCGATAATCTCGATAAATCGAAACAAAATCTATCCCCTTGAAAAAAATTCGTTACAGTCGAGTCTCGATAATTTGAATTTCCGTCTAATTCGTAAAAAACCTGATCCCCTTGCCATTTCGAATTATCGAGACTCGACAGTATATATATATCGAATAAAAAAATATTATATTAATTTACTTGAGCACGTCGGAGTGCAAAATATTTATTATAAAATAACAACAAGCAGCTTTAAGATTAGTACTAACGATGCAATTGTGCTTACATTGCTTATTATAGCTAGGTTGTGTGTGCGTATGTGTATGTGTGTTGGTGACTTTTGATCGGATGATCATGTGGAAGGATTTGATTGGTTATTGGTGAAAATGCTGATTAAGCGTTCTCACGCTTTTTTGCACAGGCTCCTCCTGTTATTTAAATTATGCTCAATTTGTTTAAGCTTCGTCTGAGAATATTTATGTTAAAGTCACCAATCTGGCTTAGGGCAAAGTGCGTGTATATATTGTACATATATGAGGTGTCGATATACAAATGACTATAATATATATGTTATATATATCATACAAGCTGTGCATTAGACATCTGCATGAATGCATCCAAAAGGGCAATTAATCAATCATTCATTCTAAAAACGTGTACAACTTTTTTCTGCACAGCTCTCATGTTGTACAGCAGTTAATGAGTACACTAAAAATGGTGTGCAGTTCACTTACTGTAAAATGAGTTATTACTATTTGATTATTATATGCAAAACTTAATGAAAGCAGCAGGCATACAGAAATCAGAATGTCATATGCAAGAATAATGCAAAAAATTGTGCAAAATATTAAACACGTCTGTACAAATAGTTGTGTATACATACTGTGTTGTGGTGTACATACTTGAATATACTGTACAGCAAAGAGTGAGTACAGTAAACATGTACTCGTTTCTTCAAGCTACTCGAATATACTAAACAGCAAAGTTAGAGTACAGTATTTTTTAGAACACTCTTTGGTGTTTGAGATGATTGCATTTATGCAATCCAATAATATTTTAAATTTCACTATCAATTTTACCTTGATTTTTCTAGTGCTTTCCTTCTCCCAATCAAAATATTGAATTCCAATAAATATAAATTGGTAAAATATAACACCATTAATTACACTTGCTGTTGATATATTGTTTTTATTTAATTTAATTTACTATTGTTACTTATTTTTGTTCAACTTCTTACATCCCGCACTACTATTTCCATGAACAGCATATTTTCAATATATCTCTATAAAATTGACAAAAACAAATGAATTCTGATCAAAGGTTATGGTTGGTATTTTTTCGTATTCTAAGCCAAACGAGGACATCTTTTTGTTTTCAGCGAACAAAAATCCGTTTTCATTTGGTTTAAGCTTTGTGTAGTGCAGCACTACTATTTACATGAACACAACTGCATATATACATGCATATGTATGCATATCTGTATGTACATAATGCTTTACATAGCAGTCTTCTCGATTTTATGCATTTGTGGTATGTTGGTGGGCAAAAAAAAAAGAAAGAAGAAGAAATGATTTCTTTTCGCTAGCAGCGCCTGGCTGCCGTCAGTTACTAATGCGAGCCCCGCCTCGGCAACATAATTCTTGTCGCAGCCACCTGCCGGGCTGTGTTGGCAGGAGAAACGGCTTGAAATTTCAATTAAAAACTGTAAACTTTTGGCGGCGCTGCGGCGGAGGGGCTGTGGCGTTATTTTTGAAAAGTTATTCATAACATTGAATCAATGGTAAAAGAGCAAAGTCCAAGTCCGATGCGAAAGAGCATTGTGCATGAAAATTCAACAACGGCCACAGGGCATTTTATCAGCACTCGCCACCGTTGACTTGTATTAGGCTGGGCAGCAGGTGGAGGTGGAGGTGGAGGTGGAGGTGGAGATGGGGATGGAAATGGGCAGTGTTTGGTCCACTGACAGCGATGTGCAGAAATGCTGCTGACGGAACCCGAAGCCAAACAGGCGCCAACATTATCGCCAGCCAACATTATTCATTATCGTTTTGCCCCGCCAAGCGGGCTGGCTGGCTGGCTGGCTGGCTGGCCATCGTATTGCAAGTTGGTGACATTGCAACAGATACTTGTGCGAGGTCCTGCAGCAGCAGCTGCTTCAAGTTATGCAATGCCTCTTCCTGGCCGCATCGGGCATTCAAGCTGTACAATGGACCCCCCAAGCACCACCCAACGCCCGGGGCCGGCCACCTTTGCCCGCAGCCGAGCGCCTGCCTTTGAGCCACATAAAAGTCGGGCTCCAGACAAAGTTTTGCACTGTCAAATAAAAACGAAACAGCCAACAGGAAAAGCAATACCAACGACGTCTCCGTCGACTGCCGGCGCACAAAAACTTCCGTTTCATCTTGTTCGCCAGCAATTGCTGGCGCCCGTTGTGCTCCGTGTAGACCCAAGCTGGTCATCGGAACTCGACCGAAATGCAAGGCACTCACTGCCTCCAAGTAAACTAAATTGGTATCAGAATTATCGATATCGATGTATGGAAATATGAGCACAGATGAGTTATCAAAACAGTTAACATAGCAAAAAGTAAGTGGGTTCAAATCTGAGTGGAGGGAGTAAAAGTAGATTGATAATGAATACATATCAATATCTAAGACAAATCTGAGCTGACGCATCTTTTTTTTTAAGATTTATTTGCTGTGAATAGGATATCTTCAGATGGCATTGCTATGCCAAAATTATATTTCAGAAATGTGATATTTTTTTAAACTCTTTCTATTCGCGTTTTTAAGGTCTCGTCTCTCAGCTTGTGGCTATGATTGTGATTGCTACTCTCATTGTTGTTATTGTGACAATGCACTGCTGCATTTATGTCTCAACTCTTGCAGGCGAACATATCACATACACACCCATTGACCAGCACGTCGCCGCCTTGAAACCTGCATCCTCCGTACGTATTCCCCCACCATCCGCCTCTCGCCTCCCGTCGCCCGCCTCCAGTAACCCGCTCACGGCTCAGGCAGACAGTCGCTTTCGGTTGGCATCAGATTTTCATGGCTCGCACAGTTTGAGCTTTGCATATATTTTGCATTTATGCAAAGACGCTGGGCTCCGTCGCGTCTGTGTGCTCAGTCAGCTCGCCTTTAGTTGGCCCCTCGGCCCCGCTCGCAATACAGCATACAAAAAACGAAATGGAGCGCAGCTTGTAGCCCAAATAAAAGGCAAAGCAGCTGCTACGCCCACTGCAAAAGTTTAAACTTTTGTGTTCTATGCGGTTTTTCTGTGACATTTTTGTAGATTTAGCTTTGGGCCTGTTGAACGAGTCGACCAAACTGTAGAAACCCAACCACCCAACCAACCACCCAGCCGCCCACATCTCAGCCACGCCCAGCATCATCATCCAGCTGGTTTTGTCTGCTCTGCTCAGCAGTCAGCTTAGCTTTATGAAATTTTCGGCTAGCAATCGCCTTTATTTTTTGTATTTTTTGCTTATTTTTATTTATTTTTGAGGTCGCTGCTCGCCGAGCATTTGTGGTTAATGAATACTTCTCGAGAGCTAAACGAAAACTTACATTTTGAACAGTTTGCGCCATTTACAAAGCCGTAGATCTCGCAGCAATTGAAATCAGTTTGATGGCCAACAATAATACTCCTTGGCTTGACTTGTAACAAATGAAACGCTCTAAGGTTTGCGCATAAATAAGAGGTAAGAGTGCTCTAGTCGGAGCTGCTCGACTAGAACATACCCTGTACCCTGCGAAGAGCTTCCAATAAGAGCATAGAATGCTATGCTTCTTTTATACATTTATAGCAAAAAACTCATGCACACACACTACATTCACACACACAGAAGCAGGCGCTCTGCTTACTGCGCAGCGACTGCGCTTGGGCTGCGCTCATTGGCTTTGCTATGGGAACTTAATTGTTGAATAACTTTTCTTCTGGAGGGACTTTCGAAATCATATTTGTAGAGAGTGATAATGAGATTCAGATGTAATTGCTCAACTTTTCAGTATTTGTAGTACCATCTTTTTATAGCGAATTTGGGAAAGGGTAGAAAGTTCCAAAAAATCTAAAATATACAAAATTTCAGAGACTTGCACAGTAAAATGAATTTCCATCTTTTGTGGTATTCAAATTATGCGTACAAAATGAGATTAAATGGTCGAATTATTCTTTATAATAAGAATAGATTATTTAAAAAAAATTTAAAAAAATTTTAATTCCGTATTACGTATGGTTTACACTAGTCTACATGTAAGATTTCAAGTCTCTAGCTTTTGTGCACGAACAGCCGGACTGACAGACACACTGATATGGCTATATCGACTCTGCTCGTCGAGCTGCTCAAGAATAATATACTTTTTGCGATCTGCCACGCCTACTTCTGCCTGTTACGTTCATTTTTACCGAACCAATATACCCTGAAAGTCAATTAATTTTCAATGCGTTCAGCATACAAAGCCGATGACCAAACACTTTGAACTTATAAGTCAAGTGCAGCAAAAAGTAAATTTAAATTTGTAATTTGAATCACATTGAATATTGAATCGGCCTGTCAGCTAAATATCTTAAGAATCTCTGCGAGTTGTCTGGAACTCGTTCGCTGTTTATCAAGTTCTACAATTTATTGGCTTCACTGTGGCACAGTAAAAAAGTCTTATCAACAACTAGTTATGTAGCTCTGTGGAAGGAATCAGTTGTAAATCAAATTATATATATGCAATAATAATATTATATCTTTCCCAATCCAGCCCATATATAACTAGCATATAGGTATATCAGCAATATCTTATCAACAATTGACAATATCGCATATATAAGGAAGCTTTCTGTGTAATAGTAATAACAATAGCGTTTCTCTTGTTGTGCCGCATAACTGCGAATGTTTATATTATTCCAGCGAACTGCTGCGGGCCGTTGTGCACAGCTCTGTTGTCAAAGAACAACTGCTTTGCGGGCTTTCAGGCGACGCGCTGCAACTGACGCCCACTGGGCAAACATCCCTTTTGACCGAATGATTGTTTATCGTTGCCCAAATTTAATATTCCGTTCTTATACCCTATGCCAATTGGCTTGGAGTAGGGTATGACAAATCGATGTATGAATTGTGTGACTTGCAAGGGAGCACAACAAACACATATTGTGGAATATGCTCAGTCCATTTAGCTGTAGTTTTCTTATTTATTACCCTAACAAATGACAGCTTACAGAACTTTTTGGTAATTATTTGGTTACTTTATGAGAATCTTTTCGTTTGTTCACAATTTATATTTATTGTATTCTATTCATCAGTCTCAAGTACTTTTATATATTTTAGTCTCTATAAATCATGTGCAACATATATTGTTCAAGCGTCTTTTCTCTGATCTAGCACCAAAAAAAAAATTTTTTTTTTTTATATATTATTATTTTATTTAAACAGGCTTTTTACTACCTAATTGGCAGCTTAACAAGTTGATCATAAAGGCACGATTATTTACAGTAGAACACTACAGAAATTTCAATAACAATTTACATAAACATCAATAACAATTTGGTTAATTAAATCACATTCAATTTTTCATGAAACATTATTTTATAGGAACCTCGCAGGGAGGTCCTGTGGATGGCACTTCTTTAGTCTTCTTTTTCTGGCTTCTTTAATAAGTCTTCTCGCCAAAGGGTTTGGGTGGCCTTCGAGTCTTGCAAGGTAGCTAGCAGCTACCTTTTGCATTACGTCTCCAACTTTGGGGACCTTGAGATCTTTTTAAATGTCCCTGGTACGCATGTACCAGGGAGCATTGCAAATTTGCCGGAGGATTTTTGCTTGTGCAACTCTTTTTTTATTTAGGTTTGATTTTGCCGCAATTCCAAAGACTTGAAGCGCATATCTCCATATGGGACTGAGTATTGCTTTATAAATTGTCACTTTACTGTACAGTGACAATTTATTGGCCGGCTTAAGAAGCCATGACATCTTTGCGCTTTTGGTCATTACAGTCTTTTTGACCATCGTGGTGTGCATGTTAAATGTAAGCCTTCTGTCTAACACTACGCCCAGATATTTGTGGCTTCTTTTGTGCGGTAGTGTTGAACCCTGCATGCTAATGCGACCACAGTTTAAAAGCCTTCTGGTAAACGTAACGTTTGCGCATTTGCTCCCGTTAATTCCAATGTTCCATTTGCGGGCCCAGTCTTCAAAACTGCTCACGTACTGCTACAATGACTCTGTAGCTTTATTGATGCAGGTACTACTTGTCAGTACTGCTGTATTGTCGGCATACGAGGCTAACAGTCCATTGTTCCGGTTAAAAAAAAAAAAATAAAATTTAAATTTGAAGTGATCTTATACAAAGAGAGCATGATGAGAGTGCGCTAAAATGCATGCTCTTACAACTTTATTTTTTCACTGTTCTCTTTAAAAACTATAATTTAATACTATGTTTTGAGGAGCTAAAATGTTTTATAAACATCTCCTGACTCTAAAATGTCAATACTTGATATTCTGCTAATTTAATAATCCTAAGATTTATACCTATTGTGTAAGCTGCAATGCTTTTTACGTAACTGATCGTCGCACAGTGGGGCCTCTGCCGGCAGAGCGTGGTAAAAATACAAAAAGTGATGAAAACCTCTTTTCAATTTTTTGATGCCATCTGACTGATAATTAACCAAAGGACCAGATACCGATTTTTGAAAATAGATGAAGTTTAAGGGTTGTTAAATATAGCCTTTCAAAGTTGACTAAATTTTATTATCAACTAGGAACATTCTTCCTACAAATAAACATAAATTGTCCTCTAGGCATAGTTGTATCTATCTATTGCAATTCTTTCTTAAGTCCCAAGACGCTCCGGCAGTGCACCTGAAGATAAAGTCGTCAACATTGTAAAAAGTGAAACCTGAATGACGTGGTCTTTAACACCATGTTCATGCTTTAACACCTCAAATGTGAATTCAGATTTATTCGCTTGATAAAGTTATTTATATATTTATATACGAGTATATCACTAAAACTGCTTTAACTGCAAGATTTTATATATGCTCAGCCTACTTAGAACTACTTGAAGTGCTTCAGGGAATTCTTTTATAGAATGACGTTTTGGAACTGGCTATGGATCTCGTTTGGTTTTCATTCTCAAATGCAGAAATATCGATAATATTTGAAGAGTCTGTCTGTGTGACGATGCCGCCAGCAATTACTACATTTTGGACGACAAAGTCTTTACGCTTTGCATTTGCAATCTGCAGATATATAAAGCTTTGTACTGCTGCTTTAACTAAACATATATATATATATATATATATATATATATATATATATATATATATATTTATACATATAGCCAAATATTATGCTGAACAAGAGAATTATAGTCGGCATTTGCTTGGGAGAACTACGATTAGGCGTCAGCGTTGCAATAATCTAGAAGCCATTGAAGCAAGAACTCTTTCTAATATAACATTGTGCTCCGAGTACTCTTTTGTATTCAGAAAAGAGTATAAATATGTAGACAACTGATATTAACTAATATATTACGGTTATTTAATGTCAATCTTAATGTTTATGTTAATTCAAAGAGAAATTTATATAATATATATATATATATCTGATTAACACTCTCAAATAGTTTGCCTCTCTGTTTCTTTTTTCTTTAAACAAATCTGTGAATGGCCAAAAAGTATGTAACAAATTTATAATTGCGAGAAGAGCTTGTAAAACATATCAGTTAAATATAAGAAAAATGTTAAAGCATATCTCAAAGTGCGAAGCATATAAAAAACTGAAGTAATTCTTTAAATTATATTTAAAAAAAACATTACTGAGCTCTAAGTCCATTCAAATCGATAAGATACAAAACAAAGTAAACTTTTAAATGAGTTGACTTGATATATGTACATTCAACCCTAAGTCAATCGGAGATCCTCTATTAATGCCAATAGTAAATATGTTGAAGGTTTCTTGACTGAAGCGACTCTCTCATTCTCTCTCGAGCTGTGTGTCTAGACTCTTTACAATTTTTTATAATTACATAAACAACAACAAACATCATGCGATTGTTGACTTCTAAACGTGATTGGGTTTTGTTGTTTGGCTGCTGCAACTACAACTAAATTTAATTGCTGACATGAAACTTATTCATGATAGAAGCAACTACATAATGTTAATTAATTATTAATAATTAATATATATATATATATATATATATATATATATATATATATCGCAACATATGTGTTCATAAAAATAGTAGTGTGACTGAAATGTTAGATAGCACAATTTTGTGACAAGCATAATATTTATATATAATATATATATATATATATATATATATACTGTACTTCGTACCTTTTACCTTGCGTTTTCGTGCCATGCAAACAAGCCTTAGTAGGTGAGCCTAACATCTAAGCTGGTTTTTCAAATAGAAAATGAGTTAATACAATTGCTAATCAATGAGAGAGTGCGAGAGAGAGAAAAAACTAACGCCAGCCACCTGGAGGTCAGTTCAATTGCGCTGGCTGCGAGTCGAGTGCCCAGTTCCGTAGTGAATAGTTGACTTAGCGCAATTCAATCGGTTAGTTCAATCAAGCTCTAGAATCAGCATCAGCATCAGAAGCGTGGTTACCTGCAATCTCCCATCGATGACATCACGTGCGCTGCTGTCGGTGACAGTGCTACTGGCGGTTGCCCAGCTGCAGGCCCAACTGAGTCGAACTAGCCGCGAGAATAGTGAGTGAACGAGAATATAAGGTATACAATCGAAGTATACAATTCTTATTCAATTTGTAGAAATTTTCTTCGGAAACTGCAATACGGAGAGCTACGGCCCGGGACGTTGTGTCTACGGCAACAATTGTGACTTCTATGATGTGAATTTGCTAAAGGCGCCTGCCAAAGGACTTTGTTACTCACAGCAGCGACCTGGATTGGTGAGTTGCACTTGCGAGCAGTGTCAAGAGTGACGGACAGCAGCAAGAAGAAACTAGAGGCGGAATCTCTATGTAATAGGCATAGGCAATAAATAAGTAGCTTGGCAGTAATAGGAAATCGTCAATCGAATCTATGACGAAAGCTTCAAGTGTTAGGGAATAGACATATCGATTAGTCAAATGATGATTAGAATTAAATTGAGATATACAACAGATATGATAGCTCAGAATTATCTAGGGCTGTCTAGAGAGACAAACAGCCTAAGTCATTCCTAATCACTCTCCGAATTTGCCCACATCAATCCATACACAGGCAATCCATACATATAGAAAAGATTCAGATGAGACAAGGAAAGCTGTCCAATGTAGTTCGCAGCTCTAATTGATCTAATCATTGCAGATATGTTGTCCGCGTGAACAGGATGTATTGCCGTTGCTGTCAGCTCGCACGTATAAGAACTCGACTGTAGTAGAGCAGACGAGGACTCTTCCAGCTGCGCCTGCCACACCAGATGAACTGCCCAAGCATCCGCATTGCGGCACTTCTTTTGCATTCAAGGTGTACGGCGGTCAAGTAACGGGTCTTTTGGAGTTTCCCTGGACCACATTATTGGAGTACACTGTGACCAACAGTGGACAGAAGCAGCACAGCTGCGGCGCTTCGTTTATCGCACAGCGCTGGCTGCTCACAGCGGCACATTGCGTGCACACAGACTTTGTGGGCACTCACCGAAGACTGACCGGTGCCCGGCTGGGCGAATGGAACAAGACGAGCGATCCGGACTGCATAACCGGCTGGAATGGCAGGCGGGAGTGTGCACCGCGCCATATACAATCCACCATCGATCGGCAGCTGATGCATCAGCAGTTCGATGTGGCCAACTTGACCCACGACATTGCACTGCTGCGTCTCGAGCAGCCCGTCGACTGGAGCCAGCTGACGCACGTGGAGCCCGTCTGCCTGCCGCCAGCACGTGGCTCGAGCGCCGATCAGCTGGTGGGCAGCGCTGTGGACGTCTCCGGCTGGGGCCTGACCGAGCGCAACAACGAACCGAGCGACGTCAAGCTCAAGGCCGTGCTCCACGTGCAGTCGCAGGAGCAGTGCCGCGCGTCCTTAAGCGATCACAACTACACACTCTCCGAAGGCCAGGTCTGCGCCTCGGGTGGCACTAACATCGACTCCTGTACCGGCGACTCGGGCGGTCCGCTTACCGTCGAGGCATACACGCCCCAGAGGGACCGTTTCGTTTACCAAGCTGGCATTGTGTCTTATGGCAAAAAGTATTGTGGCCGCTCCGATTTTCCAGGCGTTTACACCAGAGTCAGCAGCTATGTCGACTGGATCGAGCAGACCATTGCAAGCAACAGCGATGGCTTAGCAAAAACAAATTCATAGGGCTCAGATGATAAAATATGGAATATATTGTTATAGTCAGCTTAAGTCGTTATATCGATGCTCGTTCACAAAGTGTATATAAGCATGTTGGCTGGGTCTAATCTACAATTTCAAGTATTTGTCTCAGTAAGATGCTGACGCTTGGCCTTGTAAATGTAACGTTGCCTTATACCCATACCTTTGGGAACGAGTATTGCACAGTCGGCTACACCCGACTATATAATATTTTTTTTTTTTTATGTTTTCTTCAGCTTCAAGATTCTATAGAACTAAGATCGACTAATTGTCTTCCAAATATCTTCTACTTTCTTAATCAATATGTTATTATTATTGTCTTAAGTTCTCTGTTGGGCGCAGCACTCAGCGCTTCATACACTTATTTTATAAAAATTGTAGTTAAGAGCGGTTATTCGCCCAATGTATTGGAATTAGTGCATTCTAAAGAGATTACGATCATCTCAATCCGTTTTGTTTTCCCTTTTACATGCATGTCCAGTCTCACGGCGCAGCGGCTCAGCATTGTTTAGCCGGCGTGCGTAGATCGAACATTTGGAGAAACTAATTATCGCTTGCTTAGTGCAGACGCTCGTGCGTTGACAGCTCTGCAAGTAATCTGGATTGACTTACATATAATATATTGACTTCGAAAGCCGCTTGCTCGCGTCTAGATAAAGTTGATTAATAACAATAAAGTGCTAAAACATATTGTTTAATTTTCTTCCTAAAGGCTCAACATTCTCAATATTTTTGAATATAAGACTTATATGCAGTCCGCATATCCAGTGTAACACACCTATTGTGATAGTTGCTTTTTGTTGAGTTTGGTTTGAGATTACATCAGAGCTACTCTTGCAAATTGTTGAAATTGTTCTATAAAAATAAGGATTCTGTTCGTCAAACTGTATGGCTGTATGGAGTTGTCGTCTCAGGAATGAAGATAATCCACAAACTCATGTAGAAACAGCATGACATATATAAGAACAATACCATTTGGTGAGCCATATGGGCTAGCGGAGTCATTGGTCCAAGACATATGGAATCGTTTCATTGAAAATTTAAGTTCCAGATTGCGTCTTGTAGGCGGCAGCCTTGGCAGCCACATGGTCACAGTCTTCTTTAAACATTAATGTCATGAAATGAAGCCCGTTTCATTGCTATTCAAAATATATTTCTGTTTTCTATTACGCCTTAAATTTGTAAAGTTTTAAAAATTCCTTTATATTCATGCATATATATATTTATTTATTTAATATTTCGATCATTTTAATATGTAAATTTAACGTCATAATATTATCAGCAAGCTCATCAAGCCCTTTTATAACCAATTTCAATGACTTTTGTAAAAATTATGTCACCAACAAAAAACGAACCTAAAATGCGACAAAAAGTGGACATATTTCGATTTCTGCGCATTGCCGTTTGTCACGATTGATAGATCTAGAGATTGCGCAAAACACACACGACAGAGTGTAATTAACAGGAGTGTGACGTCATAAATTCGATTTACGGCTGACGGCTGACGGCTGACGGCTGACGGCTTACGGTTTGTTAACATTCATGTAGTATTTCTACAAATGCCCCAATAACAGCTGAGAATTGGCTATACCCTGACATTATGCATAAATATTGATTTTCTCTGGGCTCGGCCATGTAGGCAAACCATTTACGGATCGATCTTATCAGTCGAATTCATTCGATTTCCAATTTGAATAGTTTTCCTTTGACAGAAATTGAGTTTTCCGGTTGGTGAAACACCTTAAATTCCGATAAGCCATTCGCTAAATACTTCTTGCTGTGTGAACCGCTTTCGACGGGGGTCATGCCGTAGATAACAAGACAAATGCCATAGATTTGATAAAGAAATTGTTTCATTGCGGTATTAGTGATCTGAAAACAAGTGAAACCCAACTTAGAAAATTATTATGACAATCAAAATGTTTGTTTCGATGTCGCTATTTCCGTTCCCCATATTAACTAATACACTTCTCGCCGATAAGGTCGATCCACTCTCCTGCAATTTGAATATGAGCTGAAGTATATACATCAACCATTCACCGTATTCGCCTGATATGGCACCCTGCGACTTCTACTTGTTCGGAAAACTTCATTTGGCAATGAAAGGAAAACGGTATGCTGACATTGATGCTATTCAAAAGGCTTCGACCGCCATACTCAACGCCATACCGAAGGATGAAATAAAAAAAGTCATTTGATAATCTTCTTGATCGTGCAAATCGTTGTATTCAGTCCGAAGGGGACTATTTCGAAGGCGACCAATAAAATTTTTGCCAAAAAAAATCTATTTTTTATTTTTTTTATAAAGTCCTGGAACTTTTGAATTGCACCTTGTAGTCTTTGTCTAGGAAGAAATCAAATCTCTATGGCCTAGATAGGAGCTACGGACAGTTAGCAATAGCAAAGTACAGACCATTATAATTTGCTTAGCTTAAAGCATAAGCTTATACCATTTGAAAAAGAGTGGAAAGTTTTGATGACATCAGCAGCGAGCTGCCAATCATGGTAGGGTAATACCTGGGAGTCAAGCATACGACAGCTTCATGTCATTCCAGCACTGTTCATAAAACACATATCTGCGTTTTTATTATCTTTACCCAGTGAGCATGAGCTAGCAGCGGGTATACTGGACGCATGTGTGCAAGCAGATAAACTAAAGAAAATATTGTTAGTCGGGGTAATGAACCAAGTCGATTTTTGATTGCTGTGATTTGGAACGTATCTCCTGACTTTGCCTGCTTCAATCAAGATTCTTTAATATCATCAATAGTTTCACTCGGCTTCCAGGAAATTAAGAAATACTTCAACTAAGATAGTTCAGAGTTTATTGGACTACAAGTAGTTCTGTTATCTAATAAACAGAGCTCCAGAGATCTTTTAGCTAAGATTGAATGATCGATCACATTGCCTTTACACAGAAAGTCTCTTCCCCTGATCAAAGCACAAATATCACTTTTCACAATCTCAATGCCTGCGTAGAGTAGCTATAAAGCCGACTATAAGTCGGTGCCCGAAAAATGTTCATATCTTTATGAGGTTTGAGTAACTTTTATTTGTCTACATGTTGGTAACATGCATAACACTGCTTACAACTGTTAATACTACTTGCACGGGTGTGCATAAATTACAATAATCAATAAATACTAAAAACAAACGTAGTATAATTACAATAAATTAAAATGTAAATGCCTAGCGAATACAAAAAAAAAAAAACCCCGAAGAAGACGACTCTTCTCTGCCCAAGCTCTGACGCTCACTTGTTTCGCGCAAAGATGACGGCGCGTCGACAGCGATCGCGATGATCGCGCATTTTACCCGCCGGACAGGGTCGCTTGACCCGACTGGAGATGAGCAGCTGGCCGGTCAGCGTCTTGCTGCGCGGACTGTAGAAAATAAGGCGACTGGCCTCTGTCGTTTGGCTGCACTGGCCGAGGAGCAGTATCAGAGCGCATGCCAGGGCGAGAATCAGGCGTTGCAGTTGCATGTTGATCGGCGGATTGATGAGATGACAGAGTTCACTTGGCTATTCGCTTTTTTTTTTCGTTATTGTCGTTGTCTGTTCGGACAGCGCGTGCGGGATTCTCTCGACGCTGGACTTGCTATGACTGTGTGCGATCGCCGAAGTTGTGGCCGTAGTCGTAGTTGTAGTCGACGCTGTACTGTCGATATTTTCAATATTTAATGCGCCGCTGTCAGATTAGATAAGGGCATTCCACACGATCCGCTCGCTGATAAGATAAGCAATAAGCGAGCCAGCTCCTCCTCTGCATACCTGTAAGCGAAAACCACATTTGTTGCCCCTGGACTGTTACTGGCAGCGGCCAGTCGCTTCTATTTTTGTATCTTAGTAATGGGTAGCCGCACACCAAACACACACACACACACACAGCCACTCACACACACACACAGTCTGTGACGAAAGCGTGCGGGAATTCACTCAGCGAATTCCACGACAATGCGTTGCGTTGCGTCTACAAATCGTTTACGTCATGATCCATGACACCCAACTTCCGCCGCGGTTTCCACCAAATTGTTCGCAATTGCGCCTCACGCCTGAAAATATACTGCAAAACATCGAAACATCGAAAGCTTCGCAAGTATCAGTCTATCCCTGTCATCTTCGTTTCTGCCATGTGCAACCCAGAAAGCGAGTCCACGAAAAGTGCTAATCAGAGTAACGTTCGCTTACAAGGCTGACTTGGGCATTACTCAAATCACAAATAGAAAAGATCACAGCTTGGAGTCTATACTAAATACTAAAATATTAAAATTATCTTTTCTATATATGGAGCCAAACATTCCTATATATTGTATCACAAGTGTGTATAGAGAGAAGCTTGAATAATTTACTCTATATATGTTTTCATCATTCACATTCTCTTCTCTGTTGTATTCTCATTCAGGATATTAACTATTCTGGAAAATTGCCAACGTTCATGCATCAATTAGGTTTCATCTTTTGGGCAAACATTGATTGAACTTACACATTTTAGTGTATACAGAATAAATACAATATTTTTATATATTTATTATATAAAAATTATTTAAATAATATTTGAAATTTGGTTTCATTTAAATTGCTTTATGTTTCATCAGAATACAAACTGATTAGATTTTAAAGATATTTTTTATTTTTCATACGATAAAATGCGTCAGAGAAACTTTAATAATCTCACATTGTTTGTTAGTGTCCAAGTGGCAAGAAATTAAGTTTTTCTATAGATGTCTCGAAGTTTGAAGAGATTGCCATTTTTTTATACCCTGAACCCATTGAAAATGGGAAATCAGGGTATAATGTTTTTGTGAAAATGTATGTAACAGGCAGAAGGAGACATGGCAGACCCCATAAAGTATATATATTCTTGATCAGCTCGACAAACTGAGTCGAAATAGCCATGTCCGTCTGTCCGTCCGTCCGTCCGTCCGTCCGTCCGTCCGTCCGTCCGTCTGTGTGAACGCAGTGATCTCGCAAACCACAAAAGCTAGAGATCTGAAATTTGAAATGTATACTCGTGTATATCCCACGCAGTACGAGTTTATCATTTTTTTTCGATAACTCATCCCATTTCCTTATTATCGATAAGAATCGATAACTTTTCTTCGTTTTTGAATACCGTTATAGCTATAGATTTCAAATTTACTGTGTGTATCCGTGTAATAAATACAAACATTTTGCAATTTTTGGATTTTGGATACCACGCCCCCTTCTCCCCAAATTTGAAAAAAACGTATTTCAAATACTAGAGACTTGTGCTTTGGCAAATACATACATATGAATGTCATTATTACGCTGTAAAAGTTTGATTACGAAAGTCCATCTAGAAGCAAACCTATTCAACAAATAAGTTTCCAATATATAGCCCATACTGCAGCCCAAGCGCTGCCCGCGCGCAGTCGCTGCGTAAACTGCGCAGTAGCAGAGAAAGTGCTTGTGCGTGCGTGTGCATGTGTGTGTGTGTGTATGTGTTGTTTGTGTATATGTATATATAAAAGAAGCGTAAAATGATTTGAATATCGCATCTTCGCAGGGTTCAGGGTATCTCTTAGTCGAGCAGTCTCGACTAGAGCACTCTTACTTGTTTTTATTTTCCCAGCTTAAGTTAACCCAGCCAACTTATATTTCATGATTGGTTGTGTCTTTCGTAAAAACGTAATTTCTGAACGTACATTAAGACCAATCGAAGTCTTCCAGCTGCTCAATAATTAGATTTTGCAGCGCATTTTTTCAGTCAAAGATCTTGGTGTACTCTTCGGCTCAAAACTTAGTTTTAATACTCATATCTCAACCATCATAAACGAAGCCAAAAGTGTGCTCGGCTTTATTAAACGTTGGGCTAAAGAGTTCAATGATCGCTTTATAACAAAACTACTTTATATTTCGCTGGTACGCCCGACTTTAGAATATTGTTCCATTATATGGTCTCCTCAGCATAAATTGTATCAGGATCGTATTGAATCGGTCCAGAAACAGTTTTTACTCTTTGCCCTACGTAATCTAAACTGGGACCCTAATCTCCGTTTACCGTCTTACCATAGTAGGCTTCTTCTTATTGATCTTCCGTCATTAATCAATCGTAGATCAACCCTGGGGATTGTTTTCCTACATAATTTGATTATTGGTAATATTGATTCATCCCGTCTGTTAGTGCAGCTTAATTTTTCTGTTCCTTCCAGAACAACCAGACACTTTCGTCCGCTGTATTTACTATTGTGCACATCGGATTATTCTGTGCATAGCGCGTTTCACGTTTTATGCGTAAATTATAATAAATTTTACCACGTGTTTTCCTCAGAACTCTCTCTTCCATTTATAAAATCCTTGCTTTCAGGTCATCTTAGGGAAATCACACACAATACCCAGGAGAAAGCAGGTCATAAATTTGATGATCTGACAAATCTCCAACATTGTGTAGTGATTTCAAAATCATTTCTATTCTTTTTTTATCTCTCTACTCCTCATTCTGTTTATTAAATTTTCTTTTATCTATTGATATTTACTTTAAATTTTATTATATTATTTTATTTATAATTATACGTAAAATTCAATAATATATATTTTAAGTTTCCATTAACACTTTCTATCTTTCATAGTTCAATAGTACCACTGACCATACATGGCTGTGATTTGGGGCATAGCTGGCCGGACTGGCAAATAAAATACCCCCATCGGGTTGGTGGTATTATTGAAATATTTTTTCTGTTCTTATTTAGGCTATACTTTATATTTGTTTAGTTTACCTATTAAGTTGACTCTCGTTTTGTCAATATCCTTTTGAATAAATAAATAAATAAACACTGTAAGATGTGACTCAAGGCAGGGATGTTGCTAATAATTAGTTTTATGTCTTTTCCCTTTCTTTATTCAGTGCTTTGTGTGAGCTCAAGATTTCGTTGCCATAAAAATAAAGTTGGACAGGCTAAGCCAAGCTCAAGCTATGGTTCACAGTCTTCAGCTAGCTAAATTCCATTTGGAGTTTCTACAATAGTTTTCAAGTATCTATGCTTGTTAGGGACATCGTGTCGTTTTCATCAAAAGTGTTAAAGGAATATTCAAGCATTTGAATATCAACAATATCTTCTTCACTTTCCTGTACACCCGACATTATGTTTAGTAAGCCCGTATAGACGATTTGTAACATCATTTCAAATCTGACGACAGCCAAGCATTTCAATAAATCCATTATCAATACTTGCTTTTCGATTTCTCATACATTTTATATCTATAAAACTCAACCTTTGAGCTCTTAAGCTGCCGAAAATAGGGTTTCTCCATATAGATGACGTTCACAGGGAGCAAAGCTATGTATGTAATGTTTATATATAGGCAATTCTATATGAAAATGTCAACTTTTCAAATTAGATTAAGTTTGAAATAACTACAATAAAATGTATTCTGAAGTTATTTGCCCAGAGGCCTGCCAAAAAAAACTTTAGTACTAACACAGTAAATGTATTTAAAATTTCGAGAGTTTAGTTTCGATTCGTTGCATTTATAAAGCCTTAAACAAAACCAATATACTCGTTTCACTTATTGAACAAGTATATAAATAATGTGAGTTCTTCAAGGAAAATATACCTAATTATTATTTACTATTTTATTTATATATAATCTACTAAAGTATAAAGCCAAGTTGCTTAAAAATAAATTTCTTTTTTTTAGGGTTTCGATCTATTGAACTTTTATTGACTTAAAAATCTTAAACTTTTCTGAGCCCAGAAGGAATAAAAAAAACGCCGAGTTCATCTGTTTATCTCTCCATTAGTTTGATTTCAATCCACTATACAATATCCAAAATTTCAATAAAGTCCAGACGTTTCCCATAGAACGAAGCTCATCTCTGCATCTCTCCACGGCTCACCTGCTCTGAATCATTCTCCAATCCTTTAGACAATTTTCATAGTTTTCATAAGATCCAAAACGTTGCTGAGTACATTTTGCTGATACAACGGAGTCCATCTGTCCTTCTCTACACTGCTGCGGTTCAATGTCTTTTGGCTGGCACGCAAAATAAAACTAATTAATACCCATGTAGACAGACAGCTTAATGGCACTTCAATACAAAGGCTTTTTTCCGACCGACTATTCCAATGTAAGCTATTGTGGTTCGATTTGATATGGCTTGCAAGATATTGCTATGTAAATAATTGGCCACGAAGGCATCCTTGAATAAAGAAGCACGCAAGACAAAACTTTTCAGATAATCCACATCGAATAAAAACAAGTAAGAAAACTCTAATTCGTGGTGCCCGACTAGGAAATTCTAGTTTTTGAAGCTGGTATCTATCCTAAATATAACAAAAATCGAAATTGTATAAAATATAAATGAATCTAAATACAAAATTCGAAGACTCTAGTTTTAAAGATGTACGAGATATAATTTAATAACTTGATTTCGATAAGGCTTTAGTCGATAACAATGAAACGGGAATAGTTTTCAATTTTTTAAAACTTGATATGCGCGTGCTATACAGAGACCTACAAAAAAATTTAAAGTCTCTAGCTCTTATAGGTTCTGACGGACAGAAGGACAGACGGACGGACGAACAGATGGACAGACGGACAGACAGACAGACAGACGGACAGGGCTAAATCGACTCAGTTCGTCACCCTGATCAAGAATATATATACTTTATGGGGTCTGCCACGCCTCCTTCTGCCTGTTACATACATTTAACAAAACCATTATACCCTGATTTCCCATTTCAATGGGTTCAGGGTATAAAAACCATGTAAGAGTGCTCTAGCCGTGATTTTATGATCAACAGCTACCCTATGCCCTATGCTATTCCAAACATTCTACGCTTCTTTTATACATGCATGGCAAATAGTCAGCCACGCCTTCTACTGTCTGTTACATACATATGCACAAAACCAATATACCCTGAATACCCGTTTTCAATTATGTTCAGGGCATAAAAATCATTCGAAAAAGAATTTTTTGTGTTTTTTTTTCATGGAAATCCTGTTTGTGTTATTGAAGATCCATGAACAATTTGTAATTTAGTCACATAGTTACGTAAACGTATAGCATTAGGAACTATTTAAGTAATAAGCAAGACTATTACAGACATCCATCAAATTGTGTTTGAGGAAGGTAAATATAGGGTGTGAAGGTAATGTAATAAATAGTGCACTGAACGCGAATAAATAGGTTTAATGACGTGTTTGGTTTTTGTTGTTGTAGTTTCTGAGAGAGTTGGAGATTCAGTGGATAGCGTTTAACGATGATGTCCGGTCGCGATGTCAACAGCGCGAGCCATCTGAAAGAGTCAAATGCAGAGTTGATTGAGAGCACTCGCGATATGAGCCATTGGCCTTAATACACACCTGAACTGTACGATATTAGACGCCGGCAGTTGCCCCGATGGTCTCTCATGTGGCACTTCTGGCAGGGTTTCTCCATTCCATGCGTGGCCAGTATCTGGCCCCGGGCAATGCCGGGTGGCGCCAAAAAGATCACACGGCGTGATTCACTCGGTGCTGGGGCACAGAGCACAACCAGAAAAAGTAGACAAGCTGCATACAGAAGTAACTGATGGATGCGATGGAGTATCATGATATCGCTCTCTTTTGCTCTCTCTATCTCTCTCTCTTTGGCTCTCTCTTTGATGATCTCTCTCGTAGCTTGCACTTTCGTGGCAATGTGAAATTGTGTAATCGCTATCGGGGGTTCGAGTCTTTGGCCTGCTCCAGTGGCAACTGAGTTATACGTTCAAGCGTCGTCATTTAACTGATTATATACGATTTGGGCAAGCAGTTCTTAAGTAAAAGTGGCCTCTGCCTGTCAGCTGAGCATTGGCGACGCACAGTGGGGCCTTTTCTCATTTTGCGTTGCAAAAATCATAACTTTTGAGCCAAGCAAGGTATTTTAAATAGCATTTGACAGAAAATTCTTCAAGCTTTTAAGTCTATACAGAGGGTGATCAGTTGACAGGGTGATCGCAGTTTCATGTCACCGGCAGCCAAATTTATATTTATTTATTATATAAATCTCATAGTAATGCCGCTTAATCCTTGCAAGTTATAGTCAACTAAAGTTGAAAAAGGCTATCAAATTACCTTTCCAATGATACCAAAATATCTCTAATTTGTGCAACAGTTTTGATGCAATTCAATTGGCAACTAGAATATTTTTCACATTTTTTCTGTTTTTTTTTCATGTTACTAATTACTCAAATTTGAATGCTCATCCCTTTAAATTAATCTATTTTCAAAAATTTTGGCACTCTGGTAATTTATCTATCAGATTCTATAATCATTTTGGCCAATTTCTTTCATCACAATTTTGATTTTTGCCACGTTTTGGCGGCAGAGGCCCTACTGTGCGACGTCTCCAAATTGATAAACTATACAGGCTACACCAGCGACTGACTCTCCGGCAACACGCTGTAGGGGCGAATCTTATCTGGGCCTCGCTACTATGTCACCCGCAATCTGGGTAATTGAATGTCTTGCTTTGCTTTGCCTTTGCTTTACTTACTTAACAAATATTTAACATGACAATAAAATCAGCGCACGAAGCCCATCTTCAATTTCGATATCGATTTATACATAAACGAAGCTTATCATCAGAATTAATTGATATACGGCCTGAAACGTGCGCCAGCGTTTCTAAACATAGAAGCTTTAGGCATCGCTAATACTTTTGTTGTTGTTGTAAGAGCTGCCATGCAGTTGCAGATAGAAGAAAAAGAAAAACAAGTGAGAGTGCCTGTAGAGGCAATACCCTAGACACTGTGCCCTATACCCTATACCCTATACCCTATACCCCATACCCCATACCCTATACCCCATACCCTATACCCCATACCCTATTCAAATAAGAAATTAAATATGTAATATTAGATATTCCACTTCCAATCAGCATGATCTTTTGCATATTAAAGCATATTAATATTTGCTAGCATTTTTCTCTCCAATCTTTTCAAACTCTATCGGCTTTCGCTCAAATTTTCCTCTACAATTTTTATAAAATTATTTTTGTATCTTTTAATTGAATGTAAATGTCTCATTTAGATAAACACAGGCACATGATTTTGTGAAATCTTTTTTTGGGGAGCTCTCAGTCAAGAATTAATATAATTTTTAGTTTTAAAATGTTGATTGAACTAATTAATGAAATTCTCTTTTAAAGACGTATAAAAAATGATTTCATTTGAGGTCAGCCATGGTTTAAAAACCGAAAAGTATTGGAAAGTATTGCTTATTAATCAATACATCTATCTCTATGACTATATAAATATATTATATATTCTAGTATCTCCTTAATTGCTTATGGATATCATCAAATCCTGATTATATATGCTCATATATAGTATATAGACAGCACAAAGACTTAAGCCGATGTTAATAAAGCTTTTTAACAATTTTTTAAAGTTGCAAATCTCCTTCAAAGAAATTATGTATCAATGTAAAAATGGTTTTTCTCAAGGGAAAAAAACAGTTCAAATTGCTTGTGCTTTGAGCTGTCCGCTTCGAAATACCCTATAGAAGACACAAACATAGTATTTTCCCTAACAACAGAAAGTTTATTTAATATAACAAAGCAAACACTTTTCAAGCAACCATTTTACTTGCCTCTTTCATTGACTAAAAATGTTGACTTCTCTCTAGTCTCTAGTGTCTTTTGTGTCTCTGGTGCTATTTCTTACTCAAAGTTAAGCCAACGCATCATTTAATTTGTGGGAAATGTGATCGTCTGGAGCTGTGTAAAGCATATTAGTCGTAGTTAAATTGCTTTATATGGCACATAGCTAGGTATAGACTGGATGGAAGACATTAGACACATGGGATACTTTCAATAGAACTAGACGTCACGCAGTCGACGCGCATCAATTGTTAGTCAAACCTTATCATAGTTTTACCAAGAGTAACAAATAGAATTGATGAAATTTGAATTTAATTTATTTTAATATATTTGAGTATTATTAAAGTATTTTTAATATTAATCAAACTTTTTTTTAGACTATTTTTAATAAATACATATTTTTTGCTAGAAGACAACAACAAAATTGCAATTTACGTTTAGATATAACAATTAGATATAAAAATAATAGGGAAATGGAAAAAGAGGGAATAAGTGTAAAAGAAAATAGATTACACAAGCTTATAGTGTTAGCAGGATAAAATATATTATAAGATATGTGAAGAAAATTGTATCAAATAAGTTCAAGAGCTAGAAATTTAGATTGGCTTTAGATTGTCGATGAATATTGATTTTCGCTAGTAAAAAAAAACTATTTTATAATGCAGACTTCAGCTAAAATTTGAATAAGCTGCCAAAATTTAAAGAGAAATTGTTGACTTGCTCTATCGCCAGATAAGCATAGGGTATGCCTTAGCCGGATACTGCCAAACAGCTTACATTTACTTGTTTTTATTTCTGATCGGCTGACAAGTCAACCGAAAGCTAGTTAAGCAATAATTAGTAATTGGAGATATGTTTTCCATATAATCATATACAATACAATGCCAATCAGAGTTGAGCGAGTTGAGATATATAAAGGGGATCACCGTTGACAAACGTTGGCGATTTATTGGGCTCAGATTGTGTGCTGGGAGTGTTCCGCCAAAAGGCCGCTAGCAGCATGAGTCGCTGTGAAATAATCGATGTACTCAACTGCAGTCGTTGCCTCATGGCTTTCCCAGAAAGCCCCTGGCTACGTCACAGAGAGCGGCTGCTATGACAGCATGTTTCGAAATTTCCAAAAAATGTGACCAAGGCAATGGCAGGCAAATGCTCTATTATCGATGCGAAAGCGAATGGCTGCTGACTCAGTGCCGCACGGTTGGACCCTTTATCGGAGAACAGCTTGTATCTTGTAGTCGTGTTTTTGTATCTGCATTGGTATCTATGCAGTGTCTGGCGCTATTAGCTACTCGCTGTTCGTGAAATTTCTCGTAATTTCATCATGACAAATATGGCTTGGCTGTAGTCTTGTGACGTCGTTCTTTTTTTTTGTTTTTTTTTTTTATTTTTGTTTTTTGTATAAACATAATATGTTTGTTAAATGTTAATGAGTTCTGGATAAGCGATAAGGTAACGAGCCTCAGTCCAAAGGTCGCTACACAATCTGCAAATACCATGCGAATCAATTCATAAAAATTCGAACATGACAATTCACACACAGCTGGTGGCCTGGTGGCCTCAGCCGTGTCTCACTTACCCGGCGACAGCGATTGTGATGATCATACATGTAGCCACGCCTGCAGCCGAGTCGTCGTGACTCGAACAGCATGCCCTTGCCCAGGGCATCCGCTGTATCGTTGCTCTTCGCTGCCATGCTCTGATTGCTGTTCAGCGCATTAAAGTAAATCACGCGTGCTGCACTGCTCTGCAGCTGGGACAGCATCAGCACTGCCCAGAGCACACACAGCACAGCCAGCCGCCACAGGAGTCCCGAGAGCAGCAGCATCTTCGTCGTCTTAAGCTAACACGTTGCTGTCTGACCACCGTTTAGCACGCACCCAGAATCAAGATTCGATATGGACGTTGTTGCTGACACGCTCAATCTGTGTGTCCGCCGCTCCGTCTCTGTTCGCGCTGTCAGCTCCCTTCGCAGAGTTCGTTGAGTCTCTTATCAGTCTGTTTACAGTTAAGAAAACACTTTTGCTACGCTGTTCAGCTAATCCAAGCAGGCTGTATTGGCTTGCCGACTGACGCCATGTAAGCTGCAATGCTTAACTAGAGTCAAGCAAAGCAATCGTCTGGCCTTTACTGTTTCGGAGCTTTATCAGAGTGCTAGTAGCTTGCTTGCCTTGACTTCTCTAAAGCTAGAGACACATTGTAGTAGGTGATCCAATCTATTTGTATATGCTAAACAGTGTAGCGTGCAGTCGGCTGGACTCTATGGCCCTACTTTTGTTTTTGTCTGCTTTGATTAGAAGTCCGCCGTCAGCTAAGACACTGCGCAATTGATTATTTCTATTTGATATTGCATACTTTGCGGCACATAATTCTATTCGATTTACAACAAGCTGTGGCGGGAGCAGTTGAAATAAGGGCGATAATATCTGAGCAGACAAACTCTTCATTTCTACTTATAGCTTAGGTAATATATATGCTTTGTTATCACGTTTGTAATCAATTTTAATTAGGTATAAGACATTGATTAAAAATTGAAGTAAAAATGTTGCAGTTGGGCGATTGCAGTTGAGTCTTTTTGGTAAAGGCGTCTGCAGTAACTAACTGTTCTATTTTGAAGCCTTAGCAAGAAGATATAGTTTATTCCGATTTGTTATGCCCACAAGAATGATGTAGAATATATATTATTTTTGAGGAGGTAAACAGTAAACAGCATATTGTATAAAATCTCAACAACTTATAAGACGGGACTATTCCACAGTTCAAGTGTCTATCTTTAATGCATACGGACGGACGGACGGACGGACAGCCAGCCGGACGGCAGCAAGCTAAACATTGCAAAAAACCTATATGAGTATAAAAACAAGTAGGAAAACTCTAGTTGGTGGTACCCGACTAGGAGATCCCCTGAACCCCGTCCGATCTGCGTTTTTAAATATACTCAGTTAAGACGCAGAAAAAATGTAAACTTGTAAAATTCAATTATAAAAAAAAAATGTTGTTTGCCGGTATTCTAAATGTAGCAAAAATCGAAATTGTATAAAATATAAATTAATCTAAATACAAAATTGAGAGAATCTAGCTCGAAAGATGTACGAGATATAACAATATCGATAACAATAAAACGGGAAAAGTTATCGATTTTTAAAAACAAACTTGATATGTGCGTGCTATACAGGGATTTACAAAAATTTCAAATTTCAAGTCTCTAGCTCTTATATGTTCTGAGATCAACGCGTTCACACATACGGACGGACGGACGGACAGACGGACAGTGCTAAATCGACTCAGTTCGTCACCCTGATCAAGAATATATATACTTAATGGGCTTTGCCACGACTCCTTCTACCTGTTACATACATTTGACACTTTAACAAAACCCTGATACCCTGATTTCCCATTTTTAATGGGTTCAGAGTATCAAAATCATTTGAATTACAATCTGTAAGAAAAAAGTTTTTTCTTAAAATGTTTTCGACTACCGCTGTAATCTGTATTCCTTTCCTATATAATAAGACTAGTGGAATGAATGGGTAGTATATATAAGGTATATATGTCAGAGTGCTAATTTACAATATTTTATTTATCGCCTGTAGCGCTGCCTAATAACGAATTTCCAGACTCCTGAGTTACTTACTATACTTTCTCCAAAGTTGCTCTTAACACAAAACGCTCCGTCTTTTTCCACACTCATGGACCAAGTCTCTTTTTCAGACACCTTCTGTCACACTGTCTTCTTTTAGTCACATTCCCCGATCGAAACCATAGCGACCCTATACGAAAGGCATAAGTAGCCCTCTCACTCTTGTTGTCTCTCTCTTTCCCAATGACAATATATTCTTTAATTGTCATTAAAATGCAGACTCACTTGAATAGTACAAGCAGTCAGATTCTTTTCAAAATACTATTGCAACATAACGTCATCATATCATACCGATACGACATATATGTAGATATTTGTATGTAGAAGGTATACATGAGAGCTTACATGCCAAATGAAATTGTTTTGTCTCGAATGGTTTACATTTTTGTTGTGGCTGACTAATCAAGAAGAAGAACATTTATTTGTAAGACTCTTTGCAAAACTCAGAATTGAGTTCATGATAATAGATATAAGAAAGTTGAAGTTTAGCTGAGCATGCAACAGATAAAACAGGTAAACTTCTTATGAATGTAATCAAAGTTTTGACTTGTGAGCTCACTTAGCAATGATGCTGATAGTCCATCTTATGCTAGGGGCCTAAGAACGTTAATTTCCTTGCAAAACTCTACAATAATACTATATTTGTATATAAAGAAGTTAAAGCTTGTGAGCCGCTTAGGCAACACATGTCGGCAACAGGTAAAATAGGTCAACATCTTAACATTTCATGCTTTATTCGATTAGCTATGCCTACTATGCTGACCGTGGCTATCTTCCGTCTACACTGCGTATACGTAACATTCTTCTCATATTCACGTCGATCATACGCAGCTTTGCATGGTTTATGTTCTTTTTTATTTGTATTCATTTACATAGAGTTGGCTTTCGAGACCAAAACAAAGCACGAGGAGGACCTATTTATATATGTATAACAACTGTACGACATCATCTCTATGTACACGTGAGCAATAATTATGTAGTCGGTCCATGATGTCAGCGCTGCGTGGCGCAGGGCTCCGCTCGAAATATGCAGTTGCCTGGATCGACTGTGATAAGCTCTAGGAAGCAGGAGAGAAGAAAAGAGCGGAAATAGTTGAGCTGTCGGAGGAGAATGTGTAATGCCATGCAGTGCTCACCTGGGGCGGGCAAATCCTTGCCGCAAGCGCGTTTGCCACGCCTGCAACGCGAATGCCTCGCTAATTGTCTGTGGCCCAGGAGTTGGGCATCGGCATCCTCGTCGGATGTTAATAGCGGCGCCTCCCGGCAGCGCAGCTGTGACTGATGACGCTGGTGCGCCGTGACCTGCACGTCGCTATCCGCGGGGCTTCTGCCCTGTTGTGCCAGCACGTTCTCGGTGGAGGAGTTCCGCTGCCGACGGCGGCGCTGCCGCACGCGACTAAAGCTGTCTTCCTGGATGACGAGTGTGCCCGCCTTGCTGCTGCACAGGTAGTAACGTGGCCTGTGCTCCAACGTCTGCTCCTGGGCATACTCGGGCGACGAATGGCGGCCGCGCGTCATGCTAAACCGCTCCAGTATCGAGTGCTGGCCCGAGCTTTGCGAGCGTCGATAGCGACGTTTCTCCCGCGGCCCGGACGATGAGGAGTTCGCGGTTGTGGTCAGCGTCGAGGTGGACGGCGGTGTCGGATACGCCGATTCCTGTGCCCGCTGTGGCTTGGCCTGTGACTGTGGCTGACTCTCCTCCTCATCCTCCACCACGAGCCGAACACCGCGCAGCGAACTGGAGCGGCGCGAGCTATCCACCTCGTGCGGCTGCCAGTCGGGCAGCTCGTGGGTGCTGAAGTCAATGCAGCTGCCTGCCAGCTGCTGTCTCGTTGGCGAGTGGACGGCTGTGTGTGTGTCGCTGGCCGTTGCCTCGCCAATGCTGAGGCCATTTAGCTTGCCAGCGAGTCGCGCCTGCTGCAGGCTCCTGTTCAGGCTGCTCGACGTACGCTTGCGCCTGCAGTCCGATTGCACGCTGCTGGGCCGATAGGCCTGCTCGCTATACCCGTCCGCATCCAAGAGCAGCTCGCCCCTGTGATCGTACAGCAGTATTCTAGGCAGTGCTATGTTGCTGCAGCTGCGCGATGTGCTCAGCTCCCAGTTCCAGTGGCTGGGCTTGCGCAGTTGCAGTCGCAGCAGATTGGACAGCGGATCATAATGATCCTGTTCTGGCTGCTGCTGCTGCTGTTGCTCCTCGTAGTCAGATGTGGAGTCTGAATTCAGTTCTTGCTGCTGTTGTTGCTGCTGCTGCTGCTTTGACATTGCTCTTGGCTGAAGCAGCGCTGACAGCTGCTGCACACTCGATGCTTTTGTTGATGATTCCACCTGTTTGCTGTCCGTTGCGCGATGAGCCAGCCAGAGAGTTCCTGGTCGCCCTACGCCCTGGCTAGCTGCCAAATATTATTGTTTATCTCAGCTATGCTAACAATTATACTATATGTTATATATCCCTCTCTCTCTCTCTCTCTCTCTCTCTCTCTCTCTCTCTCTCTGTGTGTGTATGCAATAAAAGGCGTTTTTTGTTTTTTTGTTTCGGCTTCTACCCACGCGTCGCGTTCTTGGATGCTTTCATCTCTACGCTCTTAGTATGTGGTATATATTTTTAGTAGGCATTCACTGCCGCTACCTGCTGCCGCTTTGCTTCCCGTGACATTTAGGTGTGCCACTTTCAACAATAACAACACAACACAACAACCAACTCGTATGCACCTTCAAACACAGTTTCATTCAATTTGTGTAACAAGAAAAACAGAAGAAAAAAAAAAACAAAATATTTTTAGCACTGAGAGCGAGGAGAAGCCCGTCTCGCTCCAACGCACGATCACGAACGATCACAGCTAACGCTGCGCTCTCTCACGGCTTGTCGTGCGCGCCCGCTCTCAATGTTGCCCTCTCGCTCGATTCTGTGCGATCAGCTGGTTCGGCGGGGCTCGTCTGTGTGAAGCGCGTCTGCCCGCCAGCGAAAGCAGCCACCAACTGCTCGAAACGCTGCCCCCAACTTGGGTCCGGAGCATCGATGCTCTAGCCGCCAATGCCGCCAATGCGGCCAAGTGGGTGGAGAAGAAGCCGGGGGCAATATTAATTTAATGCCGCAGCGACTTGGCGTCTTTCACGCTCTCACACAATGCCAATGGCTTGTGTGTGGGGCAGCTGTTTTCTACAAAGCAAACGAACAAAATGGAAAAGCTTTTTATACCCTGCCCGAAATGTGAATGAGGATTGTTGTATGGACTGTATGGACAGCCAGACTGTCCTTGTCTCCGAGTCGAAGAAGTTAATAGATGCAAGTTAATGCGCTCTGGAATATCCATTTGATCAGAGCAGCTGAGCCTCGTATGATGAAAATTTGTTTTATATGCACTTTGAGCCTTAACAATTTGGAGTGCATAGGGCACAGGGTATTGCTTTGTAACAGTCATATATCGTATGAATATTTGTATACCCTGTAGATGAATAAGGCATATATGATGAGTTGATGGCTGTATATACACAGTGCGAAAAGAAATACAGTAAATTGATTGATTACTAATCAATGTGCCTTTCATTGATCTCAATTGATCCTGTTGTCCTTCTGGACTACACTTAAGATGCAAGTCTCATCAACTCATCACATATGCCTTATTCAACTACAGGGTAATCAATATATATATTTCAGATTTTCGCATTTTGAATTGTGGCCAGGGTATATTCTAGTCGGTGCCTATTGACTGCAACACATACTCATTTTTATTATTGCTTTATCCTACATATAAACTGATCAATTTTTCAATTCAAGTTAAGTAAGCAAAATGCAAAATCATATATATAAATCTTTTATGAGAAGAAACTCATTTGCTTAGCTAGAGTCTGCAAACTTCGATCATCCCAATCACGAATCGCTACACGAAGAAATATGTATTGCTTAAAGGTCGCCAATTCAATAGACAAACCAATCATATCCACCTAATGCACTGTTGACAGCCAACTGCCCACTCGATGCGATGACCGTCGACATTGACATGCGCCGCGATGCGATTTGAGGCAAGCAGATAATTGTTCTTGTGCATTGGGCAATGCGATAAAAATAATGCATCAAAAATGCAACACGTTTCGCCTGACTTGAGTTTTAATTTCGATATACCCTGTACCCAGCGGCACTGGCTAGGGTAGATGGGTTGTTGCCTTCAACAATGTTACACTTAATACTCATTCGACAAGTTCTCTATGAGCATCGTCTTATAAAAAGTAATGTTTTGTCTACTTGAATTTGAAGATCTTTTTGAAGTTCTTTTTAATTCTTTCTCTGTTTTGCTGAATGACAATCAATAAAGATTATTAACAAACTTCTTACAGACGATCGTTGACTGGATTGTTTACTTTCAATGACTCCACAAAAAATACCATGCAACGTGATGCTTTGAAACTTAAAAAATATCGAAATTAAGGTAACTATTTTTCACCAAAGCAATTCTTTTTAATCGACTGCCGCTATCTACTTCTACGGATACTTCTGGGACCGCCCTCGCGTATATTGATTAGAAATTACCACCATAGGCGCTTGTTAAATCAGAACGAAGCCATTCTTTCATAGTTTTAAAGCTGTTACAAATATTTCTTTATATTGCCATATTTATTCTGAGGGCTCATTTTTGGCTAAATATTTTTGTAAGATTTTATTCAAAATTGTTTTAAAAATATGTGCTGAAATGATACAGAGCCCAATTTTATTTTATTTTAAGTAGAATAAAACAGAGTCAAACAGAAAAGAACGAAGTAATGATATAGAAAATATTCAACCTTAACGAAGAACGTGAAAGATGCGCTCTCATGATGACGCACAGTTCCAGTGAGGCCTGACCAAATTGGCCTTTGTACGAGTATTATGTAGTCGGATATGCCCTGTGCACTTATATAATACATATTAGTAACTCATTTTAAAAGTATTAGGCGCTTTTTAAAGGTTAGTTTTCTAAACTTATTGATAAGTGTATAGATCGGAGCATCAATTTGCAATTACAGATTTTTCAAGGCTTTAGAACTTTTCTAAAAAATCACTCGATTCCAAAAAAAAATGTTGAACTTAGCATGACTCTAGCTCGAGTATTCTTTATGCATTCTCTTGCCTAAACAATCAATTGCACCGTCAGCTTATTTACCTGCTGTAACCATTAGAAATATAATAAAACGCCAGCCCAAAAGTATGCATTGCCTTGAATGTAGCGCTAATAGTTGAGCAGGGTTAATAGGTTATCGGACTGCGGTTATGGGTCTACGTTATATTTGATAAGCAAGCGAACAGGCTTGGCGCCGTGCTCCAACTTTTAAGTCAGTGTTTGACATACTGCAGCAATGGCAAAACTAGCAAATATTTTTGGTCTCATGCTGCTCTGCGGCTGTGGCATGTTGCTGGAGTCGGCAGCATATCCGGCCGATATACCCCCCAATCCTGTGCACTATAAGCGCTTCGTTCGTCATCGTCCGCATGCCAAGCATCCCGAGCTGGAGGTATATGAGGTGCGCGAGATTTACATCGTGAGTCGCCCAACGCCGCCGCCCAAGAAGATCCAACGGTTGGATGACATTGATATGGAGGAGCGCATACTATGCGACTTTGAGCCCACATTGCCTAATTGTGAGTTGGCCAGCAGCAACTATTGGCAGTGACGTCTCTTGACTTTTTCATTGACTTTTCTTTTTGGGGCAGGCGCCAAGTTTCGAACTAAGCCAAGCACCAGTCGGCGCAGCGACAGATTGCCAGCAGCAACATCAACATCAACATCAACAACAACGACGACTACAACAGATGCCACAACCACTGTTGGCACCACCACCACCACCACCACCGTTCAGCCCACCACCAGCGATCTGCCCTTCCTGCCAGAACTGCCGACGCAGCCGGAGGACTCACCTGAAGTGACAACGGTGCGCGACGAAGAATCCGACTATGGGCAGAAAGAGGACCCGTACGACTTGGACGCCGACGACGAGGAAGATGACGATGATGTTGGTGACGACACAGATGATGAAACCGATCTGGATGCTGTCGACTATCTGAATCCCAGCGGCAGCATCGGCGGCAACGATATGACCAAATAGAGCCTTTCCATGTGATAACTGCCTTCTGCTAATTATATAATAAGCTCAACATCAAATTTGATCAATGTCTACTCGTATGTGTTTGTATAGAGCAACGATATAGCGACATATGCATACTCTAATATCAAATATATTATATAGTCGTTGAGTTGCTAAGACAAGAGAGACTTGCCGAGTCAATCTTGCTGAGTCCGAAAGAAAAACAAACAAATATATTGAATTAGCTAATGATATTTTTGAAATAATGTATTTTTGTGTTTGTAAGCAGACTGTGAAGTCTTGGACTATACTTTTAGATTTTATATTACATACATTCTAAAATTTGATAGTCTACGGAGCTCTGCTTGTTATTGACATAAAAGAATTAAGAGTTCTATATTCGATATTGCGAGATACTTGAACCCAGCAAAGAGCTGCAATTCGAATCATTTTACGCTTCTCAAATAACACATGCACACACACATACACACACGCGCACATATATGTAAGCACGCGCTCTGCTGACTGCACAGTTTACGCAGCGACTGCGCTTATGGGCTTTACTATGGGAACTTAATTGTTGAATAACTTTTCTTCTAGATGGACTTTCTTAATCAAATTTTCAGAGCTTGATATTGACATTCATATGAGTGTATTTGCTATGGCACAGGTCTCCAATATATATTTTTTGAAAATTTAGGGGGTAGAGGGAGAGATATACAAAATTAAAAATATACAATATTCATTACAGCGACCTACACAGTAAAACTGAAGTCGCCAGCTATTACGGCATTCAAGCTGTGCTTAATAAACGAAACAAATAAGGAAACGAAATGATTATTGAACAACAAAATGTGATAAGCTCGTACTGCGTGTGGTAATAGCCTTTTTATACTCGAAGTACACATTTTAAATATCAAGTCTTTGCCTTTTGTGGTTTTTGGACGGACGGACGGACAGACCCACATAGCTATATCGACTCAGCTCGTTGTCCTGATGGGGAATGCCACGCCTGCTTCTGCGTGTTACACACATTTTGACGCAACTATTATACTCAGAAATCTTATTTTAAATTGCGTTCAGAGTATAAAATGATTTATTCAATTTTCGAATTCAACTTTGTTAATTCTTTAGACAATCTTAACCGAGGTTTGTATTTAGATCTATAAATTCTCTGATATAAATAAAGCAAATTGTAATAGAAATTGATTATAAGGCAGATATATGTACCTGATTGACTGACATTGAATCTGATTTTGTGAATGTTTATTGTTTACTCAGGAGTAATTTTGCATTTCATTTCCTTATATAATAATTCTTTAAAATATTTTGATTTGTTTTCGAAAACTATTGATGTAGGCAGTCAATTGCGTTGCGCAATCCGCTTATCAGGTGGCCCAGAACTCTCCGTCCTTGAAACGAATATAAATAATATTTTAGAAATAGAATTAGCTTAGCTCAACATAAATAACATGGGCAACGCATCTGATAAGCAGCATCAACATTTTCGAAATGAAAAGGAAAGTCAAAGTGTTTAGAGAAAGACTTGGTATAAAGAATTTCATCTAAATAAAGGAAATATTCTTTTATTTTTAATACATATTTTCGCACTTTTCACTGATTGTCATGCAGCTAGTTACTGCTCCATGAGTCAGTTTATTTATATATTTAATTAACATAAAACAAGAATTATACTTTCATCTTCTGAAACAAGTAAGAGTGCTCTAGTCGAGATAGCCATGCGCAGCCGGGTCGGGCCGCCAGTATATGTATATAGATATATATGTATATACTTATTATGGGGTCAGTCATACATTGCGCCTGCTACATTAATTTGCAAAATTTTTATACCCTGAACCCATTGAAAATGGGAAATCAGGGTATAATGTTTTTGTGAAAATGTATGTAACAGGCAGAAGGAGACATGGCAGACCCCATAAAGTAAATATATTCTTGATCAGCTCGACAAACTGAGTCGATATAGCCATGTCCGTCTGTCCGTCCGTCCGTCCGTCCGTCCGTCCGTCCGTGTGAACGCAGCGATCTCGCAAACCACAAAAGCTAGAGATCTGAAATTTCAAATGTATACTCGTGTATATCCTACGCAGTACGAGCTTATCATTTTTTTTTTTCGATAACTCATCCATTTCCTTATTATCGATAAAAATCGATAACTTTTCTTCGTTTTTGAATACCGTTATAGCTATAGATTTCAGATTTACTGTGTGTATCCGCGTAATGAATACAAACATTTTGCAATTTTTGGATTTTGGATACCACGCCCCCTTCCCCCCAAATTTGAAAAAATGTATTTCAAATACTAGAGACTTGTGCTTTGGCAAAAACATACATATGAATGTCATTATTACGCTGTAAAAGTTTGATTACGAAAGTCTATCTAGAAGCAAACCTATTCAACAAATAAGTTTCCAAAATATAGCCCATACTGCAGCCCAAGCGCTGCCCGCGCGCAGTCGCTGCGTAAACTGCGCAGTAGCAGAGAAAGTGTTTGTGCGTGCGTGTGCATGTGTGTGTGTGTGTATGTGTTGTTTGTGTATATGTATATATAAAAGAAGCGTAAAATGATTTGAATATCGCATCTTCGCAGGGTTCAGGGTATCTCTTAGTCGAGCAGTCTCGACTAAAGCACTCTTGTTATTCCTAATTTCTTATGTTTATAAAACTATCAAAACCTAGAAAACATAAGCCGTTAAAGTTAGAGTTTGCCTTTAAACGATATTTGATGTTATTTTATTGTGTGGCAGCAAAATAAATTGATTTTAAGGATTCGTAATAATATAGGAAATATAAATAAAAATTAATAAAACAAAATAATAAAATAATAATAATAGAGAAAATGCTGCAGCACAACAATTAAATCAAAGTGAATGACAACAATTGATAGAAATTAAACTTGTAAAAAAAAACTAAACAAAAGATGAAAATGCTATGAATTTTGATTTAATACGATTAAAGGTTACTTTTTTTGTATTTTTTTCGAGTACCTTTGTAGTGTATTCAATACAAACAAACCAATCTTTCCTCTTTGTATAATTTTGTAGCATAGATTATTGATCCAGCTTGACTTAATAAAGTCAAATATTTGGGTCTTACGCTGGATAGAAGTAAGCCTTCTATCAAGCATATCAAGACTAAACGCAAGCAGCTGAACCATAGGCTTGGACGACTGCACTGGCTTATAGGGAACAAGTCTAAGCTTTTCCTAGAAAACAAAATTCTAATTTACAAGGCTATGCTGAAACCAGTATGGACATATTGTCTGCAACTATGGGGAACGGTCAGCAATTCTAACGTGCGCATAATTCAAAGATTCCAGAACAGAGCATTACGAATAATCACCAAGGCTCCATTCTACATGAGAAACAGCTACCTACACCGCGACCTCAACATCCAGACAAGCCACCAAGCCATACGTCAAACTGCAGAAAAATACTCATCAAGGCTGGATGACCACGCCAACCCACTCGCCATTAACCTCCTCGACAACAGCCAACACGTGCGTCGCTTGAGGAGACTACATCCACTCGACCTGCCTTTTAGGATGGATCATGCGATTTAATTAATTCAACCCTCCCTATACCCCCACCATATAACTAATTAAGTAGCGCCCTGAATGTGTATCATCCGATTTATTGAATGTTCAACAGAGAACAGATTACAAATAATACAAATATATATACTATAATTTTGTAGCATAGATTATTGATCCAGCTTGACTCAATATAGTCATATCCACTGCCTGTTCGTATGCAAATTGATTGATCTCCTACAATATGCCACACGAAATATCTCAGTTGAACTTTTGGCTTGTCAAAGCTCAAAGCTGATGTCAGCTAATTTAGTATTTAAATTCTTGTAATCAATAAACAAATTCTAATTTATATTGTTGAAAATAAAATGCATAGATGTCATAAATTCATAACTCTGAAAAGGTCATACCAGGCCGCATTCTAATCAATAACTAAATTGCCTTAAGTTCACTCGAGGCAAAGGCGCTGCATAAACTGCGCAGTTTCGCAGATCACGTACTTGTGATGCGATGTGTGTGTTTAGTGCATGGAATGATTGAATCAGCAACAAGCAGGATTAGGGTATTGTCGAATCGTGCAGTCCCGATTAGAGCACTCGTAATTGTTTGTTGTTTATGCGCGAAGTGCGTCTAGTTTAAAACTGGAAAATGTGACAAAGTTTGGTTCACGTTTCTCTAGCATAAACAAAAACAAAGCTGATTCAAGTGAATGCGTAAGCATAGCTTAGATATATCTGATGATTATGACAGCACACCACCATATGTGTGAGTGCGAGTGTACGAGTGTGTGCATGTGTGCTCAGTAGACATATCAATAGCTTATACGAACGCTAGATGCTCTACATGGGCTCAGACACAGACTCAAACTCAAATAGCAGAGAATTCTTTAGTGAACATTTGCCTATTTGGATAGCTTAGATAAGGTAATCTATAGTAGATATATATGATGGCATATTTGGTTGCCAGAGATCAGGTAGTCTGTGTGCTTAGGCATATTTGGCGATTGAAAAATCACAGCTGGAAGTCAACGGGCAAGTGGGAAGCACTCTTTATTGTTGTTGAGTCTGTAATTGAATTTGCACTCATGAATTAAGAAAAGCGACGTCGAGTGCGCTTTGGCGTCGGCCAATAAATTGAATTAAGCGGAAAGGCGAAGGCATCATCTGGGCAACAATCAAACAGACAAACAAACAAATGGCGACAATTTTTCACAAATAACGGGGCTGCCTCGTTATGCGATCGCCATTGTTGTTGCTGTTGTCGTTGTTGTGGCCTTTATTTATAGTGTTATTACAGTACCTCGACTGCCATTACCGAGGGAGTAAATAAAACGCGTGGACAGTCCTCGCTCGCAGCCAGTCAAGCGAAGTCAATTGTCGGGTTCAGTTTGGAGACGTGCGCCTCAGGAACCAATCGACAACTCTGGAATATAGTTTACTTTTTTTTTTAAAAATCAAACAAATATCGGCAATCGACATGCGGCAGTTGTATGTAGTGAGTGTGTTGGGCGTGCTCCTGCTGGCTCTCAGCCACAGCCATGCCGATCTGCTGGACTGCGAGGAGAAAGTGCCCGCCGTGCTGGCCGAGATCGGTGATAAGTTTTCGGAGATGACGGGCAGCAGCAGCAGCTCGGAGCATGAGGTGCGCGATTTCTTCAAGAGCGTCGGCTGCCAGATCAAGAAAGGCGCCAAAAAGCTGGGCGAGAAGGCCAAGGATCTGGGCACCGAGATCAAGGAGGGCGCCAAGAAGCTGGGCGAAAAGGCCAAGGACTTGGGCACCGACATCAGCGATCGCATCGCCGACTTTCGCGACAAGCTAGCCAAAGACTCGGCCGAGGACATGAGCAAAGATCGCGGCTTCCTGGCCAACGTCGAGATCATCAATCCGGACCTGCTCAAAGGCGAGCAACAGTGCGGACACGGACACATTCTGGACGCCTTGGGCAACTGCAGCAAGTTAAGGAAGTGATGCAGCCGCACGAAATCCAAATTACTTCCTCCTTTTTTTTTGTGTTTATTATTTTTTTTTGTTTTGTTTTCTAAGTAAAAATAAAAGCAATGGCTTTGCAATATAAATAGTTGACAACTTTTTATTCACATATCTTGGTAACTGAGTTCCGAATTGAGAAAAGGTTTTGCAATGTCTGATCATCTCTATGGGCTGCAGCTAGAGCTGAGGCAGCTCAAGTCTAAAACATCGCCAGGATTATTTGTATTTGCTAGTCGAGCATATCCATTCATATCAATCATATGTAAATTGCATTTTCGATTATTTAAGCTTATGGAAATAAAAGTGGTTTGTGCATTTGCCGTACTTAAGCCGTCGACAATTGAATATAATTAAAGAGTTTACTATGAGACGATATGTCTTTATCCAATTAGGTATTCCAGCAGCGTATTCTTCAATTGACATGGTCATCGGCTTGGCTTGCTGCTTGTTCTCAGGGCTATTTGTCATTCCCATCGATCATAAATGAGGTCGGCATACCTAGCCTAAGCAGAATTAGAGAGTCTTGAGTGTATTGGACTTGCAGTCTCGCCAGACTTCCCTTTGTATACTCTAGCCCACAGCTAACAGAGCATATTAGTTTGAGATGATTGACTGAAGTATAGTCAGCTGCGATAACTGATGCTATGCATATACTTTGAGGACCTTTCGATTCCTTCCAGTCAGTTCAAACTTAGTTTCAGCCCAAGTGTCATTAGCTAGAACATTCTGGGAATAGCGTATTCCCTCGTCAATTGCACCCGATTTGAAAGTTCTTGTTTGTTTTGTCTGAGGAACACACTTAGCTGGCGTCTTACTGGCTTGACGACTTTCTTAAAAAGCTTGCCATCGACCGACCTGTAACCCATCTGCAGCTGAAAGCCGAACTTGGTCGAACGGCTGGCTGCAAACAAGTTTCAGTCAGGTTTTTGGTCTCAATTGCTGCACACGCCACACGCCACACGCCAGACGCCAGTCGCCACACAAGTGCTAGAGGCAGACACACAGACTTTAAGAAAACTTTGGTGCAGTTGGAATGATGACTCAGACGCGGATGCTACTACTTTTCCTGCTGTCGCTGTGCATTGGGCAGCTACAGGCCGCGCCCATTATCTGCGGATCGGATGCACAGGCGAGTGTCAAGTCGACTGAGTCCAGCGAGGTGACACCCAAGCCCAGCGAGGTGAATCAGTTTCTGCACAATGTGCAGTGCACACTGGAAAAGGCCAAGCCCTGGATCGAGGACTTGGAGACGGAGGCCAAGCGGCTGGAGGAGACTGCCAAGCGCGTCGGCCTAAGCATCGTAAGCCGCTTTGGTAATCTGATAGACACACTGCTCGGCACAGTCGGCAACAGGAAGCCCACAGCAGGCGTTGATCCCGACAAACTGACGACTCCAGCCACGCCCAGTGAGAGCACAGAGCGCGACGTGGAGCTCGGACAGGTGACGCATTCCACAGAATCGCCAACAAATGGCCTCGCTCCCAATGAGGCAGAGAATGAAATTACAGATCTAGAGCCGCTCAAGTAGACGCGCCTGCCCCAGCGAGAATTTATATATACATCCATACATGATATACATATACATATACATATATATATTGTAGCTATATATATATATTTATTTATCTAGCTTTAGATTACTTCTAATGAAATGTACTCGTAGTCTTAGATGTCATACGGTATGATTCACAAACAACAACATGATTTTCTTCTTCTTTTTTTTATTTTTGACAAACGTAAAATAAATGAGTAAGTGCGCTCTGGACTTGAGTGTGCGACAAAGAGATACCCTGTACACAACTGCGTTGAACTGTCAAGCATACCTATAAGCGAAGACATATAATACATATTCATATATACATACATATACATATTCATATGCATATACATACTATATTCAGACATATGCAGCTGTGTTCATTAAAATAGTAGTGCGACTGTCGCACTACTATTTTTATGAACAGAGCATATTGCCACCAAGGAAATTTGTGAAGCTTACGGAGACGATGCTGTATCAGTTCGTGTGGCACAACAATGGTTCGCTCGCTTCCGTTCTGGAAATTGCGATGTGAAAGATGCACCTCGCTCTAGCCGACCTATCGTTGAAAAAGTCGATGAAATTAAGGAAAAGATTGATCAAATTGACGGTCTGTCACATAAGCTGCCATGACATTGCCAAGGAACTAAACATTCATGATCAAATGAGTTTGAACCATTTAAAAAAGGCTGGCTACAAAAAGAAGTAAGTTGTCTGGGTACCACATGAATTTGTCTGTGAAAAATGTAATGGACCGAAATTAACATCTGCAATTCTTTGCTGAAACGAAATGAAATCGAACCATTTCTGAAGCGAATGGTAACAGGACACGAAAAGTGGATCAAATACGACAATAATGTGCGAAAAAGATCTTGGTGCAAGCGTGGGGAAGCTTAACAAATGGTCGCAAAGCCAGGATTGACCGACCCCTCGACAGGTTATCTGTGTGTTTGGTGGGAATGGAAAGGAATCATCACTATGAGCTGCTCCAGCCTGGTCGAACGATTGATTTTACACTTTACTGTCAACAACTGAAGAGATTGAATCAAGCAACTGATCAACAGAAAGGGCATCGTCTTCCATCAGGACAACGCTAGACCACACACATCTTTGATGACTCGGCAAAAACTGGCAGAGCTTGGCTGGAGAGTTTTGATGCATCCACCATGTAGCCCTGACCTTGCACCATCGGACTACCATTTATTTCGGTCAATGCATAACTCCCTTAAGGGAGTAAAGTTGGCTTAAAGAGCAGCCCGTGAAAATTACTTGCCGCAGTTTTTCGCCGAGAAACCACAAAAGTTTTACAGTGATGGAATAATGTCTCTAGCGGAAAAATGGCCAAAGATGGTCGACCAAAATGCTACATATTTGGTTCAATAAAGTTAATTATAAATATAAAAAAAATGAGTTGAAGTTTGATTAGAAATACGAAAAGACTTTTTCGACTACCCAGTATATACGAAAATAGATAAATTCTAGAAAATCCTCGATCTTTCCGATATTCATTTGTGATTCGATTTAGTTAATTTCTGTTCAACTTCAACAATTACTCTAGATCGCTGGATACAACAAATGGAAGATCAAAGATAACAAACTTTGCCTATCAAAATTTTCAATTCCAATTTGTAGATCATTCCATGATAACATCATAATCCGGATAAGTCATACTCAATGACGTCTTTGATAGCCTGAACAAGTGATTAGCACCAATAGTCGAGCTGTTTTGTTGATCTGTCCTCAAAGTGATTTCTCAAACTGTCCAATTGGTTCCAGAGACATTCGCATGCCTCGGGGTATGGTGAATGGATATTTCAGAAATTGTTGGTTTTCTCTCGTTAGCACAACAGTTAAAAACACCTTTTCATTTGCGGTCGGATTTCTATAGATTTGCAATAGGTCAGCTTGAATCATTCTCAAAAGAGACAATAAGAAAGATTAGCCCTAGTTTACATTCCAAGTAAACGAAGCTTGTATTTATATGTATGCTAGATGTGTGTGTGTACGATCGAAACTGTCGGGTCTATTAATTAGTAAATGTTGAATGAAGTGCGGGACAAGTGGGACAAGTGGAGGTGGTTCTACGAAACGCTGATAAACCGGTATGGCCCGCTAATCTGAGCTGCGTTGTGCGATTGCGAGTCAAGTTTTTGCGCCGCTCAGTCGCATTGCCAAGCTCGTGGGGAACAGTCCAGCAATAAACAAACGCCAATATGAAAACAACTCTGATCTGCTGCTCGCTGCTCTGCCTGGTGCTGTTGAGTGGCCAAGCGCGCGCCGCCGAGTGTGACGAGGTCAAAAATCCGGACGATAGCGATTTCAAGAACTTCTTCAAGAGCATCGGCTGCAAGGTGAAGCAGGGCGCTGAGGACGTCGCCGATGCGGCCAAACCCTATACCGACAAGATTGGCGAAGGCGCCAAGGACTTTGGCAGCTCCGTGGTCGAGAAGTACAAGGAGCTGAAGCATCGCCTCTCCGACGATGCCTCCACGCCCAAGAGCCCACTCGCCGCTCCAGTCGACGTACCCACGGAGCGCGTGCCCCTGGCGCCCATTGCGCCAACCGTTCCAGCGGACATTGTGAGCAGTGTTCAACCCATTGGCAAGTCTTGACTCTAATTATTCCACCAAGTTATAAAAAAAACAATTAATGTTTTCTTTTTTTCAGCTGGATAAACATTACGCAAGGCACATTCCATATTTACAGGACTTTCTTGTTTTTGGCTTAGCTTCCTCTGCTTTTTTTTTTCTTTTTTTTTTTGCATGTTCTATTATATTTTATTTTTATATTTGTTCAAAAAAAAAAAAACTTGAATCTGTGTGAATTTCTGTTGGTTTATATAAAATTCGTGATTTCTTAGTTAAGATCAGAGGCAGCCAGAGAGCTGTTGAAGTTTGGCTTTTACAGACTTACTTAATACTGAGAGTTACTAAATATATAAAAAGTTAGAGCTTGCCTAATTTGTTTAATATTGATGTTGATGTGACTGAAGTGCACTTAGAGATTATATATTTTACGCATCTTTTCTGTATGCAAACTCTAATTACTGATCTATTGGTGAACGATATGGCGACATAGTCATCTATAGTCTGTTTGGTGACAGTTGCTTAAAGAGTGCAAGCATATTATAATACCCAATGACTATGTAGTCATACTATGTCAGACTCTCTTGCTCTACAGTATCTACATACATATAAGTATAGGCATCAATCATGAACTGTAAGCAGCAGCGAGCATATATCGATTACGTTAATATCAATTTTGTGACCATCGGAAAATGTTCTTGCTGAAAGTAGACTAGAGACAGACATCTCAGACTATACAACAAATTTATATTTATATATTATATATCCTTATCCTTCTGTATATACAGCTGTGTTCATAAAAATAGTAGTGCGATTAAAGTCTTGAACAGCAAAATTTTGTGAAAAACATAATAATTTGAAAGCAATTTGAATATATATTCTCATGCTATTATATATTCTCATATTATTCTCATGTTCTCATATATTACAAGTTACAAATCATTTTCAATATATTATACATTTCAAATTCAAAATTTTAGTTGCACTACTATTTTAATGAACAGATACATATCTTCTCTTTCTTTTGGTCTCCCATAGACGCCTCTTCCAATACATACGAAGAGCTAGAAACTTTAAGTTTTGTATTTATCTAACAATTTTGAATCCAGAGTTATTTTTCTAAATCGATCTAAAATCGTCAGATAATTGGAATCTGAACTCAATAGTTTTTCTGATGTGCAGAATCTTAGTTGACAATTTTAGATGCAGAGATCTTTCTGTAGCCTCAATTTGAGATACAGATATATATATATCTGTTGTCGCTGAAGCTAATATTGTCAGTTAAGTATATTATGTATAGAAAGAGGCGCTTAAACTGAATGAGAATCTGTTATATCTCGCCATGTTTACGTTAAAGAACAAGTTCCAGCTAAACTAAGCATTAGGATTAATGCCAATAGATAGACTTAATGCCTGATACTTATACAAATTCTGCTATATCTGTACCAAAGAATTTTCTTGCTCTTCTCATTGCTCAGAGTCATCGAAGCTAATATCATAAAGTCACAAGCAAAGCAACATAGTTAAACTGAAATTAATTGAAAATATTGCATTGCAGTCAGCATCTGCAGCAGCTCCGATTGTTGTTCGTAATTTTAGTAGATATTTTGTTATTGCGCACTGAGTGGAAGCCGAGTGAAATGTTCTCACTTGTTATAGTTAATGTAATAATTCCTGTCGTTCCATTGTCAGTGGCTGGTTGTGCAACAGCTTAAAGTGTTAATTAGCTTTGCGTGATTTGATTGAATCGGGTTTTTGCTATTTTGTAATCATATTTCTGTCTCGTTTCTCAAATGTTGCATTTTGCAATACCCTTTTCACGTGTGCGTGCGCTGCGCTGCTCTGCTCTGTTCTGTTGTTGTTGGGGTCATTGAAACCCGGCAATGCACAATCAGCTTTAGCCTTTAAATAAATTGAACAATAAAAGTGCTTGACCTTAGCTGTTGAGTCAGCTGAGCAGTTATTATTGCACTGCAGGCTTAAATGTTGAGCATTTTAAATTAATTCTCAGGCAAAGTCGAATGAATTGATTTAAATGGCAAAGAAAACTAAAGGCTTATAGCAACAGTATTCCTAGAGTATCTGCTAGTCGATCACTGCTTGTTTTACATATAACATATTCTAAGCCGAATGATTGATGAAAAAGTTTGTTTGCTTTTGTTTTTTCGTACTGATTCGCTTATGATTAAAGTTGTTGATTTTATTTGTAGCACTTGATGCTGTCAACCTTCAATTAGTTTTAATCGGCACAATTCAACATACGCTATGCATGCAAATGTACATACTTTATACAGACAGAGGGACAGACAGAGAGACAGAGAGACGGACAGCCACATACATGTACATATGTCCATTTGCACGTGAAGTAATTACAGCAATTATAAGCAGTTTGTACAAATGCTGTGCGCATATGTTTGTCATGCTATCTATCTAACAACCAAATAGTATAATTTGTTGTCAACACACAGACTCATGCAGGTCAACCAACAATAGCTAAGCGTTTCGTCAGATTGAAAGCCACTTCAAAAATACAAAATATGACAGAGTGATAAAGTTCTCCAGTTTGCAAGCTTTAATATTTAATGTGCCATGAAATTAACAAGTGTACAAAAAAAGGCAAGCAAAAAAGAATCGCATATAACAAATATGATGCATATATGATTCATATAACACTTATATATAATTGAGTTTAATTGCGACGACTCTTGAAATGAAAAGACACGTTTTTTTGGACTAAATTATGTATAGCAAGTCAGAGTACACATGATGATGATGGGTTCGAGATGGTTACGATTAAGATCTTAACATAATTTGAATGAAATCATTTTCATTAAGTCGCAAGTGGGAAACTTGCAGTTTCTAGCATCAGAGCTGCAAGAAATGTGAGTTGTTAGCTGGTTGATTAATCCATAGACGGAGTCAACTAGGCTAAGAATCCAAAGCTGTGTGAGATATCAGATTGGCCAGGCCCCAAAGGTCAACAGTAGATATAGAATGTTACAAGTATTGTAGATATACATTGTGACCGGAAAGCATTCGGAAATTGTGAATAAAACGCAAATTTATTAATCAATATTTATTGGATCTCCTTCAAAATATGCTCCTTTCTGAGGACAGTTATACCAACTTGACAAAAAAAGGAATTTCTTTCCGATCTTAAGGTACAATATAAGGCTTTGTTCTGCGTGGTCTTTCCGATCTGAATCATTCTTCTGTCTTTTGTTTGTTTGTCAATAAATTGTCTGTTTAGCTGTTGTTTAGTTTGCTAAGGTATTCTACAGAAATACCTGCATTATTATACTTCGTAGCCCATTCATTTCTTATGAGTTGTTCACTTATTTCACGTGTTTTGCTCATAATTTAACAAAATACTTTCAAAGTGTGATTATTTTTTAACAAGGCATAAGAAATCACTATAAAAACAAGTAAGAGTGCTCTAGTCGAGACTGCTCGACTAAGAGATACCCTGAACCCTGCGAAGATGCGATATTCAAATCATTTTACGCTTCTTTTATATACATATACACAAACAACACATACACACACACACACACACACACACATGCACACGCACGCACAAGCACTTTCTCTGCTACTGCGCAGTTTACGCAGCGACTGCGCGCGGGCAGCGCTTGGGCTGCAGCATGGGCTATATATTGGAAACTTATTTGTTGAATAGGTTTGCTTCTAGATGAACTTTCGTAATCAAACTTATACAGCGTAATAATGACATTCATATGTATGTATTTACCAAAGCACAAGTCTCTAGTATTTGAAATACGTTTTTCAAATTTGGGGGGAAGGGGGCGTGGTATTCAAAATCCAAAAATTGCAAAATGTTTGTATTCATTACACGGATACACACAGTAAATCTGAAATCTATAGCTATAACGGTATTCAAAGAAGAATACCTGCCTGTTACATACATTCTCACAAAAACATTATACCCTGATTTCCCATTTTCCATGGGTTCAGGGTATAACAATCTTTTGCTCTCTTAAAGCTCTTTATATATTCTCTCTCTTCAAAATTAAATAGATACTGTTACACTTCCCTCAGTTTGCAGAATTAAGCGGTTTTCGATTTTACAGTCTGTTGTCAGAATACGTTTGGCCACCATTGTAACTTCTATATATGCTTGGTCTAGGCAGATCACAAGACTTAACCATTCCAGACTTCTTTTTATGGGGGTGTTTTAAGACGCGGGTTTGCATCAACAAGTCTGAGACTCTTAAAGCCCCTAAGAAGATGATTCCCCAGGAATGCGGGAGCCTGTCACCCGTAGTTCTGATAAGAGTGAAGTAAAATGACATAAAACGGGCGTTGACCGATATGATTTTCTGGACTGGATGGAACAAATTTTAATGGATGAAAGAAGAAACAAATTTCACAAGCAGAAGAAAAGTTTGTCATTGAAACAAAAAATTACAGCAAACGAACATCGGGTGATTACTTTTGCCCCATCCTGTACTAGTTTATTTTCAACCATGTTTTGGGCTTAGATAGAGACTTGATTTCTGATTATATATTAGTATTTTGAGATGCGCATGGTGTAATATTCAGCGACAATCTTGAAAAGGTAAAAACTTTGAACAACAACCATAACATAACAAAAATGGTCCGTTTTGAAGAAAAAGAAAGTGCTGCTTTATCTACACAATGCAATGTCGTAAAAATCAGTGAAAACAATGGCAGAATTGCATGAATTTAGCTTCCGCATTCATCGTATTCTCCAGACCTGGCCCCCAACGACCTTTTGTCTTTCTCAAGCCTTAAGTGAAAATTTAGCGCTGAGGAAGAGGAAATTGCCGAAACTGATTCCTATTTTGAGGCTAAAGACAAATCTTACTATGAAAATGATAACGAAATAATTGTACTACTTTATGATTGTTGCCCTCGAATGCAACTATATTGAACATTAAATCTACTCTCATCATATAGTTTTATAGCTAGAAGTCGACAAATACTTATACTAAAGGCTACAGTACAATATATACATACTCTATATATTGTACTTTGCTCTTGAATATGCTTGAAATTGGGAATATTCACTTTTATAGTACTGCGGAGCAAACCGATTCATGGATTGTCGATTCGTGTTCTGCGTTTACTTCTCGAATTGCAAAACAGATTGGGCATTTAGCACCTTTTGCAAAAGTTATAGCGTTTTCCAATAGACTTATAACTTTTGCCCCACCCTGTATAAACGCGTATGTATACTAAGTAATTCCCAACTATCTACTTCCCTAGTGTACACATCCAAAATATCTGAACACCTTATCAGACAAAGAGTCTTAAAAGAATCTGCCTAAGCCTTCAAGCTCTCTAGCTTCAATGGAGTTGAAATTTCATACTGAAAATGGCTGCTTAGACAGCCAACAGCAAAATCAATATATAAAATAATAGTAATCTCATAAACTGGAGTCATTATGAGTTGTATTCCTTAACTAGGAAATGCACTTAGGCCAATATGAAAATTGCACTGCATAAACATCAAGTGGTTCCATTAGCCAGAGCTGACCTATGGCTAAAAGCAGTTCTAAGTCTTCGATATCAGTGATGGCTTTTAACCTTTGGAGTGCTGCTTTATATAATAAAAGAAAACCTCATAAATGACAAAAACGAAATTAATTAAAATGATAAACGTATGAAGAAAAAAAAAATAGAAAACTTTGCCTCTTCTGCTGGTAATCGAAGCCTGACTTCGTGATTGTGCTGCTGCCACTGAGGCACTCTAGTGGAAAAATAAGCCAAAACAAAAGGGACGACAAGCAGTGCTTAGAGCACAAGACTGGCTGACTATGAAATACCCTGTAATGAGTTATAGAAAAATACTAATAGAAGACATTTGTGAAGACTTATTTAGGACTTGAATCAAGTTTTCGAAAGGAATTTGTTCATGGAAATGGATATGGAATTATAATACATAATACACAAAGTAGGAGATATAGATGAGATATATATAAATGTTTCAACTCTCAAATCCTGAAGAAAGTAGTTATTTATGTCTTCTTTACTGCTGCCGCTACCTTGACAAAGTCATCCAAGCCACTTACTTGCAGCACTTACAGGGTACAAATGTTTCTCACACATAAGCAAAGTGTGGTTCTTGCATGTCTGTACATGTGCATATACACAAACACACACATATATATATATGTATATACTATATATACAATGTTGCTGTTGTTGGCTTTGAAATCGAAGTAAAGTTTGAAATAAACCCAAAGAGCAGCAGCAAAAGACGAAGGCAGTCTGTGTGGCACTCTGCGGCAGTCCCGAGTGGCAGAAGGCAACTCGCATAGTTAGCAAAAACCACTAAAAGTGTCATAATTCGATGCCCATGAGATGCCTGTCTCGAAAGTACGTTGGCCAAAAACTTTGGCGCCGATAATGAGTGCCAGGTTGCGTCTGTTGTTCTGCCAATGGCAGAGCGCTTCGGGCTGGCCAACGGTGCGTATCAGCACCGCCTGCTGACCTCACCCGCAACGCTGTCACAGGCCGTCAGCTCCTCACCGACTTTGGCCGCTGTCCACGCTCCATGCAACGTCTGCAAAGTTGCACGAACATCGCATCGAATTGAATCGAACCGCATCGATCCGCCTGCAGCTGGCCCTGCTCCTAAGACTGCATCTCAGGCATTGCTTTACAGCTGTTGACATAAATCAAAGGCAACAACACACAATTCTCCAATATGAAGTCGGGCGGCAGGCACAACAACCCACACTTCCCACACTAAATCTCAACATGCCATAAATTTAAGCAATTTATACTGGAAGACTTCAACTCGAGCAATGAAGAACAAATACTTTTGAGCTTCAGAATATAGTTGGAAATAACTTTTAGGTTCATCTCCTAACAATGAAATAAACTTCTTTTTTAGTAAATAATTTTAAGAACTTTGCTAATTAATTTTAATTTCATTTTTAGTCTCATTCACGAGGTGAAAGAGTATATTGGCTTTGTGCAATGTTTGTCTGTCCGTCCGTCCGTCAGTTCGTCTATGTGTCCGTCCTGCCGTCCGTATAAGCCTTAAGCCTTGAAATTTGGAATAAATACTGGTGGTTCCCTTTGTCTGATGATATATTAAGATTTTCCAGCTATGCCCACTAGGAGCGTGGCAAGTCGGCAAATACTATATCTATTGTAGTATCACAGAAACTCCATTATTTAAAGTGCTAGAAAGTTGAAATTTTGAATGTATTTAAGCGTTGGCCACTCAAAATCAAAAAAGAAATGGCAGATATATATCTACATCCAAAGTTTTAGAGCTAGAATCTTAAAAGCTAGCTAACTTTGTTACTGTTAATCTCCTCTATCGATGACTTAAAAATTATTTTCACGCCTCTTTGGGGGCGTAATTTCCACAGTCTTGTAGCGTAAGCCCCAAAATTGTACAGGTTCGTTACCCTAGAATTCTTCAAGGTATTGGCCAAAAATAATTTAGTTGTGGGCGTGGCACATGTGAAAAAACATATCTTCCACAGCTTTATAGCTTGCAAAGTTTTAGCCGTGAATGAGTCTTATGCAGTCGGTGGCATCCGACGGCAACATTCTTCTTACTTGTGTTTTAGTTTATAACTTGAATAACTTTTAAAATTTTTTTTGTATTTGTAAAGTAAAACTTACCTGATATTCAATTGCTGCCTTATAAAGGTCTGCATCATCCATATATCTGTAGATCTGTGACACCTACCTCATAGATAAGCTGGAAATCTTAAGTCAAAATAATAATAAAAATATTAAGTATTACAATCCCAAGTTGTGCTTAACCAAGATCTATATACAATGCTTTTTTTAGCTCCCTTCAACGTAGTTTATTCGATTCAAATTTATACAATAAATAGTTATAATCAGAGAGATATAATATATACAAGGTCTAATCCTAGCTCTGGGACACTGAATTCTAATGGGTCTTCTATGCTATCTATAAGTTAGAAATAATAACAACCATAACATATGTACACAGGTGAGTTAATTAAGGAGCTACCAACGCCCACACAGAAACAATTTCTATAATAACAACTGGCAGTGGAGAAGAGAAGTTGGGGTAGCTGCTCTGGGCTCTCAGCCCAGACTGAGACTCTTCAGCTTGTTCTTCTTTTCGACGCCCACGCTGTTGGCAAACTGTTTGTCCGCCTCCATTTTGTACTCCTTAAGATTGTACTGAGTCGCCTGCAACCAAGCAAACAGAGCGAAATAAAAGCGTATTTACGGCCATATATAAGCAACTTACGTTGAGGGCGTCTTTGAGCTCGGTCTGGGCCAAGCGTTGTATGCCGCGAAAGTTGCGACCCAGAATACGGCCCAGCTCGTACCGCGAAATGGTGTAGGCCTCTGTCGTTGTTGTCGTTGTCCGATCACTGCCACTATCCTCGTCACTGGAAGGCTGCCAAAGTCGAAGAAACAAACATAATTAAGTGCTAGATGATAAGAATATGAATCAGAGAATAATCATAAAAATTACTTTCAAGAGAAAGTCTTAAGAAAATATACAACAAATAATAGTTAGAAGACAGACATAGACAGACTTCCTAGTTTCATTCAGCTATCGTGTGAATATTTTTATATAAATTGAAAAAGATTCTTTGATATTTTATTTTATTTTATAAATGTTTTTGAATTTGTCTAGATTACTTGAAGGAGAACTCTAATTGGTAAGGCTCTACTCACAGCCTGCACCGTTTGCAGTATTCTTCATTTTCTATTCATGTGCACGGCCTGCTATTATTATTCCCAGTCAGACGAGAAATGTATGTTAACTTATATATAATATATCTAGTCGAAAGTGCCAATAAGGTGGAATCTTGCATTGTCTGACAGAGAACTAAACAATTATTTTGGTTTGGAGTTCAGCTTGAAAGAAAATGTCTAAAATAACTGAACTGAATTTATATCAATTTTAATCTCTTTCAGAGAAATGGAAAATGTTTGACATGATTTCAAATCTGATCTTGAAAACCATTGAATTGAACATAGTTTACTTGTGCTAAAAAGCTTTGAGTTTGACGCTTTCATGCATGCTGCACCAGGTCTAGATCAACTCGATTGAATTGATATTTGCTAAGGATTTAGGCTCTACAAATCTACTTTGTGCCTAACTGATCAACACAGAACAACACACAATGTTCAAGCAAGAACGTGTTAGTGACGGTTACCTCCTGACGCCTTCAAGTGGACTGCGGTAGAAACTTACTGCATTGAATTTACGATAATCCTTAACTTCAAACCATTGAGTATAGGAAACCATGCCAAACGATTTAGATATTATGTATGAATTCTAAATTAAAGACAAACGTCGCTCGTTGGAGAGACAATCAACACAATATATTATATTAAAAATTAATATTTATTTATAATTGAATTTTGACTTGATTTTATACTGAGCTTCATTTCTCTATAAAGTCAAACTTATTTATTTAAAAGACAAGACAAGAGCACAAGTTTCCCTTTACTTAAACCATATTTTAAGCGTTATATTCATGAGTTTAGTGAGCAACCTTGTCTCGATGGCATAAAAGAAAGCTGGGACCAATAAAGAAGTCGTTAAACAAGTCTGTGAATGACTTCTACTAAATATAACAAGTACGAACGTTGCAGTCGGGCGTTACTGACTGCAGAATACTCATTCACGGCCCAAACGCTACCAGCTCCATTTTCTGATTTGCCACGCCCCCAATTGGTATATATATATAATTTATGGCAAATCAATAGACGAGGTCAACGGTAACTTAGTCGTTAAAACTGTAGAAAATACCCAATTCCAAATTTCAACTCTTTAGCACTTCAACTAACAGAGTTTCTGACATATCGGAATATGCCTCTGGTGGGCGTATCGGGAAGATTTCGACACTTATAATTCGAGGATATAAACGAGTATCCATACATATCCAAATTCAATTCAAGTCTCTAGCTTCAATAGCGGAGAAATGGTTTGCGGTCATAAGGACAGACGGACGGACACACGGACGGACACACGGACAGACAGACAGACGGACAGACGAACGCGCAGTGGGAAAGACGAATAGCAAGACGGACATTGCACAAACCCAATATACTCATTTCACTTTCGTGTATGAGTATACAAATAACCATACTCAAGGATCCCAGCCAAATGCAAAACAAGTAACTAATAAGTAGACTTAAGAGCAGGAGATTACAACTTGAATATAAATAGAAAAAATATTCTTTTCGCGTACAGCTTACCAAGTGCCCTGAAGCACACTTCTGACATTACAACTAACCAGAATATTACGAACTTTATGGTCTCATCTATGCCCACTGCATACATTTGCAACAAATGCATTTCTGAGCACAAAGACAGTTGCAATTATTGGCATGCGAGCAAAGTTTTTGAAATGTTGCTTATCTAGCGTTTTACCAGCTTTTCGGTTGTTGGCCTTGGCTGACTTGTTGGCTTGACTGGACCGGGGTCACTGAACTGCTCGTTCACGGTATTGTAGATGTCGTTCAGAGTGTTGCGCGTGTCTGTGTATTGCTGCCAGATAATAAATGGATATGTGAATAATTCAATTAATTACTATGCAGCTTCAGCTCACATACATCCACAATCAGATTTTTGGTTATGACCATTTTCTGAAAAAAGTCCCAGAAAATGCCTCGCTTGCTGCGAATGTGCGGCTCATCGCTGGCAGCCGTCTGCAGTTGCTCCTGCTGACCAGTTGCTGTAGCCACGCCCACCACCAGCATCCAACTGCCCAAGAACAACAGCGCCAGCAGTCGATTAGCTCTTATGTGATTCATTCTACTTAAAAAAACAATAAAAATTGTGATATGATTAATAATTTAAAATTTAAAGCTGTTGGAAATGTGAGAGAAATGTGATGAGTTTAAGGCATAGGTTAAGTGCTCAAGAGTGAACATAACACCACCTTATTCTTCTCTTGTTTTCTTCGAGTGGACTGCAGAAGAGCATTACGACCATCCTAAACATACAATTGAGTGTTGGGATATGAGATAAGTTATTTTCAAGGGCAAGAAATGTTTACTTGTTAGACGAATGTTCCCAGTTGATAAGAAATTGATATGAAAGGCGTAGTCTTTGTCAGAAAGTCAGAGTAGTCTTTGATATTCTTATGGTATTCTGTGATAAAGGATATATCATAGATTATCAAGAATACCCAATAGGATATCCAAAATGGCCTATCAAATATCCAAGAATATCCAGAAAGTTCAATCAGTTATCCGAGAATATCCAATCAAGAATATGCAGAATATCCCATTAGATATCCAAGAAAACCCAGAATAGCTTATCGGATAAAAAATTATTAGGATTATCCAATTAGATATTTAACAAGTAAGAAAACTCTAGTCGGTGGTGCCCGACTAGGAGATCCCCTGAACCCCGCTCGATCTGCGTTTTAATATATACTCAATTATGTATTTATTAACGCAGAAAAAATTTAAGCTTGTAAAATTAAAAAATTATAAAAATTTTTTTTTTTTTGGCTGGTATATAAAATATAACAAAAACCGAAATTGTATAAAATATAAATGAAACTAAATGCAAAATTTTGAGATTCTAGCTCCAAAGATGTACGAGATATAATTTATTAACTTCATTTCGATAAGGTTTTTAATCGATAACAAAAGAACGGGAAAAGTTATCGATTTTTTAAAACAAACTCGATATGCGCGTGCTACACAGGGACTTCCCAAAAAAATTTCAAGTCTTTAGCTCTTATATGTTCTGATATCGACGCGTTCATACATACGGACAGACGGACAGACGGACAGACGGACAGACGGAGAGACGGACAGACGGACAGACGGACAGACGGACAGACAGACAGACGGACAGGGCTAAATCGACTCAGCTCGTCTCCCTGATCAAGAATATATATACTTTATGGGGTCTGCCACGCCCCCTTCTGCCTGTTACATACATTTGACAGCTTAACAAAACCATTATACCCTGATTTCCCATTTTCAATGGGTTCAGGGTATAAAAATATACAGAAATATCTATAAGATCATCAAATATATAAAGATTATCTTATCAGATATCTAATATTCAAAATATTCAGTTCAATTAAAGACTTATCCAAGAATATCCAGGATATCTTATCAGATATCCAAGAATGTCCAGAATAGCTTATCGGATATCCAAGAATATTCAGAATATCCAATAATATCCAGAGTAGCTTACCAAACATTCAGCAATATCCAGAATAGCCAATCAAATATCTATGAATATGCAGAATATCCAATCAAGAATATGCAGAATATCCTATTCGATATCCAAGACTATCCAGAATATCTTATTGGATATTCAAGAATATCTAGTATAAGCAATCGGATATCCAAGAATATTTAGAATATCCAAAAAGATATCAAAGCATATCCAATTTTCCTATCCCATTTCCTATTAGATATTTAAAAATATGCAAAACATCTTATTATACATCAAATATGTATAATAACCAATCAGATATAGAAGGATATCTAAAAAAGATGATCAGATATCCAATCAAGAATATGCAAAACAGCCTATTAGATATCCGGGAATATCCAGAATAGCCTATCAAATATCCAAGAATATCCAGAAATGGCAATCAGATATCCGAGAATATCCAATCACGAATATGCAGAAGAGTCTATTAGATATCCAAGAATACCCAGGCTTATCGAATATTTAAGAATATCTATTGTGGTATAATCAATCGGATATCCAAGAATGTTTAGAATATCCAGAAAAGGTTATCAGAATATACAAGAAAATCCAGAAAAGTCAATGAGATATCCAAGAATATTCAGCAAATTAGATATCCAAAATAGCCTATCAAATATACAAGAATAACCAGATATGTCAATCAGATATCCAAGAATATCCATTCAAAAATATGTAACAAAATATCCAATCGGATATCCCAGAATATGCAGCATTACCTATTCATTATACAAAAAAAAATTCAATAAGATATCCCGACATATGTACAATGTCTTATCAGACAAAATTGTCGTCCAATCAGATGTCAAGCATATGCAATATAAGCAGTTCCATATACACAGAACAACCTATCCGATAAGTTATCCAATTCCTTTTGAGCTAAATGAGCATGAGGAGAAATCTCTGAGACTAAATGAGGCATTTTTGAGGAAAGAAGTAATACTTTAAGTAACCATAACAAATATGAGTAAATTGCTCATTACGTGACAAAGCCTCACATAGTATAGCTCGAATATTCCGTGTATCATTTTCAATTTGAGTACCTCAAAAATCATTTAAACAACTTAAATTTGTCTACTTTTTGTACTCTAAGTTCAGGCAGCAACACAGCAAACCTTTTGTGATCTCTTCCACTCTCCATTTCATTCGTTATTCAAGAGATATAAACTAACTATACTAACTATTTATACTAGACGCTCTACTCTCTAATCGAGAATCAACTTTTTAGCTAAAGTTCATTCACAACTCAGTCAAGAGACAGAGAAAGACACAGAGAGAGAGAGACTATTTGTGACTTATTCTCAAGCTGAGCTGTTTTATTGGCCTTAAAGTGAGGCAATATTAACCTTTTATTGCCAGCCGACATGATGAAGGGCCAACAATAACAAATTTACCTAAAACGATTGGCAAATAAGTGCACAACAACAGATTTCAGCTGCCGCCATGACTCCCTGACAGTTGCCATTTGCCAAATTGACAAATTGCGCATACGCCACGTGAACGCCAAATAAGACTCATATTGCTGTTAGGCAGATTAATAACCTAAGCATACGGAAAGGCATCAAATAAATTGTATCACATTTATGGAAGCTCAGCCAGCAACGACCAAAATGATTCATATCTGTCAATTGTGGGCGATGCATAACTCTTTACTCGCAAATATTTGCGCTCAATTAATATTTGCGAAAGGTTTCTCTTTAAAGTTGAATGCTGTAGTGTGTGTGAGTGTGTGAGTGTGTGATTGTGTGTATTTATTTGACTAAGTATTGCACGCACAATGCACAATTTCAATTAAAATCACGCCAATTACTTAAGAAGTCAACAGGAGGAGTTGGAGGTTTAGGGATCTGCATGGCAGGTAATAAACATGCATATGCAATTATTGCACACACGCATCAAATATGTTGGCGGCCAAAAAGAAATCATCATAGAGAATGTTGAAGAAGAATGTTGAATATTGTTGCTGTTGCTGTTGCTGTTGCTGTTCCCTGGCAATCCTTTGGACCAGCGTGATTGCTTTAATGCTACTTAAGTGCTTAACTGTTTGCCAGACGGGCGCTGCATCAGTCCCAACAACAGCAGCAGCAAGAAGGCGAGCGAGGCATCGAAAGTAATACACATAAAACCAGAAAACAAACAAGCCAAAGGAAAAAACTACTTCAAGTGCAAACTTTTCCTTTTGGGCTGAGCAAAACGAAACGAAACGAAACCAAACCAAACCAAACCAAGCCAAACGAAATGAAATGAACAGAGTAGCGAAGCCCTCAGCAGGCAGCGCATATAGCATTCAAATGCATATACATACGTATGTAGCCTAGCTGGCAGTATATATATATACACATATATCGATTGCTAACTGCTGCATAAGGCAATCAGTAGAAAAACATTTCACTCTGCAATTGACTTTCATCACAAAACTTGCCAGCTCAATCGAGATATGTAAATATGCTGCATATGATATCTGCATATAGTAGTATCTTAAGTTTGTCCACGATAACCAGGCCAGGCCAGGCCAGGTGTTGCGGCTCTCATGACCAAATCACGATTGTTGACAACCGCAAGCCTTAAGCCAAGCTACTAGCCACTCCCATCTGGCCACCGCCGCCCCCTGCTCAACACAAGTTTGCATTGGCAACTTTGTTGCTTTTGTCGTTGTCTGTTGTCATTGTCAGCGTCTTCGTCATTTGGGCAGCAGGCTGCAACAACAGCAGCCGCTGTGCAACTGGAGTATTTTAATTATACCCTAATGGCGCATAACAGCCACCTCGATATCTGTCTCCAGCTACCTACCAAGTGCGGGGTGGGGCTGCAGTTGCCAGCTGGGCGAGCTGCGAGCTGCGAGCTGCTCATTACGCCCCAAAGAACTTCATTGGCATTGGAGTCCCTCTGCCGCTGCCACTTTCCACAACTTTGGCTATTTTTCGAATAGCTATTTGCTGCCTGTCCTGTTGTCCCAGCGTCCATCGCACTGTTTGCAGGTAAATTTGCACTGGCCCGCAGTTAGGTGCAAACCTCGCTCTCTCTCTCTCTCTCTCTATCTCTCTCTCTATCTCTGTGAAAACTCTGCCTTTTCGACTTGCCAAGCGTAGGGTATAAGCTGGAAGGTCTTATTGTTATGACCAAAGCTGAATTTATATTATTTCATAAATTTTCATTTGTGACTAACTATATAATTATTGTTATTAAAAACTCTATTTAGGCATTATTCAGTTCTATATGCTAATTTAATTATTGATATTATTTAGTTATTATTATATAAACAATTTAAATACAGTTTTTACGTTTCTCTCTCTCCATTTAAATTGCAATTTAAACTCTCTAAATTATCATGATCTCTATATATATATCTATTTCTCTCTATTTTTTTCCATTTTCATATAATAATATTTTCTCAAATTTGCTAGAAAAAGGCATTCGCGCTGCGCTCTGCTTTGCGTGGCTTTTCCTGATTTTCCTGTTGCCGCCTTTCGCTTACTTTTGTTACCAGTTTTTCGGCAATTCTCGTTGCACTTTTGTGCACGCTTTGATTATTTTATTGCCACCCACTCGCTCCGGCCCCCGCACAGCCTCAGCCACGCCTGAGCTGAGCATTGAAACAAACTTCATTTTGAAATTAAAACTTTTTAGCCAAACGGCAAACGGAAAAGCGACCAAGGCAATCGCATTCTTGATTTTGTTTTCCAACTGGCTCATCAACTGGCCAACAAAACTTTGTAATTATATCAATGAATAGCTGCTGCTGGTCAGACAAGCAACGTCCGTAAACGGAGCTCTACCATGAGAGCAAAAAAGTGGCCCAAGTGTGTGTGTGCGGGTGTGCGGGTGTGCGGGTGTGTGTGATAAATTTATTCCATCTGGCATGAACTCGAGCGTTGCAATAGTCAAAAATCAATCAATTTTCTTATGCTGGTGCGAAGATTTTTGCATTGCATTTCAATTAAATTAAATTTAATTTGATTGCGGCCAAGACAAGGAGCACCAAGAAGCGAGCCTAGCTCTCCATGTCCTGCAGCCGTCTGCAGGACATTCATTCGCATTCACGTCCAACGACAACTGTCCATAGCTCTCTGTCTACTTGCAACAATAGCTCTGAATTGCTTCGTCCTTCATGCTCATGCAACTTATAATTTTAATGCTCACACACACACTCACACACACACAATGACTGAGAAGTCTCCTTGGAGAGGGAGATAGCGCACGTCGGGACAATTTTGCTTAGATTCTCGCTTCATTTTGCATTTGCATGCTAAGTACCAATTAAATAGGACTTAAGACTGAGTTAAATGTTGACGATATGTTGCTACGCCAGCAGCAGTGTCTATACTACCAACTCGAGCACAGCCACATGCAAACATGTTTATTTAAACACACCCAATCGCACACCCAATCACACACACACAAGAACAGACAGACATCTTTCACTTGCATTGGAGCAATTGCTGCAAGTAATGTCAATTCAAAAACAGATCTCATAACTAGCTCTAATATGAGCAAACTCATCATTCCCATCGTTATATTGGGTATATTGACTATGTGTTCTATCATATGACAAAATATATTCTTCTCAATCAGATTTGCTGTTGAGTCTCTATGCCCACATCTAAACATGTTTACATATCAGCATCAACAATATTTTCTAATAAATGTTAAGAGTTTATCTTAAGTTCAATGTTAAGTTCCATAAACAGTCCATGCATGCCACACAGCTGGCCAAGCGAGACTTCGTTTGGCTTATCAGACTTTCAGGCAATACTTCTTAGATGGTTTTTGACATATCATTACTCCTATCACAAAAGCTCTAACCTCATGTGGATACATTAAAGATAAAAAATAAATCAAAAATGTATTTATTTTAAGTGAAATTATTAATATCTTTCTCTCTCTCTTTTTCTCCCTTTACCTCTCTCTCTCTCTATATATATATATATCAGACTCTATATATTTATCTCTCTCTATATATATGTATATGTATATCTCTCTCTCTCTCTGTTTCTCTCTTTTTACCTCTCTCTCTCTATATATATCTCTGTTTCTCTCTTACTTCTCCGTCTATCTCTCTCTCGCTCTCTCTCCTTCTCTCTATTTCCCTCTTTATCTCTCTCTCTCTCTCTCTCTGCCTCTCTGTTCCTCTCTCTTTAGCTTTCTCTATCTATCTATCTCTATCTATCTATCTATATCTCTCTTTGTTTCTCTTTCTTTACCTTTCTCTCTCCATATTTCTCTCTCTGTTTCTCTCTTTACCTCTCTGTCTGTCTATCTCTCTCTCTCTCTCTCTCTCTCTCTCTCTCTCTCTCTCTTTCTCACTCTTTCTCTCTGTGTCTCTCTTTATCTCAATCTCTCTCTCTGTTTCTTTATTTACTTCTCTGTCTATCTCTTTCTCTCTCTTGCTCTGTTTCTCTCTCTCTCTCTCTTTCTCTCTCTCTCTCTCTCTCTCGCTGAGAACCTCATTGTACGAGGTCTGTTCAAAAAGTATCGCGACTTTTGTGTTTCTTTTTTTCGAAAATTGTTTATTTATTATGACTCCTTCAAAGTTATCTCCATTTTATGTTATACACTCGCATGTTAATTATATTAGAATATATTGAATGCCTTTTGTGTCAGGGCGTCATATATTTTGCTATACAGATTTAGCTTGCTTTCAATGCATTGCCTGATTTCTACTTGCTTACGCTTATTACATTTTCATGGAATTTGCTTTTCTGGTCCATCTGTCTTGCGTAAGCAATGTTGTTCACTTACTCGATTACATCTTCAAGACTACACATATTCTAAGCTATTTTCAATAAACTGCCAGTTCAGTCAGCATAGTTCGGCTTCCCATTGCTACTCTTGCTAAGATGTAACCATTTGAGAATTGTAGAATTGCAGCTAGAGGCGAGTGAATCCAGCATCCGCTTTATGTGTGCTTACCCAATGGCAAGCAACTAACTGCAAAGTGGGGGAACGTCACTTTCCTACAGCTAAACATCGATTATATATAATTATATATATAATATAATTATATATATATATATATATATATATATTATAATTTATATAGTTTAATAATATATTTGAAAGATAACCGAATCAACTTGAGTATTTAAATTGATTTCAAAATCAACTTGTTAATTATTGTAAATTTTTAATGAATTTTCACTCATTTTGATTTAATTATAAATTCAAAATAATGAAGAACAAAAGAAATATGAAAATTCTATAGTAATATTTAAGCTTGTATCTGCTGACAACAATAGGTTTTAATATTTAATTGAACTAGCTAAAACAAGTAAAATTGTTGAAGGTGGGCACTACCGGCTGCATAATACTCTTTCACAGTGCAAAACATTATAATTATTTTTGCCAAATTTGAAGAGGAAGACTGCAATAATTGTTCAATGTTGCAGCTATAGCCCTTACAATATATATGTTTTTTCCGATTTGGTACGCCCCCAATGTTCGTAGATATATCCACTATATCTATTTAATCTCGGGTTGTCAATGTACTCCAAATCTCAACTCTCTGTCACCTTAAGTAATAGCGTTACTTTCTTACCAGATATAGCATTGCCCGACTGGCCACGCCCCTGATGGGAGTATTGCAAAAATATGAATACTTTGTAAAACGAGCGTACCCACGAGGATATATTCCACGTCTATAGCTTAAATAGTGGCGAAAGAGCCTGCGTTCATAGGGACAGACGGAGGGACAGACAGATAGACAGACGGATGGACAGGCGGATGGACAAACGGATGGACAGTCGAACGGACGGGCGAACGGACGGGCGACGGTCGGATAGACAGATGGGCGAATGGAGGGACAGACGGAGGGACAGACGATGGACAGACGGAGGGACAGGCGGAGGGACAGACGGATGGACAAACGGATGGACAGTCGAACGGACGGACGAACGGACGGGCGACGGTCGGATAGACAGATGGACGAATGGAGGGACAGATTGACGGATGGACAGCCGGTCGGACGGACAGTCGAACTGACGGATGCACGGACAGACGAACGGACAGACGGACGGAAGGTCGAAATGATGGACGAATGGAGGGACAGACGGATGAACGGATGGTCAGCAAGACAGACATTGCACAAAACCAATATACTCTTTTCACTACGTGAACGAGTATGATACTATTAAGCTGTAAAACGCCTGGTAATGCCTGCTTGGCGCAATAGCTGCAAAGTTGACTTCTTAGATGATTTAAATATATATATATATATAGATACATTGTATATATGTATGTAAACATATGTTTCACCATCAAGCTGTCTGAATATTGATTTTCATTCAAGTTCGTGTGAAAAACAATGAAATTGGAAATAAATGCAACATTTTCGTCGGCTCTGGCCAGCATTGGCATTGGCTTAGCTCGGGCCAATTAATTTCGTTACAGCCATATGTGGTTTTATTGGCGCACAAATGACGCTCCCAAGTTTCTGGCTTAGCGTGCGAGAGACGAGTTGGTCTTTAATTACGAGCCGGCGCTCAAAATACTTGCTATAATTAAATTGGAAAGAAATAAATTCAAATGTGCGGGCTTGGAGCAGCAGCAGCATATGGCATGGCAAATGCTTGCCCATCAAATTGGCAATAAAATGTATTTTTATTTAAATTAAAAGATGAAGGTCGAGGCCAGAGGCGGCCAGAGGCGATCATAAAACACAACTACAAGCCGAGCCCAGCTGCCACATAGAACGGGTTGCATAATAAATGCAAATAATGCTTTACGACGATGGCCCCGAAAAAATAGTTGCCGCACCACCAAAAGGACCTGCCACAATTGACCATGTGTGTGTGTGTGTGTGTGTGAGTGTGTGCGTGTGTCACGTTTTACATATACATTTATGTATATGTATCCTTGTGGTGTGTGAACGTGTTTTTTCGGCTGGCACCTGGCTGTTAGCTGTTAGCTGTTAGCTGAGCGCAAATAAAGTACAAAATACAAAATAAGAAAAACAACAACACGAAATTTCATTTAGCGAATGGATAGCGATTCATAACTGTCATATATTAACAGCAACTAATGTGCGGCTCGATTGAACGAAAGGATTTGCTGTACTTGCTTGTGCTCGCTGCTAGGCAGAGTGCATTAGAGCTAGTAGCCCTAGCCACACCTCAAGCTCAAGCTCGTGCTCGAGCAGTTCCATCAGCGACGACAATCCTATCGCAAACATCAACAATATATACCCTACCGAAGACATGCATGCGACAGCGTGTTTGCTTCACGCAACTCATAAAGGTGACTAGTTTTGCCCTCTCCCTCTCTCCCACTCTCTCTCTCTCTCTCTCTCTCTCTCTCTCTCAGTGTGTGTGTGTGATATGTTATTTATTTTCAGGGCACGGCAGGGCATGGCTTGGCATGGCAGAGCCTGGACAAAGCGTTCGGTTTCTGTAAGCTCAACCGGAAAATTGCTTTTCTCGATGAGTAGTCGCTGGCGTAGCCTTTGCCTTTGTGTTTGACTTATGTTTGTGACTCTAATGGCCGCCAGACACCAACATCAAATAGTCAACAGTAGCGAAAAGAATAGCATAGAATAAACACCAAGCCGCATCTTATATACTCTGCCAGCAAAAGGTGCTGCCGTCCTAATAAGACTTTACAATATATATGGTTTACTCTTGGCATATGCTAAGTCGTAATATGATCTGAATTGCAGTAAGATAATTATCTATAGAATATCATATCACTCAAATGGCAGTTGTTGAGTTTGAGTTGTTGACTCAATGCCAATGACAAATCAACTTTGCTATGTCTTTATCAATACTGATTGCTACTACTACACTTTGTCTCTACTAGACTTAAGATACCAAAGTAGTTTACTCATGCTCAAAGTGTTCAACTGTGCGAGGCATTAACTGCGCACTGAGAATGTAATGAAAACAGATGGGCAACTGAATATGAATTTTGCTAATTTTATTTTAATTTTAATTTATAATTAAATGGCATATTTCATTTAATATTTCAACATTTAAAAATCATCTATAACTTAAACAACTGCTAAAATATAAATGTTACAAATAGTTTTACGCTTGCTTGGTCGCCTTATATTATCATTTTCCAGTTAAATATTAATATGAATTTTGGTAATTTTATTTTAAGTTTAATTTATAATTAAATGGCATATTTCATTCAATATTTCACTTTTTAAAACATATCAATAGCTCAAATAACTACTGAAATATAAATATTACAAATAGTATTACGCTTGCTTGGTCTTAATATCATACAGCTATGGTCATCAAAATAGTAGTGAGGAAAGTTTTGCACAGCAACTTTTTTTTTGATAATTATTTTAATAATAATATTATATTAATAACATTTTGAAAACAATTTCAAACAAGTTTTCTATATATTCAATATATTATCAAAATAATATGTTTATCCCAACTTTTTCTTTTGACAGCAAAATTTGGTGATAAATTATTTTATTAATAATATTTTGAAAACAATTTGAAACAAGTATTTAAATTAACATATGTATTTATATATATATAATTTTTTAAAAATATTATGTTTATTCTAAATTTTGTTGTCCAACATTTCAGTCGCACTACTATTTTTATGAACACAGCTGTACATCAGAAGAAACTTGCAAACTTTTGCTCTAACGAGCTTCAGGCCAAGTCTTACACACTGCACAACCTTTTCGCAACGCTCTCTCTAAATGTTAGGGTATAAGGATAAGTAAACAAATACAAAAACAACTAGCTGGGATTGGTTATTTTGAACCCGTTTTTCTTTTACTTTTTCTTTTTCTTTCTATTTTTTATTTTTTTTTTATTTGCTGCTCTGCAATTCGCAAATTGTTTGCGCCGCTGTAATTAAATTTGCACCCGCAATGCAATTGGCGGCTGCAGCCTTCGACAGCAGCTGGCAGCGCGCGCATTGCCTTAAATTTAATTGTTATATTAACATTATTGCATGATACTGCCAGACAGGCAGCGAGAGCTGGCAAGACGGCAACAGCAACAGCAACGCCAACAGCAACGGGTCGGCTACGTGATCGCTGTGGCGCGCTTATAAATCACACATTTCGTATACGCAGCGTGGCAAAGGCTCGAAATGGAGCAGCGTTTTGAGCAGCCATGTCCGGCACGTCATTCTAGCCCGGCTCTGTACGTGCCAACTGTCAGCCGAGAGTCAGAGCAGCCGGAATGGCTCAAAAGGAACCAACCTTGAGCGCCAGCGCCGAGCAAACGCAACTCAATAAATAATACATACACATACGTGTCTATCGAGCGGCAGGAGATGTGCGTGTGTGTGTGTGTGTGTGTGTGTGTGTGTGTGTGTGTGTGTGTGTGTGTGTGTGTGTGTGTGTGTGTGTGTGTGTGTGTGTGTGAGTGTGTGTGTGAATGCTAAGTGGAAATATGCTTGAATCTTGAGTAACATCCAACATCCAACATTTATGTATATGATAAAATTTGTGCTGGCTGACGGATTGGTCAATGGTGACCAAAGGTAAAAAGCCGAAACTCAAATTGGGCTGAGACTTTAAAAGCTTCGAGCTAAATGCTTAGGCCAGGTAAAGGTGAAGGTATGGTATGCTCAGCTGCCTTAAACTAACTAAGAGTTGGACTCATAACACTAAAGACTTCAGTCTAGCATCTAGTAGATTCAAATCTTTCAATCTGGCTTACAAATTCTGATAGAAAATAGAAAATTTGCATATATAAAATTGCCGTCCAGTTGAAAACAGAGTATTCTGCAGTCGAGTCTAGCTGTCTGTCAAACATTTAACTAAGCAAATCAAGTGCTGTCTGTAGTTGGCTTTGGCATGCTCGACATATAATTCGAGCCGGGTGCCACCTGCTAGACGATCTACGAGACAAAGCAAATATGAAAAAAAAAGTATTCAAAACGGGTGGCAACGACTACGCAATGCTCGCTTACAACTCACGCAGTTAACGAAAGCCCCAGAATTTTCCACTCGGCTTTGCCAGTTTTATTTATATTTATTGTATAATATTTGCTGTGAGTCCACAAAGCACAAAGCCAATATGCCCGTTACAGCTGGCCGAGCGAGTATTTAAACAACACACACACTTAACCTTGATTTTTATGGTATTCGAGTCGACTTGGTGACTCAATAGACATTGACTTAAGCAGCGTTAAATATGCCGAGGTCAGTGAGTTTTTTATGAGTTTTTTTTTTTTCTATTTACTTTTTGATTTTTGTTTTTTTTCGACTTTTTTTTGCAACTTAGCCAACAATAACAACAAGTTGAGCTGGGCTCATCGTATCGACAGCTATTACCAAATTGAGCTAACCAAAACATAATTTTAGTGGAATTTGCAATTTTGTTTGATTATCTCTTTAGGAGCCAGGCAATTGCAATTGTTAACTTCGATTTGCAACTTGTTGCTCACTTGGCCCATACCGAAACTGAGTTAATAAATACAAATATCGATCAACTGATATCGGAATTTCCTAAGTGCCAATTGCGCATGATTTGAGCTTTATTTAGCTTTGATTTCTTATTGCAATTATTTACTCAAATGTAGCAAATATTATTGTAAAGTATCCATAATATAGATCATAATCGGTTTTCTATCGATTTTGCCTTGACGTGCATATGCTTATAAGCTCGTATATCGATAACCTGAAATCGGATGTCGATTGCTCATGATTTGATCTTTATTAATCTTTGATTTCTTATCGATCAGATAAATCATATTGACCAGATATTTCTATTATGCAACCAAAAAATAGATCACAATCGATTTTCTATCGATTTTATACCGATTTTTAGTCAGCTTGACATATAGGTATATGTAAATACATACACATATGCATTCCTTAGATATATATGGACCATATATATATATATGTATATATGTCCGATTTGATTCGCAGCTTCTTACTTGCTTGACCCATATTGAAAATGAGTTAATAAATACAAATATCGATCACGAGAAATCGGAATTTGCCAAATGTCGATTGCTCATGATTTAGGCTTTATTTACGTTTGATATCGTATTGATCAGATAAATCTATATTGATCAGATATTTCTATTATGTAACAAAAAAAATAGATCGAAATCGATTTTTTATCGATTTTACACCGATTTTTAGTCAACTTGACATATAGATATATGTAAATACATACACATATGTATTTCTTAGATATATATGATCATAGATATATATACATATATATTAGTTTCGATTTGCACTTGGCCCATTCCGAAAGTAAGTTAATGAGTTTATCGATAAACTGAAATCGAAATTTGGCAAGTGTCGATTGCGCATGTTTTCTTGTTTACTTAATTTTGATTTCTAATTGCAATTCTAAACAGGTATATTCCTATAGATCTCATATATTTATATTATAAATATATCAATATAATAGATAATAATCGATTTTCGATCAATTTTGATCGATTTTTACTCCACTTGTCCTATACATACAATACATATATACATAATGATTATGCATGCATATACATACACAAATACCCTAGATACAGCTGTGTTCATGAAAATAGTAGTGCTGCTGAGCATAAAATCACAAAAATTTATTAAAGAACAGAATATTTTAAAAACAATTTTTAATGAATATTAAAAATAACATTTTTTTAAAATCATTTTGAAGTTTGTTTTCTTAAAAACTTTGATATATCTATAACATTTTTAAGCACGCTCTATTATGCAATTTATATTTAATCAATAATTAGTTTTTCTTCTAGTCAAAACTTGCTTAGCTGAACACATAAGAGTGTCCGACTTGGGAATACCCTGCACCTGGTGTAAAATTGTTATAGCAAACAAACACACGAACAAACACTCACACGCAGCTTAACTAAGTGTGATTACAGGGTATGCATGAATACAGCATTATGCATCCACACGCAGCTTATCTATGTGTGATTACAGGGTATGCATGAATACAGCATTATGCATCCACACGTTGCATAAGTTGTGACTTTTCTATATCATCATATCAAACTAAATGTAAGATTTTCACAAACTATAGAACACAAAACAAATTCCATGGCTAATCGATGAATATCGAAACACTTAAAAAAAAACCAACAATAATTAAAGTATAAATATTTTTTATCACATTGTAGCAACAGAAAATAAACTCACTCGCTTTCACTTGGCGCACACACAACAAAAAAAAAATGAATTAAATATATTTACAAAACTTAACAACAACAACGAAAAAAGAAGATGAAGAAAAATATTGCAGTGTAACCGAAAACGAATTGAATTTGCGGTCGGTCGAGCTACGAGCATGAAAATGTTTTGGGATTACTTGATTTAAACGCACGCGAAAGAGAACTAAACGCAACGACAACCAAATTGTTTAAGCTCTATGCAGCCAAATAAAAAAAAGAAGACAGAAAATAACAAAAATAAATAAATTATCCACAGCCGAGCTGACAACGTCGTACGAACCGGACTGCGCACAGTGGGTCCATATTGCAACTCACTTGTTGCATGCCTTACAGCATATAAATATGCAAATTTTTCTCATTCATTGCAAAAGACAAAAAAGTGTAGAAAATGATGAAATGTAAGCTCAGATTAATAATAATATATTGAAGAGTGATAAGATAATAGATATAGGTAAAATATTTATTTATGTATTTACTGCAAAAGCTTATATTAAAATATTATATTTTATGTTAAAAATAAGTTTATTAATATCATTTTATTTTTATTATGCATTTTATATTAGTTTATTATTTTATTATGCATATTATATACCTATTAAATACCTCAAATTAGAATCATTCAAGCAATTGTTATGCATATAACAATTTTGTTTCTCAAAAACTTATCATACTTAACTTATTTGCCTATCATCAACTAAACTATCAGCGCTTAACCACTGTGCGAAGTTAGCAGCAGCGAGCGACGAAGACTATGGACGATATCGTCTTCGGGCTATTCAAAGTGCAGCACAGCGCCAGCTGCGGCTGACCAAGCAACGGCATCTATGACGACTGCGCAGCTGACCGAGCTACGGCGACTGCGCAGCTGTGCCGCTGCACCGCATGGAGCTGCGTCATCACAGCTCAACACCCCACCCCACCCCACCTCTTATCCAATTGCTGTAAAGTAGTAAACGGTGTAAACGGCACCAGCTACAAATATAGCGACTATGTAAACGCCAGAGCAGGTTTTGCTTTATTTTGTTTTTATTATTTTTCATTTTTTTCTTCCATTTTTGCTCTTGCATAAGAGCAGCCGGCGAGCAATAATGAGAGTACATGCATACATACATATGTATGCGTGTGTGTGTGTGCATGCATGTGCATGATGTAACAGTACATGTACATATGTATGTACGTACGTACAGACTAGCGGTAACTGTCGAGCATAAGCAAACGGAGTGTAAAGCGCGCAAAGAAGAACAATGGAGAGCTTAAAGCTTTTTTGATGTACGAAAAAGCTTTTTTCAGCTTTTTTATTTCTTCATAGTTTGTAGCTGAGTCAAAGTGAATTGTAATTGCCCTTAACATTGTTTTTAGCTTTTTCTGGTTTCGTTTCCCGCCAAATTTGGCGTGTTGGAACTATAAAAAGTTGGCAACACTGATGCATACATACATATGTATGTATGTATGTACTATGTACGTATGCATGCATGTTTGCATGTATGACTATTGTGTGGAGTAAAGATCACAAATGTCGCCTGAGATCAAGTCATAATAACTAAGTATTTACTACTAAATACATACATTGTATGTATGTACTTACATCATGCCCTCAACTACTCTGTGAATGAAGTTACTGAAAGCTGTCTACGAAATCTAAGTACCGTTAGAATTAAGTTGCGTGCGCATACCCTCTGAAGCTCCCAATAAGGTATATTAGTTTCGACAAAACTTCTATAGGGTAAATCGTCTTATTCACTAAATCGAATTAGTTCTATGAATGCATTAGCCTTATGGAATAAAGCACTTCAAACTTGTTAGCAGAAACGAAAGGATTTCCATAAGTGATCTGGATTAGCATATATGTACGTATGTATCTATATATCTAAGTATAACTGATTTTACAGTTAAGTATATAAACTAGTTTCAGTATGGAGTGTCCTATAATTATAAGACTTTCATGATGTCTTAGTCTAACTAGAGATTTCATCATTATGTATATGGTATATAGATAAAAATCTGATCAATTTAATAATCTGTGTAATATGCGAGCCATATAACGAATATTTACATATTATTATTATTATTATTATTATTATTTTCATTATTTTTGTTATTGTTATTATTATTGTATTATTATATTATTTTTATATTATTATTTTTATTATTTTATAATCTATATATCTATCTAAAATCTTCACATATATCATTTATTACATTTTCTTAACATTTTTCTTAAATCTGTCTGAGATCAACTGGAAGCTTTAATTAAGTTAAGCTTGGTATAATAATAGCTTTTCTACTGAAAGATTTCAATATTTTGTCAGTTTCAATTCTCGGATTTTCTTTTGTTTCCCAGTTTTGATTTATTTATAGACAAGTCTCAGAAATCTGACAACAATTGAATGCAACAAAATTTCTCAATTTTGAATTATTTAGTTTTTTAGCAAGTGAAATGGGCTTCTTATACATCAGTCACCGACTGTAAAATACCCTGTACTAAACTTTTGGCATATATATTCTAGCAACACAGTTTTACTCCATCCAAATTCTGTTCTTAAGTTACTAAATAAAGAAATAAAAAATAAAAACTAAATAAATAAATATTAAAAAATATTATTATAATATAATGATGATTTACAATTAAATTATATATTTAAGATATATTTATATTGCGGAAATTTCAATAATATCTACTCAGAAAACCCATTTTCCATTTTCCATTTTGCCCGTGGGTTAAGGTATCTGCTAGTCGATCATTCGCTGCTGAACAATTCTAGCTTTTATTTAATAACTCTTTTATTTGGTGTGCTATAAATAAGTTGGCCCGGCTGCAATGCGTTTTGTCGGCTAACCCGGATGACACCCACTCTTGGCCATGGGCCGTGGCAACTGGGCTTAAACAGCAAACCAAAGAGCGGCTGACCGCACGGCCCCAATAATAGGCGAGACAATTTCTGATCAACTTTTATGGCATTTAATGGCCAAAAGCCAATTCACATGGGGTGCGTATGTGCTCGCACCTGCTGTAAGCGATTATGTAATGAATAAAAAGCTGCAAATATACATATAAATATATATTTTTAATATGTTTGTAATGCGTTTCAATGAAGCTTAAGTGATTTGTTCTTTGGTTTACTGTAACTCGTTGCGCAGCGCCATCTGTTGGCTGCGCCTCAACTAAGCCGCGCAAAGCCGCACAGCTTGCTCTCTCTCTGTGTGTGTGTGTGTGTGTGTGTGTGACTCCACTCCATTCCATTCCATTCCCTTCGGTTCCGCTATGTTCCGTTACGTTACGTTGTGCACTCGGTTTTGGGGACACAAATGCAATATGCATAACGTAATATGCAGTTGGCAAAATGTCGGCTTTTGGTATTTGTACAAATATTTTATCGGCTTCGTCTTTTTCAATATTTTTGCGTATTAAAAATACATGTATATTCATTTGCGTACCACAAAACCCGGCAAAACAAAACACAACAGAAATTGTAGCGAAAACTGCTTTGGTGGGGAGTGCACGACCTTCACATACCCTTTAGACAGTTTGCAGCTGAAACTGAAAGTAAATTTGTGAATATTTTTTAAAAATATATGCAAGTGATGGACTACAATATACCCTATATATATATATCTATATATATGTTGTAGATTAATTTATAGGAAAATCTCTTCTTCTTCTAGGATAGAGTTACAATGATATACATATGTATAAATATATATATATATATTTTTTTTTTACAGGGTATACATGTAATTAATACTTATTTTAAGCTAGTTTAAAATTTGAACTATTTTATTTTTATTAAAATATAAATTGATTTTAGAGAAAATAAAATATGCTCTACATAAAAAAAAAAAAAGCAATATATTATCGTATAACGGAATCAGGGAATCGGGAATCATTATAATCATTTGGAAAGAAATTTTGAATTTTTCGCTTGACACTTTCATTGAAGATCTCGATATCATCTTTGGCTCTCCCAACAAGGCCAACAAACAGTTTATAATCTCTTGGCCACTTGCAAGAGATTAAAGCGGACAACTGTCAAGTGCTTGACAAGCTTAAGCCAGCTGCCCATCTACTCATCAATTATTCCAATGCTTCCAGCGACCAACTGTTGCTTGAGCACTTCCATGTGGCGCGCTCTCACGCTAGCCGAAACTCACCACAGCTCAGTCGCAGCCAATTTCAAATTCAACACAATGTTTAGGTTCGTGCATTCAGTACGCCTCAGTTGTTCGTGTGGGCAACAACATTGTGGGCAGCGAGTGCTGCTCCACGACGCTTTCCACTATGCTGTCGTCTCTATATTTACATAGGCCACTTACTCAGCCACGCACACACCCACCCACACACACACACACTCGCATATAGATAACAATGAAAATATAATTTTAGTGCCTAGTAAAAATCCATAGTGGACATCACTTTTGTTACGCTTCGCTTTGCTTTGCGTGCAGCCAAATAAAAGATAATAGAATTGGCAAAAAAAGAACAGAGAGAAAAAAGCCAGAAAAGAACAAAAAATGATAATAAATAGTTGGAAGAGCAAGGACTTTTGCTCTATTGTATGGCTAGCCCTTTTTTTCTATATTTTTTTTCTATTTTTATTTTTTTTTTTATAAAAGCCGCCCCCAAAAAAAACTATGAAAATGATATCGACGCGGGCGCAAGTCAAATTTAATTTCACGCTTAGGAAATTCCTTCCGTTAGACCTCGTAAAAAATATATAAAATAAAAATGAATTCCTAATAAAAAACAAGAGAAAAGGAGGGAAGAAAGAAAGAGAGAGAGAGAGAGAGAGAGAGAGAGAGAGAGAGCCACACACATTGACTTGAACCACTCGAATGTATTCAAAAGTTTTGCCACTCGCATGAGCAATGGCTGGACTCAGTCTATACATCTCTATGCATATAGAGATAATCTATCAAAAAGATATATACAATATATTGCCCGTGTCTCTGCATATTCCAGTTGGGAATTAGAGCCTTACGCTCAGCTATTAGTGCTGGCCATTTGGCTGCTCTAAGTGGCTCGGGCCATTGAATAACGAGTCAGCCACACGACTCAAGTTTATTGTCTCAGCAGCCAGTGCTATGCAGTTGGCAGTTGGCAGTTTCATCGTATTTATGGCCTAAAGGCAACATTTGTTAAGTTTAGAGTTTTAGCTCTTTGGCATCATGAATTCGGGATGAAAGTGTAGAAGAAATTGGAATTGGAATGATGCAAAGAATGTTGAGATCAATTGAAGCGTTGGAGATAGATGGGAGAAAGAAGGAGAGGTAGAGAGAGTGAAATAGTGTGTGAGAGAAAGAGAGAGAGAGAGAAAGAGTGAGAGATAGAGAGAGAGAGAGAGAGAGAGAGAGAGAGGGAGAGAGAGAAAGAGTGAGTGAGAGAGAAGAGAGAGAGAGAGAGAGAGGGTTAGACATTGAGAGACAGAGTGAGAGAAGAGAGAGAAAGTGATAGAGAGAAGGGGAGGAAGAGAGAGTAGAGAGAGAGAGTGTGTGAGAGAAAAAGAGATAGAATGAGCGAAAGAGTGAAAAAGAATGGGAAAGAGAGAGATAGATAAAGACAGCAAGAGAGAAAGGGAGAAAGTGAGAAATAGAGAGAGAGAGAAAGAGAAAGAGAAAGAGAGAGATAAGAGACAGCAAGAGATAGATGGTTAGAGAGTTAGAGAAGGGAGAGAGTGTCAGAGGGATAGAGATGAGAGAGAGAGAGAGAATGGTATACAAATAGAGGAAGAGGGATATAGAGAGAGGTAGAGAAAGAGAGAGAGAGAGAGAGAGAGAGAGAGAGAGTAAGATATAGATAGTGAGATATAGAGAGTGAGAGAAAATGCGAGAAATAGAGGAAGAGATAAAGAGAGAGAGGTAAAGAGAGAGAGGAAAAGAGAGAGAGTGCGAGAAAGAGAGAGAGAGAGAGAAATAGAGAGTAACAGGGAGAACGAGAAGGAGAGAGAGAGTGAGAAAGAAAGGAAGACATAGAGGGAGAGAGATAGAGAGAGAAAGTGAAAGAGTCAGAGATTGTGAGAGAGATAGAGATTAAGACTTTCCTTCACAGAGATATCAGAAATCAGAAAATATTCTGAAGAACTCTTATCCATGCTACTTCTACTTCAGTTGAAGATATTTAATGAATCAAGAAGATATCTACAAAAAGGTATCATAGTCCATTAACATGAAACAAAAGATAATAATTTGATTTGATATTTTTTGCCTATTTAAAGTCATTAGTATTTTATCTAAATTGAGTATATCTGAATTATATTGAATATCACAATTTCAATTTACGTAGATTATAAAGACTAGCCTGCCTCCAGGAACTCTCCTGCCCACACAAACATAGTCAAGAAGGTGACTTGAACATCTTGCAATTGATATGCTGCTTATTCCAGTTACAGACACCTTTCAATTAAATTCAAATACAGATGTCCACAGACTAAGAGATACCTTCTACATGCAGCGCTCACCAGCTCACGTAAATGCGCACATAACGCAGCTTAGAGTGCGCTCACATTGCGACAGACTCAGAGGGGATTAGCCCTGATGGCCGTACCCAACAGATATGCATATATCGTATCTCTGCTAACATCTATATTTATACCCCGACAATGGGCGCTCAGCGTATAATTGCTCGTGCAATCGAGCATATGTAGCAGGCCGCAGCTGGCTGCTTTGACCTGATTAGGACAACTAACTGCATTGAGCTGTCCGTCCGTCCGTCCGTCCGTTCTAGCGATACTCGGCAACCACAAGAGCTAAAGTGTTAGCTACGAGTATAAATTAAAGAGATATATGAGGTCATATCTGATTTTATATCTCAAGTAAATATCCGAATATATATGAATATTTTTACATACTCATTCATATAGTGAAATAGATATTGGTTTTGTTCAATGTCTTATTAACTATTTTAATTAAAACATTTTCTATTTTTCTTTTCAATCAATGTCTACGATTCAAACTTATGTATTTGCAGTTTTAAAAATTTTTTATTGGAGAGAAGTTAATTAATTTATTAATTTTATAAACAAATGCTTAAATTTGTAGAATACCTTAACTTATTGATTACAGACCTTGACCTTTATCAGAATTTATTCCTAAAATTTAAATTATTTATATATAACAGACATTTGTCTGTTTATATGTTAGCCAGTCCGTCTGTACGCCCTTTCGGCTGTCCAGCCTTTGTACGCCCGTCCGTCCGTTCACCAGTTCATCCGTGCGTCCATCCGTCCGTCCGTGCGTCCATCCGTCCGTCCATCCATCCGTCCGTCCGTCTATTCGTCTGTCATACCGTCCGTCCGTCCGTCTATTCGTCTGCTCATCCATTTGTCCGTTTGTCCATCCTCCATCCTTCCGTCTCTACATCCAGTGGAAGCGCGGCGTTCTACATCTTCCAAAGCTTTATAGCCAGAAACTTAAAATTTAACGACTAAGCTGCTGTTGTCCCACTCTATTGACTTACCAAAAGTCATATTTAGAAATATGTAAATGCCCTTTGTAGGCGTGACAAATCAGTAAAAATCATTTCTTCTTTTGTTTTGGAGCTGGAGCTCCAACATTTGACAGTTTAATTGCTGTTGACTCCTTGCTGACTTCATTACCCAAAAAGATTCAACTTTTGCTGGACCCTGAATAAGTATTATGCAGTCGATAGCGTCCGACTACAACAGCCCTGCCTGGTTTCATTTAGACAAAGCGCGTGGCATATAGAACCTAGAAACTTGGGATATAACCTATATTACCTTCGATTATTCCAAACAATTTCTAGAAATTTTAATCAAAATGAAAGCAAATATTAGAACTTAAGAAGAATTCTGGAAAATGTATGAGATATACTCATGATCACTGCCAGTGAAATCATCAAGTATTTTCCAGTCCTTGATCCGATCTACGATGTGTTCGGATCCAAAGGTTATATCTGGTATTGTACCTTCGCATCCCGGCCTATTGAAGGTAGCTCTATCTCCACGGTTTGCTACCGCTAGCCCGGTCCTAGCGGCCATATCCATAATTTTCCGCCCTCTACAGTTTGTCGTGGCACTGCCTGATGCACAATTTGCCTCCATGCGTCCCTGTCTTGTGCGCGACTTCGCCAATTGGAACACCAATTGTCGACAAGAGAACATTCACCTGGTCCTTCCAACGTGCTCGTGGTCTTCCCCACCTTCGTTCTGCGCCAACTGCCGTATCAAATGCAGCTCGAGCTGGAGTTGTTGCTTCCATAAGCGCAATGTGACCTAGCCAACATCGTCGTATAGCTCGTACAATTCGTCATTCCACCCAATACGATAGGCCCAAAGATCTTGATTTTTCTCTCGAAGTTACCAAGAGCAGCTACATCACTGTCCAGGCTTCCGCACCACCGATTAGCACTGGAATGACGAGTGCCTTGCAGAGTGCTACTTTAGTCTTGCGAGAGAGGGCTCCATTATTCATTTGCCCACTGAGCCCAAAGTAACTTTTGTGGGCAACTGTGATTCTCCGCTTGATCTCCAGACTGACGCCATTACTTCAGGTCATTGCAGCGCCAAGAGCTAAAAATATATTTTTATAAAATTTAAAAGAAAGCTAATAAAAACTTTTCAGAATTTATTTTTATTTTTTTATACCCTGAACCCATTGAAAATGGGAAATCAGGGTATAATATTTTTGTGAAAATGTATGTAACAGGCAGAAGGAGGCGTGGCAGACCCCATAAAGTATATATATTCTTGATCAGCTCGACAAACTGAGTCGATATAGCCATGTCCGTCTGTCCGTCCGTCCGTCCGTCCGTCCGTCCGTGTGAACGCAGCGATCTCGCAAACCACAAAAGCTAGAGATCTGAAATTTGAAATGTATACTCGTGTATATCCTACGCAGTAGGAGTTTATCATTTTTTTTTCGATAACTCATCCCATTTCCTTATTATCGATAAAAATCGATAACTTTTCTTCGTTTTTGAATACCGTTATAGCTATAGATTTCAGATTTACTGAGTGTATCCGTGTAATGGGTACAAACATTTTGCAATTTTCGGATTTTGGATACCACGCCCGCTTCCCCACAAATTTGAAAAAAACGTATTTCAAATACTAGAGACTTGTGCTTTGGCAAATACATACATATGAATGTCATTATTACGCTGTAAAAGTTTGATTACGAAAGTACATCTAGAAGCAAACCTATTCAACAAATAAATTTCCATAATATTGCCCATACTGCAGCCCAAGCGCTGCCCGCGCGCAGTCGCTGCGTAAACTGCGCAGTAGCAGAGAAAGTGCTTGTGCGTGCGTGTGCATGTGCGTGTGTGTGTGTATGTGTTGTTTGTGTATATGTATATATAAAAGAAGCGTAAAATGATTTGAATATCGCATCTTCACAGGGTTCAGGGTATCTCTTAGTCGAGCAGTCTCGACTAGAGCACTCTTACTTGTTTAAGAGTGAATATTGTGAAGTCTAAGCGAATAGAGTTTTCGACAGTTGGCATTTCCACATCTATATATATACTGTATATACATATATATATATATGTATATATAATATATATTGTATATAGACACATCCATTGCCATCAGGCTGGCGTATAAACAATGAAGTTTGTTGCTCACTTTTATGGGCAGCCGCATTAACATCAACGCACTCGCCTGCTGGCGAGTCTTTTCAGCCAATTTAAGTGTCTTACAATTTTGCGCATTGTCTCCGTTTTTGTGCGCTTATACACACACACACACACACACACACACAAATATATATATATATATATATATATCGTGGGATGTCGTCGGCCGTCGACTCGTCTCTGGCGTGGGGGGTGGGCGAGGCTTCTGTCATTGCTAAGCTTAAGTTGTTGCAGCATTTTGTTGTCACTGCTGCCGCTCGGCGCCTGGTTAAAAGCATCTTAGCGCTGGCAAAAGCATATCAACTGCCACGCCACGAGCCCATAGTCCACATCGGACACACACACACACACACACAGACACAGACACACAGACACATGTGGCAGTGGCAGGACGTCATGGCAGCAACACGTTGAGCCTCGCCCACAGAGGCCAACCCGACACGATGGCTCGTCCTAGTCGCAGCAGTCGTAATCTGCTGCGTTTAGTTTATTGCCGCCCATTTGTTAAAACAAAGCGCTGCCAGCGAGAAGAGTTTATGATGCGCTTTGCTTAAAAGTTATTAACTAAATTGTATACGCTTGAAATTGAATGCTGCGCAACGGCTCTTTGTTTTGGCCGGAAACTTAATCGCTTCAAGTAGAGCAAAAGCGAGGAGCACTCTGCAATCATCGCAGCATCCAAGTGAGACAACAACAATAAGAGAAGCAGAGCAGCAGCAGAAGCAGCTGGGATAAGATGTGCCACGGGGCCAGGTGCTTGGGGCACCTGAGCGGCCAGTAGCTGTGGGCTCGATAATAAAGCAAAAGTTGCAACACAATATTTCAGTGTCATTAAAAATCCAGAGCACACTGAAGGGCAGGCGGCAGGCGGCGGGCGGTGGCTGCAGCAGCAGCAGCGGGAGGCGTGGCAGCAGCATCAACGCCAAACCATGCATATAAATTGTGTGCAGCGACAGCAGTAAGAAATTGCCAAAGGCAAAGCGAAAAAGTCTCTCGCAAGTTAAGCGAAATATGCAACGTAAGATAGAGAGATTCGCCCTCTCTCTCTCTCCCTCTCTCTCTCTCTCGCTCTCTCTCTCTCTCCCTCTCTCTCTCTCTGTATACATTTGGAGGTGTCACAAAAATTTCATTCAATTGGTTTCATATCTCTGGTGTTTTATCTTCAACTTCTTCGCCTTCTGCTTCTTCTCCTTTTTTTTTTGCTTTTCAGTTTCGCCTGAAAAGCAATTTTTAAGCCATTTCTAAGACTGCAGCAGCAAGCGGAACGCAATAGCCAAATACCCTGTAAGCCGTGTGAGTTGGGCATATCATATATATATAGCTTATATTATATATATATATATATATATATATATCTATATATTATATAACTAGTTCAGTTCAATTATAGTTGCTTTTGGCTTATGGACAAGCTCTAGACGAAACCCAAACTAAAGTAGATCTTCTTGGTCCAGCAGCATATAGCTTCCATATAGTAATATATTGTATATAAATATATATATAATACATTTATGTTCACTATTGATCAAATCTATATCAATTTGCTATCAACTGAGTTTATAGTTAAGCTCAATCCTAGTCGGAGAGGCAAGCCCTACTTGAATCAAATCAAATTGAAGCAGCTGCTCATAGCCGAATAGCTCAGCATGGCGACGTCTGTTATATCTGTTTTATATACCATACTCTCATGCTTGTTTATTGGGAATCGATACATATCGATTTAGTGAAATCTAAGGAAAGTCTGCAGCTCTCACAGTCCTTTGGCTGAATAGAGACAAAGCCAAGTCAGACAGACAGCGCAGAAAGAGAAATAGAACTAAATCGATCGATTTTGAAATGTTTATATAAAGCTATTGATTCAGTTGTATCTATTTGTTATTTTTTATTTATTTATTATTATTTATTATTTACTTATTTCTCTAATCTTCACTGTCTGCAAGTCAGTCTGAGTCCTTGACTTTGAGAGCTGCAGACTTCGCCATTTGAGAATGTTTTTCCTTAGATTCACATCAGAGTTGGAATTATCTATTTGAATATATCGCCTTAACGATATTTATATCGGTGTTAGAAACAGTGTTGCATAGTCTTCTTAGAGTAGAATGTTAGTTAGAACACTAAAATTGAGTGTGGCTCTGACGTGGGCCAGATCTGATGAAGAAGTGCAAAAACAGAGACTTCTATGGCTATCTCTCGTTTCCTTCACAACTTTATCATGCGAGATAGCCAAAGAAGTCACTGTTCTTTCACTACTTTACCAGAATGTAAAGCGAATGTGAATAGTCAAGACCATGAGCCGCCAATATATACTCAAAGACCTATAACATACATACAGTGCGCGTCATCAGTATAGCGCAGCCTTCATATTCTCTGTTAATGTTGAGTATTATCAATATTATTCAAGCTATAATCCTAAAATTTGTTTATATTTATTCACTAAAGAGAAAAGTTTAATTTGTTGTGTATACAAGTAGTATCTGATTCGGATTACTTTGAAGTATTTGATGAAGAAGCTCTTCAAAGTAAAACCTATTCTTATATTCTACACTTGTCGCAATGTTTTTTCCAGTGCTCAAAGCACTTAAAAAACTGCTTTTTTGCGAACTTGTTTAGCTGCTCCTGCGATGACGACTTTATCTACTCAATCGTAGTGTTGCGGCGTTCTTTTGTGGTTCTCTTTAGTTTCGGTAACGAGAAAAAGTTGAAGAGGATAACTTGGGGCTTGGAGAGCATCATTAGCCTTTACTCTTTGGTCAATATTTTGATATACGAGATATATTGCTTTGACCAATGGAAAAAACGAATGGAACGGTGTGTGGCGAGGGAAGGGGAGTATATTGAAGGGGAGCATTCGATTGTAGAATAATTTTTAAAATAAAACTCTTTTTCATAAGCAGTCTCGTTATTTAATAGCCAGACCTCGTAGTTGCTTTGCTCCATGTTTTGGTATGGCCAAAAATCGAACAAGATCTAAACCCTGTGGATACCAAACAGTTGCCGAAAATGAGCCAAGCAGTCAAAATATGCGAACTTCTGGGCATAAGTGAGGAACATGAGTGCCTAGATAATGTCATTATGAAGATGTTATCCGTGTTCACCAATTTGTGGTGAGGCTACCTATTACTGAGGCATTGAGATCTCCATTTATATGAACAAGTTTATAAAATATGAAAGTTTATCAGCTATGACATATGATACACTCTGCTTGATACAAAGATGACAATTGTAATTATATATCTATATCTATTGATGAGAGTATTCATTATCGAATGTGTCAATGACGAAAATAATGCTGGTGCCAGATCGCCACACCATAAAAAAATCTATAATAGTTAATAATCGTCCCTTCCCTAAAATACATAAATTAAATATTTGATTTTTTATCTAAAACTAAATGAAATTTTAAGCCAGTTGAGTAACATTTTAATTTATTTTATTCTTAATCATTTACCTGCATCTTTGGCTAGCAACGTTTAGGTAAGATAATATTTAATTAACACTTCTCTATCTATCAATCTCCATCTCTATCTGCACTTCTCACTGTTTTCTTTACTTTGATGAGAGATTTACTTGTAAATGACCATATCAAGTGGGCCACCAAGAAACAACCCACCCACACCGTAGTGGCTGCCATTGGGTCATCAGAGAGAGAGAGAGAGAGAGGAGCATGTGACCAAGGAAGCATTTGCTGTGCATTAAGCAGTCGCAGCTGCCACTTGCCTAATCGAGCGATTCGTGCAACATGTTGGCCAGGTTTGTCGAACATTTTTGCATGTGTCGTTGACATTCTGGCATTTGTGGTTAGCCTTAAGCTCGCTGTGAATTTCAACTTGTTGCTTGCCTTAGCTGCCTTCGACTACGTCAGTTCAGTTGCCTAGCAATTGTTCTACAATTTCCCCTTGTATCGAACCTGACTGGACTCAATGAGTGCAGAGTTTTTAGCTTATAGTTGAGAGATATCTCAGATTTGAGTTAAACTGCATTTAGTTATGGGTTAACTAAGAAACTATTTCATTACTCTTAGCTACGCCCAGGAGTCGATCTAGTCGTTCTACTCATATATCATCATACATCATCATATATCATCATACATCATCATATGTCATCATATGTCATCATACATCATCATATGACATCATATACAAATCTCCCTAAATTTGTTCAGCTGAGTAAATTATTATATAAATTATAGAAAATAGTTTAATTTATCGAATATCCATTTTCTAATCAGCTTTTCTCCTTTGCTATGTGAATTCCCATACCATAGAGAGAGATCCTCAGAGATTTTTACTAGGATTTCTTGTTAGGTTCATAAGAGTTCGTTCAAAGTTAAGATAAAACATAAAAGTTTATTTCTATAAATAAATGCACAATTTTTGATTACTTTTAGACAAGATTCCCTTAGGCATTTTGTATTCATTTTTTTTTATTTTTTAGTTTTAAGATACAAATTTTGAATTTGTCCCAGTTATTTATTTCGCTTAAAAATATTTTGTTTAATATTTTTATAATATTTTTGAAAGTTTTTATATATTTAATTCAGTTGAATTATATTGACAATTTTATTATGTTTAAATACAAATTTACTTTTTTGAAAAATCTTGATCGGTTCAGTTGTTATGTAATTCAACGTCCCAGTTACTTATTTCGCGCACCTTATATACAGGTGTGTTCATAAAAATAGTAGTGCGACTGACACAACAAAACCAAAAACAGCCAAATTTTGTGATAAAGATGACACTTTGGAAACAATTAGAAATGAGTATTAAGATTAATATATATATATTCAAAATGTCTTTTCTTTTTTGTCCAATACTTCAGTTGTACTACTATTTTTATGAACACAGCTGTATCGCACCATATATATATTTATATATATTTATATATGTTTATATATATTTATATATATTTATATATATTTATATATATTTATATATATTTATATATTTATATTGCTTTTTTTTTTGTCCAATATTTCAGTCGCACTACTATTTTTATGAACACAGCTGTAGCTATATCGCATCACTATGATAGAATGACCTGATACTGATACAATTGATAGCAATGTCTGTCCTCTTAGTTTCCCAAGCCGTTCGAACAGGGTTTCTTATGATGGACAGTGAACGTAGAGAAGGCAACTTGGAGTTGGTATTCTGGAAAATCAGATGATGAAAGACAGCACAGCGGGAATTCGTTATAGTAAAAGTGTAAAAATAGAATGGAATGTGAACTCTTTTGAGTTTTCTATTCTCTAGTGAGCATGTTCGAGTTGGCCAAGTTCATATTCACTACGAACTTATGCAAATTTTGTTTATATATTTTATAATAATATATAAATTCTTTATCCATCGCCTAAACTCTTTAGTCATGTTCAACAATCAAAGCTCTTAAGGTGACCCATCGGAAATGCAGGCAGAAGTCCACGCCTTAAGTAACGAAAACAAAGTTATATGAAAGTTGTCGTTTAGAGATAGATTAGCAGGAGGAGCTCAAGATCCTAGTTCTATGACTGAGTCGATCTGGCTGAAGGAGAACTATTGTATAATAGAGTAAACTAGTTGAGAGGCCAAACAACTTCACTTTGCTACCGCTCAACATGACTGAAGCGAATCTGTGCAAGGTAAGTTGATACAGTGTATGTGTTGGTCCGGCATGCTCGACTTCGAGCACTTTCATCTGTGGTGTGGCGCTTTTGTTGTGTTGCACCTCACTGGGGACTGGCTTGCTGACTTGTTCAGCTCGTTGCTGGGGCGCTCGATTGGCGGATGTGCGCTCTTAGTAGAAATTGCATTTTGAAATTGAGTGCAGGACGCAGGACGCAGGACGCTGGTCGCCGAACACTGTCCAGGGACTTGGAAGGCGACGCGTTAATATTTCATCTTTCATGCTCACTTGCATTTACACCTACATTGCGGGCAAGACGGCTTGGAGAGGGGGCGTGGGCGGGCGGCAGAACAATGGCCAGACCCCACGGCGTGTAATCAAAAGAAAACGTTGCCTTCGGCTGCACGTCGCACATCGCACAGCGCACGTCGCACGTCGACTCTGCAGCTTGGCCGTCTTCTGGAGCGCCAGCACGGAGGGCGTTCCAGAGCCAACGACGACCATGACGCCGACACCAGCTGCGAGTTATTTACAGGCAGTGAAGGGCCTTTTTTCCAGAGAGAGAGAGAACGAGAGAGAGAGAGAGAGACGGGCCAAAAGAACGTCCTTGTACAGCTTTAACACATCGCCGGAAGCATTTAAATGTGTTTTTGTGTGTAAGCGTGTATCGTCCAAGCAGCAACCGGCAACCTGCAACCAGCAACCAGCAACTAAAATATTTCCGTTATTAAGCTAAAGAAACACTTAACTTTGCCAGGATCACGTTGGGACGTTGGACAGGTGCGCCCTGCCGTAAGGCCGAGGGTTTCCACGTCAAATGGCGTATGGGATCTTTGCATCGTAAACAGAAACTGTTATTACACAGAGAGAGAGAGGGAGAGAGAGAGAGAAAGAGAGAGAGAGAGAGAGAGAGAAACACACACATATAGCCATAAGCTGTTCAGTTTATGTCCACTTTCTATTCCTAAACTCCACCTATGTAAAATGCATTCACGAATTGCTTCGATCCTGGCTCTGAGCTTTGGTAATTGAATGTTGTCGTAGCTTAGTTGTTCCTAACAGATAAATTATCTGTTGAGACATCGTTAAGCCTAGAACTGAACATCTATGATTTCACATTCTCTGTGACCCTTGGTTTATCAAGTCTCGGGTTTGATGGATTCGGAAAGAAAAAACCTGAACTAAATACTTATGCTATCTTTACTACTATTATGCAACTACTACTTATGATATATTTATACTATTCCATTATTCCTTTACAAGTGTTAAGAGAACAGACTATAAGCATTCAATATTCCCTTTGTTTGTTCCTTCCAACCCATGCATATTTGTCTGAGGCACTGTTCAACATGTTGTCTTAGCTAAAAAAGAAGCATGAAAACACGTCTCTGTTTAAGTGTTATGATTGTTTATATTGATCTACATATAGCCGAGTTGCTTTATTTTCAACAAGTAAGAAAACTCTAGTCGGTGGTGCCCGACTAGGAGATCCCCTGAACCCCGTCCAATCTGTGTGATTTAATATACTCAGTTATGTATTTATTAACGCAAAACAAATTTAAGCTTGAAAAATTATATTGTATATTAAAAAAAAATAATTTTTTTTGCCGGTATCCGAAATATAACAAAAACCGAAATTGTATACAACATAAATTAATCTAAATAAAAATTTTGGAGACTCTAGCTCAAAAGATGTACGAGATATAGTTTATTAACTTTATTTCGATAACAAAAGAACGGAAAAAGCTATCGATTTTCTAAAACAAACTCGATATGCAGTTACTTCCAAAAAAAGTTTCAAGTCTCTAGCTCTTATAGGTTCTGAGATCAACGCGCTCACACATACGGACGGACGGACAGGCAGACAGACAGACGGACGGACAGGGCTAAATCGACTCAGCTCGTCTCCCTGATCAAGAATATATATACTTTATGGGGTCTGCCACGCCCCCTTCTGCCTGTTACATACATTTGACAGTTTAACAAAACCATTATACCCTGATTTCCCATTTTCAATGGGTTCAGGGTATAAAAATATATACCGAACCGTCTAGAACAGGTTCTGTTTACGATGCAAAGATCCCATACGCCATTTAACGTAGAGGTCCTCGGCAAGATCATTAATATAAGAATGACTAGATTCATGACATTTGTACAAAAAAATACGAGCTTGTCTAGTTTCTACTATTTCGATATTGGCTCGACAATGTAGATCAATAGTAGAGTAATGCCAGGAAAGATTAAAGATGAGTTTCAAGACTTTATTTTGACAAATTTGTAGCTGGCTTAAATGACACTTGGCTATATCTGACCATACAGGTGCACCGTAAAAAGTTACTGCTTGAAAAATAGACCTGAACAGAAACATTTTGCTTACCAAGTTTAATCTTGTGTTTCTATTTATCAATGGATAAAAACTATAATTTCTAGCATCAAGTCTTAGGCTGTACTTTCAGATAGAAAAAGAGCAAATATACTCTTTTCACTTCGTGAACTAGCATAAGCATGTTATAAGCACAATTATTCAATAAAACTTCAGCTTACTAAAGCTTCAAGACTCGCCTAGAGTCAGTCATCCACACCTAGACCGAGTATATCTTAGTCAGTCATACCCGAGCGCAACGCTTTCACTTGTTGTTGCTGTAAATGCCGCCAATGTTCCTATTGAAATTGTAACTTTTTTGATGTGCTCTAAGTTGTTGTTGCTATTGTTATTGCTGCTGCTGTTGTTGCTGCTGCTGCTGCTGCTGTTGTTATTTTACTTTAGTGCAAGCGCCACTGACATTGATGATGATTATTGGGAGTAAATAGAATTGAAAGTGCGCCCGCCACTGGCAAGAGCTCGTTTTGGGCTGAGGACACGTGAGCTGCTGCTGCTGTCTCGTAGAGATACCCAATACCCGTTACCCTTTACCCTTTACCCGTAACTCGATACCCGATACCCATCACCCGTTAGCCGTTAGCCGTGTGTGCCACTCTGTTTATGTCTGTGTGCGTTTGCATAATGCGCGCAAATAAATTGCAAAATCAATTGAGCGGTAAAATAGTTTTCCTAACAACTCGCTGCTATTGAGTGAAAGTCCTGTCTTCCTTCAGCTACGGGCACATCATCAGCCTCAGCCTCAGTCTCAGTCTCGGCTTTAGTAACTGTCACGCCTATTTGGAACGCCTTCAACTTGAAATTGAAGTCTGCAGCCAATGTAAATTACAGGGTAGAGCCTGCTGCCCGAGCAACACAATGGAAACTTTCGTTCGTCACGCTGGCAACTCGAGCCACAACAAGGCCATCAAAGCATCCACATGGACTTGAATGAGCTGAATAATAAGGACGGCACTCCTCGGTCTATAGGCCATGTAAGTGACCCTGCCAATCATAGCAATTTCATAGTAAATATTAAAAATCTATAACAAAGTACATTTGATATTTATGTGAATATTAATGAGGGAAAAAGACAACAATTTGTCGATGCGCACAATGCGATTTGCAACGTGTGAAAACGATTGCGACGACATCGATTGATTGGATTATTTATGCAAAACATTTAAGATAGCAATAAAAAGAAAACAATACTTGATAGCATATACAATTTATATACGATATATATAGATCTTTTTTATATATTTATTAAGAGTATTTATTTTGGCAGCGCATATTAATTGTTGTTTCGAAAAGCAAAGCGACTATCAGGAAACAGTTTTATTTTATTCAATTTTGTAAATTGATTTCTGCTATTTGCATAGAGCAACACGCAGGCAAATAAAGCGCAAATACAAGAAAGAATCACTCTCTTTTGGGCATGCTGTTAACTAGATACCCCTCATTCTGTAACTGTATAAAAACTATAGACAATAAACTGCAAGTTCAAATCTTTCCAGCTAAATATAGCTTTCATATACATACAAGTATATATATAGCGTACATATTCAGTTAGCAAATGCTTCACATTTTGCATTTCTTTGGTCGTGGCAGTCGAACGATTGCTGCCATGTTTGCAGCACGCAGCTGCAATAACAAAGATAACAACATCCTTTTCATGCTGGCTCGTCGCTGCAGCTAAAGAGCTGAGCTTATCAGCTGAGAGGCTTTTAAAGAAGGCGGCAAAGACAATTGAGTTGCACTAAAACACTGTTGCAGGGATCATAAAGTCCTTGTCTGCCGCCAAAAGCCAGCGCATTGCGAACTTCAACTTCTGATGAAACTGTTTGACTGCTTGGCTTTTATGTCATCTTCAATTGGTAGTGAAGTGAAATTGTATATGGAGTAGGGATTATGCATTTGTATTTGCAAATTTGTAACTTTTAACTTTAGCTGATGTCCCTGGCATGATGGCTTCTATGTCAGCTGTAGTAGCTATGTCAGCCAATACTTGGATGTGAGATATGGGGAACTCTGTTTAGTCTTGTGCTATTTTCATAATTCAATTTGTGTTTTACCTTAATGATATGAAACCTTATCTGATAGATGTCATAGGTAAAAAGTAAAAAGTAAACTCAAAGCTATCCTATGCTTTTCAGATACACAGCTCTTAAAGAGTTTGAGGAAGTGAAAGTAAGAAATTTACTATTTGAAACCCTGAATGTCGCGCATCCCTACACAACACTCTATAAACAGCTCAGCATTGACTCAGGAGAATCAGTGATAAAATAGTGCACAGATCGTTCCCTTTGGTTGTTAACATATGTGATAACTTGGTCAAAGCACCGCTGTATGCCGCAGAATGTCATCAACAACAATCCAATTGGCTTCAATCATTTGCAGAAATTTTGAATGGCTGCACCTAAGTCAACAAACAATCCAAGGAACAACTGAAACAGGCAATGCTCAACTCTATGGCAAACGTCACTTAGAGCTCTAATTTGCCACAGAACAAAAGCTAGTTTTATGTTCGATATTTACCTGTTTATATTGTCATATTTTTATTAGAACAAGCTCAATATTTATGATAAGTTCTTTAAACAAAGAAACGCTTCTTAATAAAAGCCTTATCAGATTAAGTAAGAATGCTCTAGTCGAGACTGCTCGACTAAGATATACCCTGAACCTTGTGAAGAGCCGATATTCCAAACATTCCATGATTCTTTTAAATATATTGTATATATATATATTATATATATATACATATATATACACATACGCACGCATAAGCACGCGCTCTGCTAACTGCGCTGTTTACGCAACGACTGCGCTTGGGCTGCAATATGCCTATACAAGTATTATGGGAACTTCATTGTGTAATAAGTTTTTTTTGTAGCTAGACTTTCTCAAACAAACTTTCAGAGCGTGAAATTGTCATTCATATGTGTGTATTTGCCAAAGCACAAAAGTCTCTAGTATTTGAAATACGTTTTTTTTTTAAATTTAAAGCGAAGGGGGCGTGGCATACAAAAGTAACAAAAATTGAAATTGTAATAAATATACATTAAACTAAATACAAAGTTTGGAGACTCTAACTGCAAAGACGTACGAGATATAATTTAATAACTTGATTTCGATAAGGTTTTTAATCGATAACAATAAAACGGAAATATTTATCGATTTTTTAAAACAAACTTAATCTGCGCGGGCTAAACAGGGACCTACAAAACAAATTTCAAGTCTCTAGCTCTTATAGGTTCAGAGATCAACGCGTTCACACATACGGACGGACGGACGGACGGACAGACTGACCTTGCTATATCGACTCAGCTCGTCTTCCTGATTAAGAATATATTTACTGCCACGCCTCCTCCTGCCTGTTACATACATTTGACATTTCAACAATAGCATTTTAACTTGATTTCCCATTTCCCAATGGGTTCAGCGTATAAAAATGAATTCCTAGTTTGCCAAACAGCCTTCTCTTTAGGTCAAGTTCAGTGAAAATATATTAATTTGCAAGAATGTTTTCTATAAATTCTGATTATAGCTCGAAGCTCATCACATGATGTATGAACTCACATAGTTAAAGTGGCAGCGTACTTCAATCGAGTTCAATATTCTCTATATGAAATTTGGTCTGCATGAAAGCCAAAGATTTCCTTAATAAGTCTCAGCTCAGTTGCCATACTTCAATATGCCCATAACCAAGTGCTTTCTGCTTACTAATTAACTTCGTCCTCCTTCCATAGAGACTATATTTATCAGCTAGCTTAACTCATTGTATTAACTAAGCTCTTTTCTGCTGCATATCGGCTTAGCCTGGCTGTCGGAAAATGCTGAATTCGCAAAACATATTCATAAACTTCAAGCTTCAGCATGCTCAATTTGAGCTAATGCGTATCGATATCTAAGCCCACTCTATCATAGATATGTTTCAGGCCAAAGGGTAGTGAGTTTTCGGTACCTTTTTTTGGTGTTTTGCCTGAATGGGTTGGGTTGGCTGGCCCGTGTGCAGGCCATGGCTGTTCGTTCAGTTTCCGAATTCAATTTTTATACGCTGGTAACTTTTAAAATTTCTAATTAATTTGGCAGGTATCGAATATTGTTACTACATGCTACCTACAAAAGGTTGTCCGACTACAAAACAACGGTCCTTCCTGCACACAGCGGGCCAAACACAGCTCACATACATACATGTATGTATACATATTTACGTTTACTGGAGACTGGAGACTGGGGACTGAGGACTGAGGAGTGGGCACTGGCAGGAAGTCATTGACGTGCAACAAAGTTCGGCCCTGGCTAGCACAGCAGCTGGTTGTAGTGAGGGGGCCGTGAGCCACGGCGTATACGCAACGTACTGGCGGCTGCACTTTACAGTTAATCGTAAAACAAAATGAAAAGCGAAAACAATAAACTGAAATTCAATTTTCGCATTGTAAAACATAATTTTCTACAACTTGACGTCAGCTGGCCTTTCGCATTGGGCACGCCTCGGCTAAAAGGTAGTTAATATTTGCCGTCTACATGAGACCTGTGTTCTGCTTTTATATTTAGCTTGTGCTTGTTGTTCGTTTTCTTGCTGCCAGCCCCAGCCCCAGCCCATGCTGTTCCTGTTCCTGTTCCTTCCTTCTCCTGCTGATTTTGTTGTTCGTCCTGCTGCAGCTGTTGTTGTTGTTGTTGTTGTTGTTGTTGCTCTGTTACATTCCACTTGAGTTGCGAGTTGTTTTTGCTCGGTGCTTCCTGTTTTGAAATTTATGGCGCCGTCGTCGCCAGCGCGGCCGTCGACTTCGCATGAGTTATGTGAGTTGCATTTCTACTGGTTCGGCCAGCACCAGCACCAGCACCAGCACCAGACCTGGCTGGCCCTGGCCCGGGGGTCCAGAACCTTGTCCACGTTAAGTGTTAAATTATTTTATGTTCATGTGCACCTATATCAGTATGTAGATGTCAGACAGCCAGCCCGACCCCACCCGACCCGACCCCTCTTAATTATGAACGGCTATTTTAACTAACACGTTAGACAGCTTCTAGAATTGCAGTGAATGCTTGTATTTCTTCTACTTCTTTCATGCTTTCTTTTTTATTCGACAATAATCAACTTAACACCAACAGATTGTTGTTGCTATTCTATTCATTTGCTGCCACGAACTTTCCACTCGCATATGGTTAGTGTGGCAGGGCTGACTGCATACTTCTGTTTGGGGCGCTCCTCTCTCTCTCTCTCTCTCTTTCTCTCTCTCTCTCTCTCTCTTTCTCTTTCATATCGGACATATCAAGTTGTTCACTTGTCTATAACAGCAACAACACTAGGAACTAGTTCCGCTCTACTCCCTCCTTCACTCCCTTTGGGCTCATCTGGACGGGCAGCGATGGCGCTCACGACTGCGTCTTCGCCACCTGCGCGTCCATGGAGTGGCAGTTGCCGTTGTTGTTGCTGCTAATGTAATTGCTTCGTCTTCAGTTAAGTGCCTGGCGCTAATGCGATTCCGATTCCGATTCCGATTCCGAGACCTATCCCAAATCCAATTCCAAAGGCGTTCCGGACGCTGGCGCTGCACGTAAGGATGGCTGGAGCTGGTGTCGAAATAGAAGCTGCCTTGCATCCGTCGTCGTGAGTGGATGCCGAACATGGCCCGACGATTGCTATCGCAATGGCCAGCTCTATAGTCGCGATAGCTCTCGCACTCATAGCCAATGAAGGGATATTGCGGATCCATGGACTGCCTAAAGAATATTGCAGCCGCCGAGTGACTGCACGCAATGGGATCTAAGGAATGGAAGATTAACTCTAAGCTCTCTCACCACCTACTCATTTAACTCACTTGTGTTCTGCATGTCACGCAGATTCATAAACATCAGACAGTTGCTCTGGGGCGCTCGTCCGCCATTCGGATAGAAATCGGCATGGCCACACTTCAGACTCGTGCCCAGCGTGCCGCCCGAGGTGTGCAGCACCTGAACGAACTTGGCGTCCGTCTTGTCCAGCCTGTACTTGGCATGGACATCGGCGGGCAGTGTGAACAGCGGCCCAGCCGGATCCAGGCCAATGATCTGCTCCACCTGACCACCCAGCACGGCGCCCGCATAGCCAGCGGCATGAGCACCCAGGCTATAGCCCGCCAACGTGACGTTCTGCCGATTGAAGTGCCGCGGCCGCATTTCCTCCAAGGCAATGATAATGCCTGCCACTGTCAGGCCAACGTCGAATATGGACATCGAAGCACTTTTATAGTCATTCTGCGACAGGTTGCCCCAGTCCACGACACACACGTTGTAGTCCTCGTCGAAGAGCGTCCAAGCTGCCCGAAAGTGTGTTGAGAGCATTAAATGATGTTGGCAATGGAGCTAAATATATATATTTTTAGGTTGCTTTATGAAGTATGGGAATATATTGTATATGCAATACTTTGGTACTGAGACATATGACATAAGAATGGGAAAAATTTGACATCCAAATGTTCAAAAACAAAAATTGTTCTATTTAACTGATTTTCTTTAATGTTCAAATCTAGTTCAAACAAAATCTGCTCAGAGTTGGTTGATTTGCGAAAAGATACTGTGTATTCGGAGACGCCAGAAATTTCTACAAATTCACGCGGATTTTCGGTTGGTCATTGTAATAGATGCACATCAAATTTTGAAGTTTTGTGTTAATAATTTCAGCTATATTTATAAAAAAAAAAGCTACAAATTAATAACTCACTTAATTTTTAGCAATATTTCAAGAAAATATGGGAAAAGCTACTGTTTTGAGCATATTGGAACGTCGAAAAGTGAATTTCTTCCACTCACAGAGATTATCAAATCGAAATATTGCCAAACAGATAAAGCGCAGCTCCAAAACTGTTGAGAGATATTTAAAAGATCCTGAGGCATATGGAACGCACTTCAAAGGTCGACAAAAAGGACTAACTTCCCGAGATGAACGAAAAATTGTTCAATTTGCTTCCAATTCGACTAAGTCAGCAGCTAAGATCAAGGAATTTGCAGGTGTAAACGCAAGCCTATCAACTGTTCAGCTTACAAATCATCTTAAGCGTCTGAAAATCAAGAAAAAACCACCTTTGAATGCTCTACGTAAAGAAAAACGGCTTCAATATGCGAAAAAAAACATGACATGGACTGTCCACTCTGACACTCGACTTAATGATTGGCGTTTGGTTGTCTTTACTGATGGAAAACGTTTCAATTGAGATCGCCCAGATGGTTTTCAATACTATTATCATGATTCGCGAAAAGATGAGCGCTTCATAACTTTGTTGGAGTCCGTATTTCCAAAGCTAAATGATCTGTTCGGACCATTACCATGGATTCTCCAACAAGATAATGCTCCTATCCATAACGCTCGAGTCGTTAGTAGTTGGTCGTTATTTTCAAGTGAAAACGTCCATATCACTTGGCTGCCATATTCTCCACACCTTAACATAATTGAAAATGTCTGGGGATGGCTTTCACGGAGAGTATACAAAGGGGGGAAACACCAACTGCAGCAATTCAACTAGCTTGGAGCGAGATTTTGCCAAGTTACTTAGATTCCCTGTATGGAATGCCATGAAGCAGCGGAAATATGAAGTTATTTCGAACAAAGGAGGCAATACTCATTACTGAAATTATTTTTATGGTCGTCTAATAAGTCAAAAAATGCCATTAACTAAAAATTAAATTGGAAAATAAATTACTTTTCTTCCACAAAATTAATTGTTGAAGTGCGTCTATTCTATTGACCATATTTTAATAAAATGTTTGAAAAAAACCATTTTAAATTAAATTAATTTTTTTTCGTTTTCTATACTTGAAGAGTCGTTGAATAACCAAAGTTTTTGTATGTCATCTTTTTTTTCAATTGCTATATGAGTCGCTATGTAGCAGAGGTCAATATTGAGCTATTGTAGTGAACTGCCTCAACTTAGTTTTCCTAGCTCTTAAGCGAAACATGAAAAAGTTTCAATTGATTTGCCACGTTCCCAATGGGCCTAGATATAAATCCTTGATAAATTTAGAAATACAAAATAACAAATGTTGAATCTCTATTAGAGCTAGAGCTGAAATGCAAAAGATTTTAATTTCTTTTATACTTCATTAAAGGAATAATCGATTTGCCACGCCTTCAGTATGCTGGATATATATAATCTTAGCATATATATCTTTATCTTTATGGAATTATAATTTCATAAGACTTGTCATGCCTTCACTGCCAAAAAGGTTCATTTCTTAGAATCATGGAAAGTTGACTTTTATAAGCAAATAAAATTCGACTTCTGCAGCTCTCAGCTATCAAGCGAAGAGCCGCAGCCACAAGTGCTAACAAAGCTAACCCTACGAGAAGACGTGGGAAAGGTCAGAAATACAATTGAGTGGAAGGCGTAGAAAATGTTTTGGTTGCTCAAACAAACCAACAAACTCTCAATACTTATAATCAAAAGTATACTGATACCAAACTGGAGATATGGAATAAAAGTCTACGGAATCGCAGCAAAATGTGTACGTGGGTGGTGCTGAGTGGAAGAAGAAGCTCAGAGCTAGCAACAGACTTGATCGGAGACATACTAAATTAACTATGACAACTTTTCACTACGAACTTCACTCCCAACTTGCAATACTCGCCAGAAGACTCCGCCAGAGAAGAATGGGAAAAAGACTCAAGAGGATCCATCACTTAAGAGACTTACTGAATTGCTTCTTTTCATTTCCTTCTCAATATTGAAATTAACCTTCACACTGGCTACATGCCTCATATCATCGATGCAATACTCTAACAAAAGTTATAAAATCTGTAACATTTAGTTAGAAATGCATACTAAATGCAAAAAGCTAACAAAGAATAAACTTAATATAAATACATAAAGAAAAGTTTCAGTCTTATACGATTTGCCACGATTTACCAATTGCAAAATCAAATCATTTCTAAGACTTTGTTTATGCAGAGTTTACTTTCATATGCACATAATATGCCAGTTCAAGCTGAGAGCCACAGCTGAGTCGAAGTATTGGTAATATCAATAGAAGATCAAACTAGTTTATTGACTTGGCTAAGGACAGGAGGCTCAAACTAATGAACGAATTGACAAGATTCCAGTAAGGCAAGCAATTCAGTAGAGAGAAAACGAGGATATCTTCTATGTGAACTTGAGAGCAACAGATTGAGGAAAGTCTGATTGAGTAAAGAAATCAAATTTAAAAGACTGCAAAAAAGATTTGTAACTTGGCTAACAACAAACTGAATGCCGACAAATGAGAGTAGCCTCAAATACGAGGCTCGAGATGTCATTGATATCAGAAACCGATACAAATAGTAAAAGCAGAGCAACACAAATCTATGCAAAGAGTCTGTGTCAGTGAGGAGCAGAGCATCTGCAGGATATTAACTACAGAGCGTCTCAGAGAGAGTCTCACAGCTCTGCAAATCAAGCTCAGAGCAAGAGTCTTAAGTAGCAACTAAAAGTTATGTTATCAGTGAGTGAAGTTTTCAAAAGTTTCCATAACGAGTTCATATCAAATCAATGTAGACAGCTCAGGGCTTGTATGTCATGGGCTTGAAATGAGAAAATCTTTGAAATTGTATGCAAATTTGTATTTTGTGTTCAGCTTACTCAGTAAGAGCTCTTGCACCCAGTCCTTGCTGCCCTGATCGTTCCAGCCATGCAGAAATAGCGCCAGCTTCTTGTTGGCATCCAAACGGCGAAATCCCCGCAGGTCGCCGAGCTGCAGATGGAAGTGCACCTCATCGCCCAGATTCGCGTCGGAGCTGGCGGTGGCATGAAAGGTAATTGCGATGAGAATCTTGAGAAGCTTTGAATGGCAGCACTTACATAGTGCGGCACTCGAACACAATGCCATAATTGAGATGGGCGCGCTCTAAGCTGTTGCTCAGCATCGTCTCCTGCATGTAGCGAAAACTCTTTTGCAAGACATTCCATTTGTGCAAATGGGCGGCGGAGCCGCAGATGTTGCCCAGCAGCAGCAGCAGGCAGGCCCACAGCCAGGCAGATTCATGGTAACTCAAATGTTGCTTCTGTTGTCGCTCCCGCTGTCTCCAGCTACTGCGAAAGAGAAACAGAGAGAGAGAGAGAGAAGCGATGTTTAACCAAATTTATAAATCAAATCTGGAGAAAGAATTTTAGTTATGCAGAAGGGCGAAACCGGCAAATGAGTTAGACAAAGACAGTCAGAGAGAGAGAGAGAGAGAGGGAGCGAAAGCTGATGAGAGAGCTAAGAAAGGCAGCACAGGTAGCTAGCACGTACTAGATATCACGAGACGCGAATCGGAGTCGGTAAATTGGACCGCTTGGCTTGCCCCCTGACATGCTACTGAGGCCAGAGACGCGCGCTAGCGACGTCCAAGCGCTGCTTTAGGCTCCAGCTCCAGTCGGCTCCACGTTCAGGGCCCCGCTGATGACCCTCGCGACAGCAGAGATGGCCGCCAAATGAGCGTCATGGCAGCGCCAGCTCTTGTTCTTGCCGCAAGCTCGCTTCGTGTTTGCACAAGTGAAAGTAAAGCTTGTAACGGTGTTCTTTGTCTCTCTATCTGTATTCGTGTCTGTGACTTGGGCAACTTGACTGATCTTGACATAAAAGCATCTCTGGCTGCGTAGACGAACTGATACCTGTTTGGATTTTACAAGACAATCAATAGACGCCACTCGTCGCCGACAGTCAGCTGAGCAAACATAACAGAAAAATGCGATCGTAAACATCAGCATAAAATCGATGCCATCGAGACAGACAATCGAGCTGCATTAATGCTACTCAGCATGCTATATAGATCATAAATTTGTAGAGTTAAAAGTACCAAATACTTTGGGCCCCTTCTACCTATAAATATAAATACACTGAGAGAAATAAACTGGTATGCATAGGCACATACATATATCAAATCAAATTTCAAGCGAATGTTGATTTATAGAAAATGAAATCAATAATAAAATGAATCAAAGCGTATTTAGTCAACAACTCTAGCTGCCTTCTCGCGCGCTTTAAAACTCTTTTTGTTGGGTTAGTCGTGGCAGCAGTCGCCGCACCTGAAAGACATTTAGATTCTAATTTTAGAGCAAAACATAACAGTTTCTCTCCCCCTTTCCCTCTCTCTCTCTCTCTCCCTTTCTCTCTCTGTGTTTGGGGTAATCGGTCTTTCCGTCTTGTGTCCCTCGGATTGTGGAGCTTTCTAGCTCAATAAGAACATGTCATGTAAAGGTGGGCAACGAAAGCGCGCTCAAAGCGCAAGTCATGCTAATGATGACAACCCAACAAGACGATTAAGAATTCCAACCGAATACCAATTCGAGTTTATCTTCCTTTCTTCATTCTATTACAATTATAAGACTTCTATCTCACATCTGAAGCTTCTATTTTGATCAACTTACAAACCCGTTTGCTACTCAGCTCACAAGACGAAGTCTTGGCTTTTTCTAGCCAAACTTTTGCCTATCTGCCTATTTTCTGAACAATATTGAAAAGCGGGCTTGGGTCATATAGCAGCTAATCGAGCGCTTCCACGTGGAACACTTTAGCGTTCTTTATTAAGAGACTTTAATATTTCGCCTGGTATATTTACTATTTCTCTTACATTACTTTTAAATACTTCCAGTCGGGCAAATGTAAGAAGAAATAGACTAAGTAATTCACATATCTTAAGGCAATAATATGCTACGCGCAGCAATTAGATATCGTCTCAAGCGTTTGTGCTTTTGCATCTATATATAAAATATTAAATATAGAAAATAATGAAATTCTATAAATTAAATCATATAATTAAGACTGCTTTAGTTGGGATTGCCTGACTAAGAAATACTCTGAAGACCGATCGAAATCACTTATTCAAACATTCCAGCTTTTATCTATACACTATAGACGTTTTAGTCTAGTTTTACTGTATAATAGATAAAACTCCATCGAACTTTCATAATATATTTAACAGTTAGTCTTATGATTCCATTGAATATGCGACAAAATAAAATATTTATTAATTATTGCCTATAGCTTTATGAACTTTGAGTAAATTTTTAATATTATAAAATTGAAATCAAAAATATTAAAAAAAAATCAAAATTGTATAAATTATACACGAAACTAAATACGAAGTTTCATGGCTCTAGCAATAAAGATTTCCGAGATATGCTTAAATAACTAAACCAATTATTTATTTCTAACCGCTTTCATTGAAACAAAAAAAAGCTTTGAACAAATGACAATCTCATGCAATAGAAGAAACTCCTGCTTAACTTTTATAAGTAACGAATCAACACTTTCTTAGATACGTGTAGATAGACAATCAGTCGGACGAACGGACGGACAGTCTGAAGGATGGACTGTCGGACGGACAGTCAAACGCACAAAGCTAGGCCGACTCAGCATGTGGTTCTCATCTTGATGTAGTTCAAAGCATCAAATATTCCTCGCTCTCTTTGTTACATACATTGTAACAAACCCATATTACCTTCCTCTCCTTCTGTTTGCGGGGAAGCAGATTCCAACCAAAATAGAGATGCGAGTAAGCGGAAACCTGTTAAGTACCCAAAGCTCCTCACTGACCGAGTGGGGAAAACTGCCGAATCCAGCTGCATTTATAGCGACAATGCAATGGCCGACGCAGAGTACACTTTCTTAAACTGCGAAAGTTGGTCAGAAGAAAGAGTCGACTTGGTAGAAACTTTCGGTCTAGTTAAAGTAGAGACTATATACAATAGTATATATAGACTATATAGTATATAGTACAGCAAATATGCAACAGCTTGTAAAAGAGGCTGTGACTTCGCCGAAAAGGTTCTGCAGTGGAAAAAGTATGAACTGGACACAGGACAGCTGGCAGTTGGCATTGCTCAGCTAGAGCATATACTCGTACAAGGGCTCAACGTTGAAGGTTAATGCGGAATATTTCCTGGTTCCAAGGTGGGAGGCCCTAGAAGAGAAGGTTTTTTAGTCGGTAAGCAGTATTGCAGTCCGACACACCAGCCAGAGTGACGACCTGACTGACGGTACATAAAGCATTTTTACCTACAGCCAGAAAAAAAGCTCATAAGGCAATGAGTCTGAGTTGAGCTAAGAATAATTTATGCAATTGATATAAGAGCATATGGTTTCTTCCCATAGGTCAAGTGTCCACACGAGGGTTGTCCGTATATTCCTTAATTTACGGACAACCCTGGAGACCTTTCTCCAACGGGCTCCAGTCTAAATGGAGCGAGCTGGCTTAGATCTGAAAACAGCGTCGCGTTTCTTGTATATAATTTGAATGGGCTAAGCTGTTATAGTGGGCTACACCTGATCGAAGCAATCAGTTATCAGTCATCACTCTTTGCTTGGCTATCAGATCAACTACTTGGGAGCAACGACTTTGCTAGTTTGAGCAAATAGTGAGGTAAAGTCGCGCTGTTGGCTGAGCGAATGTGTGTGTGGCTAGACGCGAGGCTCCATTTACAGTGCCTTATCATTAAGGCAAGGCATGGTGTAATTTTTAATGCACAATGAGCGTTGGCTGCTTTTTAGTGCTCAGTATTGTGCGCGATGCTGAGCAGCCTTCCGCCTTCTGCCCGGCCTCAGCGCCGACAGCGTCCATAGCGCCCATCGTTTTTGCCTATTAAGTACAATGATAATAATAATGAGTAATGGCAACAACAACAGCTGTGCACAATAACTTTACATGTGTGGCGGAAGGCAACTCTATCTGCATGTGTGTGTGTGTGTGTGTGTGTGCCGCATGTGGATATAACTTGTTTATGCCTCTGTCTATGTCTCTTTCTCTCTCTCTACTCTCTGTGTGTTTGTGCGCTTGGGGACGCATTCAAAGCAATTTTCACAATTTTCGTATTGTTTACTTAATTAATTCTGCACAAAGATTTTCATTTACGAGTGTGCTGCCTGCTTAAGTGTATAAGTGTGTGTGTGTGTGTCCTACTATACTCATATGTATCTCTGTATAAGTGTGTGTGCTATTGTATTGGTATGTTTGTTATGTTTGTTGCGGCATATGCAGCTGTTTTGCGGTTCTTAAGGCAACCCACCCACCCAACCACCCACACACACACACACACACACATTAAAGCGAATGCCTGCCTTTACATAGATCAAGTCGCGTAATGAGTTTTTAACATTAAATGAACGCCAGCGCACAAAGCAAAGAAATTGACACTTTTTGTGGCTTCAATTAATAACTCAAAGCTGCGGCTGCAACTTTATTTGCTTTGTTCTCTCTGTTGGTCTAGTCCAAAATTATTCAAAATCTTGGCTAGCCAAGTTTACATTACCTTTGCCAGCAACACGCAGCTACAACAACAATTGAGGGGCTACATTTTGCATATTAAGTATACGCAGAGGAATGCTCCCAGTGGAAGTAAGGAGTAAGAGTAAATCAAGAAACAGGGATATTTATATATAATTATGAATTATTAATATGAATTGACAAATATTAATTAAGTGTTAAATGAAATGAAGTTAAATGAAATTAAATTCCACATATTTGCAAATGCATGTAAAGGAGAAAGGAAATCTTATGGAGACAACTTTATATTCACATAAAATTCGGCTTATAATTAACAGCATCGGCATCTATGTAAGAAGCTAATGGAACCATAAGCTGTATACATATACAAGATGCGTTCCAAAATTAAGCGAGACTGAGCTTTGTACTGACAAATTCGAGTTTATATATTCAAAATAGTCCCCTCCGTCGATACACTGCGATCTCAAAGCTTTTCGAAAGAGTGTTTCAGGTCATTGACCGGAATGTCCTTCAGGATGTCGGCACAAGCCTTTTGGATGGCCTCTTCGGACGCAAAACGTTTTACTTTCATGGTCAAATGTAATTCTCAGAATAGACGGAACTCACAGGAAGCCAGGCGAATGTGGCGAGTAATTGATGGTTAAAATGCGATTTCTAGCCAAGAAATCAGTCACTAGAGTGGATCGATGAGAAGCTGCATTATCATGCAATAAGCGCCAGTTTCGAATGAGAGAGAGAGAGAGAGAGAGAGAGAGAGAGAGAGAGAGAGAGAGAGAGAGAGAGAGAGAGAAAATAGAGACAGACATAGAGAGTAAGATAAAAACTTGATATACATAAAGTAAAGATAAAGACAAAAATTTCTCCTCCTCATCAATAATTTTTGAAATTTTTGAATAACTTTTGAACTACACACAAATATTTATTATATATATTTGCCACACAAATATCGAAAGTATTTCACCTTTGGTTACAAAGAATTCTAATGCAAACAAGTAAGCGCGCTCTAGTAGGGACTTCCCGACTAGAAAATACCCTGAAATCTGCGAAGAGTTGATACACAAAGCATTCCATGCCTCTTTTATGCATACATAACTGACAGCACATGCAGACAAATCTTTCTTGACAATATATTGCAAATACTTTTGGGCTACAGACAGTATTTGAATTGATCATATGTACAATAGAACGTGCATATTACGTCATCTTTTTTCACGGGGTAAACAGTGGGAGGGGAGAGCTTAGTGTGGTTAGCTAGTGGCACTCGCACAACCATGAATCACTTCAACGGGAAGCGTCGCGCTTTTTGTGTTAGCACGTTTTCCGCGAACGGATATGCATACATCTCTACAAGGCGACTGTATCGTTCTGAGTATGAATTAACACATATTAATGAAGCTTCGAGCGCAAATTTTATTAAAATATGGATAAAGCTATTTGAAGAGACTGGATCCATGCTTAAGCCACCAGCAAAAGGTTGGCCAAGAACGTCTTGGATCACAGACAATATCAGTGTAGAAATAGCAGCAATCACCCCAGATTTATATGATTTTATTTTTTTTAAATAAACTTCATTTAAGTACCTAATTTTCAACTATACCTTTTGTATTTATTTTTTTAGCCTATACTTAATAAATGCACGTTCTATTGCGCCACCCTGTATACAAGGTGCAATTCAAAAGTTCCAGGACTTTATAAAAAAAATAAAAAATAGATTTTCTTTGGCAAAAATTTTATTGGTCGCCTTCGAAATAGTCCCCTTCGGACTGAATACAACGATTTGCACGATCAAGAAGATTATCAAATGACTTTTTTAGGTCATCCTTCGGTATGGCGTTGAGTATGGCGGTCGAAGCCTTTTGAATAGCATCAATGTCAGCATACCGTTTTCCTTTCATTGCCAAATGAAGTTTTCCGAACAAGTAGAAGTCACGAAAACGTTTAAACCACTCGTGAATGCGGCTACGGGATAGACAATCGTCGCCATAAACTTTTTTCATCATTTGATGAGTTTCGGTAAATGTTTTACCAAGTTTAAAACAAAACTTGATGTTCGCTCTTTGTTCGACGGACACAACAAAAGTACTGTCACTTTTAGCGCGATATCTCGGCTTCTATACGTCCGAATGTCATGAAAATTTGACACAACATGACAGAGAAATAGACAATCAAACGATAAAATTTTCAGACAGATGGCGCCACTAGAAAGTCCTGGAACTTTTGAATTGCACCTTGTAATAAGAGCTGTAAGTTGGCAGCTGCGCCACTGGTACGGAACAGCTGAGGCTAATGACATCTGCTGAACTGGATCTGCATGGCTTGAATACGGGCTGCCAGGTGCCATTGATCTGTGCCAGCATAATGCTCCCTCTTACACTATTCCGCTTTCGTCCTACTCAGCCAACTGACAGCTGGAGCACTCTTTCCCTCTGTTATCTACTATACTTGTATATGCTGCAAAAGAGTTGCTTTAGCACTGCAAGCAAAGTGTATGCATTATGGGCTCTATGCACCCACATATAGTCATAGTTGCAATGAAAGGTTATGACTAACATTTTTGGTATAAAGCCAAATAATAAAGGCTGCAGGTGAAGCCTGGCTAAATGCTCATATTATATACAGAACAAATCTTTGTTTTACACGCGCATTTCTATTTCGACAGCTGGTGAGAAGAATGTGCACAATGACCGATTAGAGATAAATGAATATGTTTAGCTGAATCTATATAAATTTATATATCGGAGCGTTAATTATTTTATCGCCTTCCATTATAGTTGTAGCTCTGCCCAAAAACGAATGCCCGTATTGCTGAGCTTCTATTATACTTTCTCCAAAGTTGCTCTTTACACAAAGCGCCCTGTCTCTCGTTCCACACTCTTGGACCAAGTCTTTTTTGACGCCTTCTGCCAGACTTTCTTTTAGACATCTTCTGTCAGACTCTCTTCTTCTAGTCGCATTCCCAGCGTTTATCGAAGTCATAGCGACCCTATGCGAAAGGCATTACTTATGCCCTCTCGAACTCCCACAGCAGCACCTGGGACTACGTTCAGCAACAGCTAAAGTTGTCTCTCTCGCAATGACAATACCTCCTTTATTTGTCACTAAAATGCAAACTCACTCGGCTAATACAAGCAATCTTAAGCTGAGAATTAATTAAAATTAAATAACTTAAGCAATTCGTCAATTTCACTGAACAAAATTAATCTTCTTCTGGCTTCAACAAGCGGACATACAGAATGATGAACAGTGTACAAACCAATATACTCTTTTCACACTGTGAACGAGTATAAAAGCAAGCTTAACTCTTGCTATCCCTATAAGTAGGCTGCATAAAACTAAATGCAATATGCAGCTGGCTAGGAAATACCTTCTTTGCTTGCAATTAGAGTTTCTCTATAAACCAATAAATCGATATTTTGCCAACGCTTTTTCAGATCGATATCTTGTCATCAATCTGGCGACAGCATAATTTCCCTGACTGTTTCAGTCGAAGCAACCAAATGCCATTACTCAAATTGGTTATTCAAGACTTTGACTTTTAAGCTGGGAATTAGGGAAATATTGATTTCAGCTATTTGCGGTTGACCGGGCTTCGGACTGTAAAGAGTTCCTCAAGCTTCAAAATTGATGCCAAGACACAAGACAATTAGGTATTGCGAGCCTTGTGCACCTATTACAAACATTTCTTAAGAATTAGAAGCCTTTCAGAGCATCAGCAACAGGAGCTGCTGCAGGCTTGGCTTAAAGTTATATGCATCGAAGTTATCCAATCGAATAACCACTAAGGCTAATCACATCTCGCGGAACTAACGCAAAACTTTGCTCCACGAGGTGAGCTGGCCTTAAGGCCTTGTCAACAATCTCAGGCAAAGTTTCAGACTCTGCAGAGTTTGGAGTTGAAGCTCGCACTGAATTAGCTTTAAGTGATTAACGTGGTACGCGCAACGTCTCATAACATTACTTATATTGTATATATATAAAGATATATATTGATAAGAGCTTTCGTACGTTTCCAAGTCTGCACTGTACAAGCAATCCATCAATTTTCAAATTATATTCCTTAATATTGAGCTGCGGCTCCGACAAGCCATGCATTCGAGCCGAGATAGTCGTTGTTCATTGTGCCTGATTGACAGGGTCACTTACATGGCCTATAGACCGAGGAGTGCCGTCCTTATTATTCAGCTCATTCAAGTCCATGTGGATGCTTTGATGGCCTTGTTGTGGCTCGAGTTGCCAGCGTGACGAACGAAAGTTTCCATTGTGTTGCTCGGGCAGCAGGCTCTACCCTGTAATTTACATTGGCTGCAGACTTCAATTTCAAGTTGAAGGCGTTCCAAATAGGCGTGACAGTTACTAAAGCCGAGACTGAGACTGAGGCTGATGATGTGCCCGTAGCTGAAGGAAGACAGGACTTTCACTCAATAGCAGCGAGTTGTTAGGAAAACTATTTTACCGCTCAATTGATTTTGCAATTTATTTGCGCGCATTATGCAAACGCACACAGACATAAACAGAGTGGCACACACGGCTAACGGCTAACGGGTGATGGGTATCGGGTATCGAGTTACGGGTAAAGGGTAAAGGGTATTGGGTATCTCTACGAGACAGCAGCAGCAGCAGCTCACGTGTCCTCAGCCCAAAACGAGCTCTTGCCAGTGGCGGGCGCACTTTCAATTCTATTTACTCCCAATAATCATCATCAATGTCAGTGGCGCTTGCACTAAAGTAAAATAACAACAGCAGCAGCAGCAGCAACAACAACAACAACAATGGCAACATCAGCAATAACAATAGCAACAACAACAACAACCTTGAGCACATCAACGTCAACAGGATCATTGGCGGTATTGACAGCAACAACAGCAACAGCCATAGAAACAGCAACAGCAGCAGCAGCAACAACTACAAAAAAAACACAAGTGAAAGCGTTGCGCTCTGCTGTGACTGACTGAGCAATGCTCTGTGCAAGCAGAGTTCACAGAGTTAACACATCTCATATGAGAAGCTGGCTAGATGCTGTGGGCAGGTTGTCAGTGGAGCAGAGTTGGGTAGTCAGTAAAGGCAACATTTGATGAAGCCAATATACTCCTTTTGGTGTTGGGTAGTGAGTTTATAAAGCAGCTGTGTGTTGTTTTGTTGTCACAGTTGCCCAGACACTCCAAACGAGGCACACACGATGGCAAGATGGAGAGGCAGCAACGCATAGGAAAGTTGATGTTTATATCGATTGCTGGCAATTTCGAGAATTACAACAGTCACACACAGACACACACACACACACACACACACACACACAGTGAAAAGCAGACAGGACGTGCGCATGTTGCTGTCCTCGCGTGTCCTGCCTCCAGCTACTCCGCGATGCTCTGCCCGGTTGCCAGGTTCGTGGGTTGAATTGTCGCCAGCGTGAGAGGGCGCAGCCGGCGACGAGGTCAACGTCGCAGTCGCAGTCGCAGTCGCCATCACCATTTGACATTACTTTTCGAACAATAACATAAAGAGAGGTCGGGTGTCAGAGGAGGAGGCTGCTCTAGTTGGGAGTGCTCGACTGGGAAACACCTAGCCTCGAGCTATGCAAAATAGATTTCTGAGCTTTTAAAAAGCTCTCTCCTGCAATCCATCTAAAAGTATTAATCTCTGAATAAGTGAAAAGGAATATATTAAAAGTAAAAAAAATGAGTTGAAGTTTGATTAGAAATACGAAAAGACTTTTTCGACTAACCGATATATTATATATATTCATATATATCATAGATCTCGAAACTGTATAATTAGATACCTTCAAATACTTACAACGTATGAATTGAAGCTTGCATATTCTATTTATATATGTATTTCTTACTTCCACTCAAATAGAACTTTCAGTTCTCTTCCTTATCCCAACTCTACAGGGTATCTGCCAGTCGGTCAATATCAAAACACACACACAGACTTTGTTTTGACTGTTATTTGTTGTTATATGGTCATTCGCCTGGTTGGGCGCTTAACCAAAGCTGGTCTGAACCTGTATTTCTTTCCTGTCTCCAGCTCGCTGCACTTTAAAGTGAAGTTTTGCGCAATTATTGTTGGAAAATTGGTAGAAATTGATGAAAATTGTCATAGTTGATGTCGTAAAAAACATGTGGGGCTAAGCGCACTTAACAGCAAATCCGCTTGTCAGGGTCACACACACCCACACACACACGCACACAAATACAAATACAAATACAAATTAACAACAATGGACAACTACAGCGATCAGAATGTAAGCAGCTCACGCGCTAAGCTCGCATAATGTGTACAAAATACCAAGCCCAGCAAACACCGCACACACACACACACAAGCACAGAGGGCGGGCGACAGAGACATTCATATATAATCATAACATTTTTAACAAGTAAACAAAGCTAACTGCAGCGTCACGAGCAGCGCATACCCTAGGAATGGAGTGGAAGGAAAATTCTCTAAGGACTTTCGTAAGGTAAGAATTATATCAAGCTATGATTTATATATGCATATAACAACTAAAGATAGAATTTTTACTGATCAGATATATATATAGATATGTGTGTGTGTGTGTGTGTGTGTGTGTGTCTGTGTGTGTGCTTCTAGCTAATACAGCCGTTTATACCCTGTTCTCTGTGTGTGTTTGGCACATTTCGTAACCAAAATAATTGTAATACCCTCAGCATGAGTGTAAAAATAGATTACAATGGTTTAAAGCTAACAATGGAAGACCTTTGCTACGACTGGCTACACGTTACTACCCAACAGACACACACACACACACACACACACACACACACACACACACACACGAGCGTGCAGAGACACATTTGTGTAGCGCCTTCGTTGGTGTGGCAAGTCGCTAAAAACCCAAACAAAAATTTGCAGCTTTCTATCGCATAAATAAAGTTTAAAATAAAGTGAGCAAAAGAGTTGTGGAGCAGTGCAGAAGCAACAACAACAGCAACAGCAATGGCAACGGCAACGGCAATGGCATATCCACAGAGTTCACACGCAAACGCGTTTGTGCCACGCCCCAAAAACAAACGTCATTTAAAAGTTATTTCAACGTTAGTTGGTGCTTATGTAAAAGTAGCTGCCGGGCGCAAAAATGTTATCCGCTCAGCCCTCGCTAGTGTTTAAGCAAACTTCGCACTTGCACAACCAAACTCACACACACCCACACACACACACACACGCACACACACACGCACACACGCTCACGCTCACGTGTGAGCACGCACACATAAATGAACTAAACGCTACGTGCTGATTACTGCAAACGCAAGGATTTTCCCACACAGGATTTTGCCCAGCACGAGGAACAACAACAACAACAACAACAACAACGGCAACAATCGCCACACAGAAAAAGGCGACACCAGAATTTACTACAGGATCTCATTTGTTGGTTTTGCTTCTGTTTGCCAAGCATTTCGCGCGATCCAAACACGGCAAAAACACCATCCATACACACAGCCAAGCGTATGTACGTGGACATTGCCCGCTTAACAAAATATTTACCAAGTGTTCACATTGTACGGCACCCTCCCCTCCTCACTCGCCACCTTCCACACACTACCTCCATCCCTTGCCCCAACCAACACTCGCAACATACAACGAAGGCAACGACAGAAGCAAGACGTCAAGCCATATGAGAAACTGTGAGTTAACTCGACTAGCAAACACCCTGACTTTAGCCGTGTCACAGAAAAAGATATTGACATAGACTTTATATTGCTGTGCATTTAAGTTCAGTAATCCATATATAGATAGATGTAACTAAGCAATGAGCTCATGGACTTTAAGTGCTAGAAACTTTTATTGAAGTACTTCGTACGGCTGTGCTACCTGAACTGATTAGTTGATCAATGCAGGAAAGCTTCAATATGTACATTTTTAAAGTTACCTAAAGTAGAATATTCACACTGTCAAAGGAGAAAATATAATTTATGTGAGTAAAGTAGGACATGTCTAGAATCTTCCATATAAACTATATAATGTGGAGTTCTTTCTAATGCTTTAAAGACTTAGTTTACGTATAATAAGAAGAAAATATCACAGTAAACAAATTTAAATTTAAATTTTAAAATATTTAAAAAAAACTTTCAAATATTTGAAAATGTTTAATAATTTAAAAAAAAGCTTAAAGAAATATTCAAAAATGAAAAAAAAAATGTAAAATTATTAAAAAATATTAAAAATATTTAAAAATATTTAAAAATACTTATTTAAAAATATTTAAAATTATTAAAAATATTTAAAATTATTAAAAATATTTTAAAATATTTAAAAATATTCAAAATATATAAAACTATTTAAAATATTTAAAAATCTAAATATAATACAAAATACTATTAGATATTTATTAAAAAATAATTCAAAATATTAAAAAATATAATAAAATATTTATTTAATAAAAATTTTATTAATAAATATAATAAAATATTTATAAATATAATAAAATATTTAAATTCTAATAAAATACTTTTATATTTATTCATTAATTTCTATCGAAGCTAAATAAACTAGTTCTTCGATGCTGTCAACTTTGAGCATAGCCTATAACCCAAGAGTCGAATCTATGTCAATTTGGAAGCTGAAATGATAGACATAGAAGGACATAGCAAAGCTACTATATATTGCCAGATCTTCAGATACATGTTCATCATATATATATATATCTATCAATATTTATTTATACAGATGCAGATTCATTACAAATATATATATTTACACATCTTCATTTATACATATATTTATATATAACCCTTCAAGGGGTCGGATATGGCCACTCAATGGTGCCTGCAAGCATGCAAGATGCGCACATAAATATATATATTTTATAAGAATTTTTATTATCAGCAAAAAAAAAAAAAAGAGTATAAAAAAACAAAGAAAAATACTGCTAAGCACGCAGTGCAGAAAAAAGCTAACTGCGTGTCTCTTGTGAACACGTTGTAAGGATTATTAAAGTTTTGACACGAAATAATAATGTAAGCGAGGCAGTATATGAATTCCAGATCAGTATCAAGAGAGCAGTCGATATGCTTATGCCTGATAACAACTTACAGCAGTTGAGCTGGGCTAATTGCTTGTGCAATCTGTAATCATAATATAAATAGTTAGTAAATAACAAACGAATAGTTTGCATCAATGTTTCACTTCAAAGAACTTGAATGAGTCTGAATATAGCTCTTCGGCAAGTTACATTTAAATTTATTGCACTAATTGAGCCATCTGTGTCCTGTGGAGTTGTGTCTGCGCTGGCTAGCAAAATCCCAAGGCTCACAGCCGGACAGATTACAGGCTGGGCCACAATTGTTGGGGCAGTCCGCCTAAATGACGGACAGCATTAACAAATTTGTTAGGCCATGTGTATTTGCGGATTGGTCTGTTGATGTTTACCCATTGTTGACTGTTTACACGCACTACAATAACCCAACAAAGCACATCGAAATATGGAGTAAGCGATGATGGTGATTAGAATCAAAGTGTAGAAATGTGAAATGTGGAATTCATTAAGCATATAACATTCGTTTTATATATATTTCCTGTTATATTCTTGATCTGAGCGACCAGCCGGGTGACTCATCAACCACCTCCGTCCGCCGATAGACATAAAAGCTAGAGACTTGAAATTGCAGCTATTTATTTCTGTATATCGTATGCAGTATAAGTTTATCATTTAGTTCGAAAACTCATAACATTTCTGTATTATCGATAATAATCAATATTTTTACTTATTCTTTAGGTCACAACTTGCAAAATATAGAATATGCTAAATTGATGCTAAATTTACTAAGTTGCCCTCTGTGATTAATTCTGAATTTTGATTTGGGATACCTCCACCCATTCCATGCACATCTGTATATCATAATTACGCTCTGCAAATGTGATGAAAATATCACATTTAAAACCAAAACTAATTAAATAACCAATTTGCCATAGAAGCCCAAGCGCAGCCTTCTGAGTGCATCTGGTTTTGTGTCTACAACGGGAATAGAATTATTGATCTGTGCAGAATTCAGGGTATCTTCTAGTCGGGCACTTCCCACTGGTGCATACTTGTTTCATTTTGTAGGTCTTAAAAATGGCAGAGATACGAGTAGCCGTCAAAGGCAAAGCCATCTACAACGCATGCAAACAAAAGCAATTGAATGCTGCTTAAAGAAATTTTGACTAACGACTCCAAAATCTAAGTTTATAAAGAAAACTTAAATAATATTAAAAACCTAAAATTGTATGCACAGATTTAATATAAATTAAATCAGAATTCAGTATAGCCTAAAGTACTTTAAAATTGACTTAATGCTCTTTCATACCCATAGTAAGTTAAGGGTAGCATTTCCGATTTCATATATAAATATTTGAATAAATAAATTCGAATTTATCAGTACAAAGCTCAAGTCGCTTCTAATTTTGCTCAGTCTCGTTTATTTTGGAACACACCTTGTATATGTACTATATGTAACAATTATAGGGTATATAATTTTGTATTTATTGTTATCGAACAGAGTATGGAGATATAAGCAGAGATTACAGCTTGAACAACTTTAGCCAACTTCAGATAACTGTGATCACTTAAACGACTCTTAAACACCAGCGCACGCCTTTCTTCTATCTTGTTCTCTTCTCCATTTCTCGTCTTTTGTTAGTGTTGCCACACTGTTAAGCTTGTGTAACGAGGATGCCACACCGACCGACAAATCGTCATCATGCAACTATATCCCAGTGCAATAAGTATAAGTGCATTCACATTTTTGGTTATAGCTTGTTTTTAACCACACGATTCAAGCCAAGTAAAATTTTTACTTATAGCTCTAGAGCCAGTAACTGAGAACTGCCTTACAGTACTTCAAAACTTTAAAACAAACAAATTATTATTTAACAAATGTATTTCATCCTTAGGAAATAAGTGAATGTGAATTTTTTTTATTTTTGAAATTAAGTTCAAACTTTTGTCCAATTCTAATAATTAATGTGCTTTTCCTTTGCCTCTAAGACTTCTTTAAGACTATTTATCATGGAATCCCATAGAAACTCGGTTTTTTTATAAAACTAAGTAAATCGTATTTCTGTGTCCAGGCACTCTAGAAGCTTTTTCTGTGATGGGCTACCATTTGCTTTTGCTTTTCCTTGGACTCGTCCACGTTCCTCAGCTGATAAATGCGATCCACGCGGCATTCTTATGAAAAATTTTAATTTTGGAATGTGTTTTCTATACCAACTACTTAATTCACTCTTAACTTTCTATTCTTTAACTTTTCTTATCAAAACACATTCAATTTGTATCACGTCGACCAAAATATGCCCAATAATTGGTTTTTGCACGTACAAAGGCTCACAGCTTATTTGACCCACCATCAAAAAACAAAATTTTAACTGTTCATAGCTTTTAAACGAATAGAGATTTTTGAAAAACTTAAATTCACATATGTACATACATACATATGTATACTTACAATGTTTCCTAAGAAACGGCACTAACAGCACTATGAATTGTGACCAAAGAGAAATGGCTTAAAAGCCTTCTGAAAATAGATAATAACAACAGACTTTTGAATACCCAGAACATATGCTCCGTTACTATTGAGGAAGAGAGAAAGGAAAACTGCATACTTATTGCACCGAGGTATTGTCATAGAAAGATAAATACATTTAAACTGAATACTAATATTGATTTTCGGTTGATCTGAAACAAATTTCACTTTCGTAGCTCTGAACGGAATAACTTTTTTTATTATATACACTGGTCGGCATTAATATTTATATTTTATATTTTTGTATATAAATACTTACATATGTCATACCCCGAATTTTCTTTTAATTAATATCTTTTTAAGTTTCAATAAAAAAATTGTTGTTTGCTTAGTTTTAAGTTTCTATTAGTTATATATAAAAGGAAAAAAAATAAACAAGAATTCTTCATGAAGCCATTTAAAACTGTAGCTCAAAAATACATGCATTTCATGTTGTCAAAATAGGTATATGCAACAAAGAAACTGCTGTTTTTATCGGTAAATGTAGAAAAGCGCTTAAATTTTGCTGAGAACAGCCGGCAGCAATTTGGGAAAACCTCATATTTTGCTACGCAACAAAAATAATGCTGTACGGCAACAATGGTCCACCACCATGAGCACTGCGCTAGGCATTAACTGTATTGAAAAGCAGAAACATCATTCCGACTGTAAAATGAAAGCATTCTTGAAGAGTACCAATGCCGTATGATGGTCTGGCGTACTGTTTTATGTGTCACATCTAGGTCACTTTCTTCCTTAAGGTCCTTGTCAAAGGTTTGTATTGATATTTTTGGATTTTGGCCAATCTTACGCGGTCTAGCGGACTGTAAATCTTCCTTTTACGCCCACCTGTACTATTTTTTCCAAGTCTGTCTTCGTTTTCTGCTGGATTTTTAACATTGTAGTGGCTTTCCTTAATACAGAAAACTCTTCCACTAATTCTGTATAAGATTCGCCCAACTAATAAGATTTGCCCAACTAATAAGATTCGCCCAAATAATAAATCAGCTGTACCACATTAAAGCCTAATCTCTTGCAAGTTATTTAAAAAATTAAATTAATTCACTTTTTGTTGCGTATTCCTCAAAATCTATAAACCAAATTGAAAGATATGCAAAAATAAACATGCATTAAGAGACGCAAAAAGCATAGATTAAGGAAAAGCACTTGAAAAATGAGTAATCTTAGCTTTTGTTGTTTATTTTATTACACATTTTTAGTTTTGTTATATGTTTTGTAGAATTCAGTTTAAAAATTATTATTAAACAGATTAGCATTAAAAATTGTTCTTTAATTTGTTTAAATGGCCATGATTTTTGCATCTAAAGTCGAAAAATGTATTTTTTTTCAGTGTGTAAAGAGTTTCTTGGCAAACTGTATGCCGACCAGTGTATAGTATATACTCGTATCAGTTAACATTTCGCAAACTGACATCAAAATGAAAACATTTTCGATAAGTTTATTCTATCATATTTGCATATTAAAATGATCGAAAACATTCACTATAATTAATGAATATTGATATGCTCTTTGAGCTATATATCTCTATAGAGTCACCTAAAATTGAGATTTGGCTTAAGGGTCGCTCATGGACACAGTTATAGAATATTTCAGTTACAACTTATGCCATTCAGGCAAGGACACAGACAGCAATCAGTAGTATTTTTGCCCTTTTCAGCAACTTAGCTTGGATTTAAAACAAGACCTGAATTAAAAAACAGCGCTAAAGCCAAATTGCAAGGATGCTAATGCCTATTGCAGCATCTTTTAAAGCCCTGTGAAATGCACAGATTTCCACAATCGCAGATCGAACTTTCTCTCTCTCTCTCTCTGTGTGTATGTGTGTGTGTTTGTGTGTCTGTGTGTGTGTGCTATGGGTTGTCTCTGTATAAACTTTTTGCTGTTTACGGTCAGGCAATTAGCTGCCATTTAGCTTACTGAATTCGCCAAGCGATACAATCAGCCGCCGATGGGGCCACCACGCCGGGATGCACTGTGAAGGCGAGTCGGCTCTCCTCTCCGGTCTATCTCTGTTTGCTGGCTGCCAACATTATTCTCGACGCCATTGACTGGACAGTTGTGAATTCGGCAGGCTGGCATTGGCTGGCATTGGCTGTTGCTGTGATTGATTGATTGACTGCATGATTTATTGGCTATTTAGTTGGGTAGCAGTAAATTAGCTGCATAAATCGAATCTAAATACTTTATAGCCAGGGCCCTTCTGCAGCCGTTTGTGTACACGAGACTCTCCTCGCTTAAGTGCGTGTGTGTGTGTGTGAGTGCGTGTGTGAGTGTGCCTTTAAGCACTCATCAACTTTTGCCGTAGGTAAAGTTTTCCTGTTGGGTTCGTGGGCCAACCCCAAACAAGCAATTGTAACTCATTAAGCGTTGACTGTGCAGTAACATCAAATTTCCAGCAGGTAGCCAAGTGCGAGGGCAGCTCTAGCAGTTGTCCAATAAATACTACTTAGCTCTCCAGCTGTGGCTATTTAGCTCGGATACAATAGGATATTTGTTTGATATGAAGTTGACTGCGTAGCTTTATTTAGTTCATATTGAAATTGTAGCGCTGGCGAGAGATTGTCACAGCTTCAAATGTCTCTGGCAGCCCTCTAAGCAGTAGCTGTGAAATCAACCAAAAAGTTGAAGTTGCCTTTGCTTTTTCCGGTTGTTGCTGTTGTTTTTACCACTTCTTCAACCAGAGCAAGAACTAAGCTAACTTTCTAACAACAACAACAACAACAACAACAATGATAAAGCAACGACGACGACTACGACGACGACGTCAACAAGAACTGACACTAGTCTCTCACAATGACTGGCTTTGTTTTGTAATTTGCACCTATCGATGGTAAACTTTTTGCGCAATTTCCTCGAGTGTATATCTCTGCACAACACAACGACTAGCGGCAAGTTGGAAACAAAAACAAAATATGCACTGGCAGACAGGTTGAAACAGAGCAAAAATAAATAAAAAATAAAAGAGAATGAAGAGGAGGCAGGGAGGGAGCAAGCGATCCTGCTGGCTGTAATGATACGTATAGATTCCGACAATAGACATTTAATTTCACTAATAAAGCAAACAATGCGTGGCATCTACTACGCCTAAGATTGCTCGTGGCAGCCGGGCCGGGGCGAGGGGCACGTCAAGATAAACAACAAACACAGACAGATGAGAAATTGTACGGAGCATTAAAAAGGCAGACGGAGGTGCGGGACTCGCTGCTGCTGCTGCTGCTGCTGCTGCTGTCCGTGGCAAACGCTATGACGACGAACAAACAGACGACGTTCGAGCCAAGCGAAACGTGCAACACTTATACGTCATGTTATACGGGGCCTCAGTCGGCAACACGCACAATGTAATGGCATTTTTATGTTGCATCACGTAGCGGTCATAAGTCATGTTTAGAGCACTGACTGCTGCTGCTGCTGCTGCTGTTGCTGTTGCTGTCTCTGTCCGTAGCATAACATCTCTTCCCTCTTCCGCCTTCATTATTCCCCTCAACTTAGAGCTTTGGTCTTACGTCTCTGCATCGCCCTACGCGTTTCGAACTCAAATGAACTGTAGCTAAATTGGCTGTCTCTGTGTGTGTGCGTGTGTGTGTGGGTGAGTGAGTGTGTGGGTGTGTGAGTGTGTGAGTGTATGACCCCTTGCTCCCTCGGTCCATCAATCGTTGCTGCCGCTTGGCGTGTGCCACGCAGCTGCCCAGTTGTCAGTCAGCGCGCATAGCTTAACCGGATATTACAAGGTGTTGTCCAAACATTGACCGTACATGAGCTTAAAGCCAAATTTAGTAACTAACTGCTAAGCACGGTGCGAATTGTCGGTCCTCGTTCGATTGCCGACAGCTGTGGCCCCATGCGCTGGCATCGCACTCCGCATGACATTTTAAAGGCAATTAAACTGGCCAGCTTCGTCTTGACATTGATACATAGACTCCAATCGCATGGCCTCGATTGCCTCTTGCCAAACTTCCTGCGCTCTTTCACAAGATAAACAAACCACAAGGTGGAAACTTGCCGCCAACTGATTGGGCCACACTCAGCTTTGACTTCAATTGCTTAAGTCGAATACGACAAGTATTAAGCATAATTTAATCAAATTCTATATATTTCTAGCTGGGTTGGATTTGTAAAGAAACATATTGAAGGGCTAATGGAAAATTTGGCATAGCCAAAAAGTTTTTGATATGATGGAATTCAGTTTGATGTCCACAAGATTTGGGCATCAAACTATAGAATTACATATATGAATGGGATATTGTTCTAAGACTATGAATATTGCTTAGATATCTTTTTCCCTTTTAGAACTGCTTCAAAATACTAACAAATACTTAACGTACTTAAAGTACTTTATACACTTTTTCAACACGAACTTAACATTCGAAAGCAACTTTGTCATAATCATCTTCAATGGCAAGAGCAACTAAATGTATTCAAAGATTAATAATTATTAAATCGACTTTTTCAACGATAGGTCTACCAGAGAGAGGTGCATCTTTCACATCGAAATTTCCAGAACGGAAGATAGCGTACCATTGTTGTGCTACACGAACTGATACAGCATCGTCTCCGTAACCTTCACAAATTTCATTGGTGGCATGCGTGGCATTCTTCCTTCTTCTTCTTCTTCTTCCTCTTCTTTTTTATACAAAAATTTCAAAATAAAGCGAATTTTTTTATTTTTTTTCACTAATTTTTGAACAGCTGTAACTTTTTCCAACTTTTCCGAATTTTTTTTATTATTTTTTGCTTTAATGAAGCTTAAAATGTCACCTTTCCAACCATATGGTATGCCATAATGTGATTGGCAACACTGGAGATAGACGAATCCAACGACATCTATTGATACGAAAAAACTTTTTCGACTACCCAATATCTCTATGATCTATCTATGATCTATTTATCTATGATATGATCTACATATCTGTGCTATGGTCATAGAAATTCAAGATAAAATTATAAGTACTATATCGTCTATTCCATAATACTTCAATAACATCTTAGGTAAATGATATAGGAATTCATGATTATCTACACCCCAATTGGCATATCCAAGAAAATATTATATTTTAAAGATGAGAATACACAACTTAAAGTCATCAATAGACGGACGAAAGGACGCACCGACAGCAAGAAGGATATGACACGACTAGAGGAGACCCGTGCCGAGTTATTGAGGCAAAATTCGAGCTTCTATCTTCAGACAAATTTTTATGTATTTGTCTGAAGATACATATAAGATCGAACACACATGTTGTTCTAACTTTTGCTACCTTTGAAAATTCTTTGATTTTTATGGTGGGATTTTATTGATATTTGTAGCACATGAGCTAAATACCAAAACCAATACCAAATATATGAAAAATAAGTAAAATTTGAGAGATATGCTCAAATAATTATAGTTCAATATAGATTTTAGTCGAAAAAGTTATGAAAGGGAAGTTCAATTTTGGGAAGATGTACAAAAAGCTGACAATTATTATCAAATTTAATCGAAGAAATTGTCATTAAGAGAACCTAGGTGTAAAATTGCATTGGGTCATGGACAGATAGATAGATGGACACGGCTAAACCTACTCACCTATTAAACCTGATCGAGAGTATAAATTAACTAGACTCTTTGATAATGGATTAACAGGCATAAGGCAGTGTGACAGTCCCTCTAAAATATATATATATATATATGATTGACGAAAGCCAATCGTGTCAGCAAACTCAAAATAGGATTGTCCGTCCATTTGATTGAATGCATCAGGCTTGTTAAGTATAAATTCTAGAGACTTGAAATGTTATATATTCCCATAGGTTCTTCTAAATCAAAATATTTCTCTTATCAAATTTATTTCCAATCATCGCTCACTTTTCCACTATCCAAATCTTTCAAACAGCAGTTCGGCATGGATAAGGCGAGGTATCCGCCAGTCAGGCACTTCCGACTAGAGGACGCACTTAGTTGTTTAAGTTACCTTTAAGCTTGCTTGCGGTGAGCTCTTTCTTGCTTTCTTTTCATTCAACAATGTTCTGTTTATGCATGGGAGATAATATCCCAGGCACAGCTCAAGTAGCAGTTATGGCCGCAGCACGCCTCTTCCACTTTTGCCACGCCCAATTGGCCGCCCACTTCGCCTGTCGAGTTTTGATTTATTTGGCCGGCTTGCAGACAAAAGCTGCGGCCGTGGGAGGCTGGCGCATCGCTGATGAGTTGGGTGGCGGCAGCTTGGCCCGGGCCGACCTCTCACCCCTTCTAAGCCATTTCTCGTTGCTGGCCATAAGCGCCTTTTCACTGCAGACTTGGCCCAATAGGCGTGTCTCACTGGCGGGGCATAAACTACACGCGCAGACAATTGCTCCGAACTAAGAGCGATAAATAATTTCATCGTTGTTGCTGTCGTTGTTGTTGTTGTTGTTGTTTCTGTTTGTGTTGCTGTTGCTGTTGCTGTTGCTGTTGCCTTTGCTGTTGTTTCGCCTTCATAATTCTAAATACTGCTCTGATAGTCTCTCTCTCGTTCTGATCAAACGTCATACTAAGCCTATTTCCATGCTGTGGCACCAACTACCACCCACACGCCCACAAGCGCCCTCCACTCAGGCTTCGACCGTCGCATTCGTTTTGTTAGCTGCTTTTTATGATTTACGCAGACAATTTTGACGCGCCTCCCAGCTCTTTGGTCAGTTGGGTAAAACTTACTGCTGCCCCTCCCAATTGGACGCCCTTTCGCCCCCCTCTTTCACTCCCTTCCCCTGACCCTTTCATTGTTATTGCTGTAGTAGTCTTTGTTTTGTAGGTGTGTTCAGTGCTTTTGTTTAGTTCACGTTTTGTTTTTGTTTTTGTTTTTGTATTTTCTTTTTATTTTTGTTGCTGCTGTTGTTGCTGTTGCTGTTGTTGTTGTTGTTGTTGTATTTTCTAGATGCCCGTGTCCTCAACTGGAACTACAATTTTGATCAAAAGCGTTGGCTGATTAATGAATTGATAAAGTCCGAGCTGTGCTCACATGTTGGCCTGGCCATGTAGTCCTCGCATTTGCTAATTAACATTCGCCCTCGCCAGGATTCGCGGCTGGTGCTTGACATTTTCATTATGGGCCCAATGATTTGTGCCCAGCGATAAGCGTGCTTTGTTCTGAGTTGTGGCCTTTGACTAATATTGGATGAAGATTAAGGTGGTTTTTAATTAATTAGTGGAGTAGTCAACGCAGCTGGCCGCATAAAAGCGTAAATTGCATCCTCCGCAAAGTGCTGCAGCCAAACTCATCAAAATTCAAACCAGTAAGATAAGCTCAACAGTTAAATACACTCGCAAACCAAACTGCTCACAATTAGATTCCTCTTGGACTTATATGCTGAAGGGGCGAAGGGACAATCACTCAAGGTTGGCTGACAAACAAAAGCTTTGTTTTTATATGAAATCGATCGATAGTTTCTGTGATAGCTATGTCCGTTAGTATAGTAGAGGAACTCAATAGAATTATTATAACATAATACGAGAATAATAATAATAATATACTTCGTATAGCAGTGTTACCAGTAAAATTTAACTAGTTTTAGTTTAATAATATAAATTGTATTATATGCAGAGCTGTTAAAAATTCCATTTGAATGGAAATTCAAAATGGGTTTTCAGAACAAAAACCCATTTTTTGTTCTGAAAACCCATTTTGAATTTCCATTCAAATGGAATTTTTAACAGCTCTGATTATATGTAATATATTATTAGAGCTTAGAGTATTTTAAGATATAGCAATAGTGTTGTTAGCAGTATCTGAGGTAGTTTCAAAAATAGTATTAGTATTAGTATTATATCTACAGTGGTCAAATTGTTAAAATATAACGATAAAATACTAAGTGTGCAAATCATTTTGTTCAGAGAAATTGACGAGTTGTTTTAGTTATTTAATTTTAACTAATTCTACAATAAAGTTTTTTGAAATAAATTTTTGGTTTCATTTAATAAAAACCCTATTCTATTTGGGTGATTTTTTTGTTTTATCAAGAAATCTTTTAAAAAGACTTAAAAAGTTGCTACCAAGTTTAGAAAACTTGCTGTGCCAATAATTTTGTTCGTCACTGTATATGTATGTACAGATGTAGTCAAAAGTATTTACACACATTTTTGGCGCGTTAAAAGTATTTACACAAAACCTTAACTTTATTATCTTGTTCTTTAATTATCATAGTTTTTTTTATTTTAATTTTAGCCTAACTTACTACTTTCAGATTATAAATCAATAGTTAGTTACATCGCCTTTGTCATCAATAACTGCCTGCAATTTGGCTGGAATTGATTCAACTAAATTGCACGCTAGGTCAACTGTCAGTTTGGACCAAATTTCGGTTATTTCAGCAATTGTGTCATTGCGTTTTCGGTCCTTATCAATTATCCTCTGACGATTGACAAAAGCCCAAACATTTTCAAAAATGTTTAGGTCGGGGCTCTGCGGAGGCCAGGAAGCAAAAACTTGATTTACTTCACTTTCCTTCATGAAATGGAGCATTGTCGTGTTGTAAAATCCAGTCGATAGTTTGAAAAAGCCTATTTCCTCATACAAAACTATGGTCAATTAAAATTGTAGTATACCTGGACTGCTGTCTGAGACGAATGAGAGGCGTATTGCTTTGTTGGTTTCAGAAATGTTGACCACTTTTAAGTAAATTATAAATATTTGATATACTACAATATTTTTGCAAACTCCAACGCCAAAACACCATACTTAAACTTAGTAGATTAGATTCGATATATAATATCGAATAAGTCTAGAGCCAAGGCGTATATACTGGTATACTGACCCACTCATTAGTTAAGGTTTTGAGCTACATAATACAATATTTAAAATATTTAAAATAGTTTAAAATAGAGTGATATATATTGATATTTTCGTGCTATACAGCTACCTACAAAAAATTATAAAGTCTCTAGCGCTTATAGGTTCTGAGATCGACGCATTCATACATACGGACGGACGGACAGTCGGACAGACGGACAGACAGACAGACGGACAGAGCTAAATCGACTCAGTTCGTCACCGTGATCAAGAATATATATACTTTATGGTGTCTGCCACGCCTCTTTCTGCCTATTACATACATTTTAACAAAACCAATTTACCCTGATTTCCCATTTTCAATGGGTTCAGGGTATAAAAAACCCAGTAGTATTAATACTAGTAATAGAAATATATTAGTATACATATATATTAGTAGTGTAAGTAGTAGTATTAATGTAGTAGTATTAGTAGTAGTAATTATATTAGTAGTAATAGTATTAGTAGTTGTTGAAGTATTGGTGTATAGTATTAGTTGTAGTGACTGTAGTATTTGTAGGTAGTGGTAGCAGCATAAGAAGTATAAGGACTGTCAGTAATAATACTATTAGTAGTAACAGCAATAGCAAAGAAATTTTATTGCAAATTTTATTCCATGAAATTTAGAAGAGAAAATAAAAAAACTATAAATATATATAAATACACACACATATATATTTATATATAATATATATTTATATATATTTATTAGGGTCAACAATATAATAGCACATCAGACAAATATTTTCTACAGTAAAAGATTTTTGGGAATGTCGTACAAATTTCCAGTTAAGTTTTTGAAGTATATGAATGGCGCTGCAAGCGGCAAACTAGTTTCGGGCGAAAACACTCCATAGACACTCACGAAGCGCTCGTAGATATGTTCGTACAACTCTCAAGCAACTCCTAATCAAGTGGCCCCCGAGGAGTCGTAAACAAAGCCAACGGACTACAAATGTAAAAATGTGCACGTGGGCGATAGTCGCACACATACACACACACCCATACACGCACACAAACACACACACACACACACACACACAAACACACACACACAGACCAACTACCATTTAAAAAACATGTAAAAGTGCTTTATGCGGGAGTATCCGACTGAAATATACGCTGAAACTCATATGAGAGCACATAATGTGAAAACTATACTAACTTTATTATCTTTTGAGCTTAAAGACCGACTTGGCTACTTTGATTCATGTATTTGCCAGATCATGACGTTTGCCTTATGGTGTCAAATGTAATATCTACCTACTACCTGCCTGCAAATGGTGATATGATAAATATTAGCAGAGTTCGAACTATAAGTGAAGAAAAAACTTCAAAATTATAAGATCAACCATTCTCATCACGTGATCATTCTCATCGATCATAAAACTACTCTAGAAATAATCAATCAGAACTAAAATTGTTATATAAAAGTTGTGAGTTCGATGCCCAATTTCAGCAAGAACATTGCGTCTTCGGCCTGCCCCAAACAAACGTATTTTTTTAGGTTTTTTGTTTTGAGCAAAGTTAAACCTTAGCGCAGCATAATTTCTGCAACTCTATGGCTAAGCGTGCTCTGGTATGAATGTGTCTATGTGTAGTTGTGTGAAATCTAACACGTCAAATGTTAAGAGCTGCATCCACCTAAAAGGAACAACCGCCAGAAAGGTCATTCACACTTGCTACCCTATACAGTGAAATCGATCGAACCTGTCGACTAGTTACCTGTTAAATATTTGCCTTTTGATGGAGCTCTAATGGGTAGTAGTATTAGGGAAGCTTGCCTATTATCTCTTAGTCTTAGTGATTGAGTCGAGAGTTCGTATTGGTAGAGCAGACATTAAATTAACAGTCATATTTTGAGCTCTGTGACTCTTAAAATTGCTCAGGGTGAGTCATTTAGCCTGCTATCAACTAGACTATAGACTGACTTAACTATATGATATATGAAGTTGCATGCTTATATGAGAGCTGCAAAGTCTTCAGCTTTGATTGACTTAGAGATCCATGAGAGAGATTTGCTCAGTGTTGCAGCCACCTGTTACCTCTGCTTACACACAATTCATCGTTAACTGGATCTTCAGTCTAGTTGTAGTCCCAGCACTAATTAATATACCCAAGCTGACCATGCGCATAGAGTATAAAACAGATCTGAACATCAAATGTCAATATTTCGGAGTCCATTTTGCTTGCCAAGTTTTAAAGGAGGCCAAAAGCCATTAGGCATTAAATTAGATATAGAGAGTGTGTAGTGTAGTCAAGACTTGATGATTGTACTTAGGCAATGGGCATGAAGAAGTCTCTCGCTGACTCGCTCACTCGCTCACAATGACAAATTTACATATGCGTGTTGCACATGGCCGCTTGTCACGTTTGCAAACAGCCAGCACAGTTAAGTTTGCCTATTGACCATTCAGAATCGGTGTCATGCCACATGTTACGTTTACGACTGCGAATACATTCATAGTTCGGCTATTGACCATTCAGAATCGGTGTCAAGGCTGAAATATGCTCTCATGGCGACTGGCGGATGGCGGCTGGCGGCTTAGTTCAAATTCCGTTGGTCCTCTGCACGTGTCCTGGCCATAAAATGTTTATCCCTAACTGGTAACGGTTTTGGGTCTGCATTTCGGTTGTCTATGTATGTGTTTTTTTTTCTCTTTTGTTTTTTTTGCTTTTGTGCCTCAGGTGCTGACACAGCAAAGGCACCCATGGTGCTTACCTTAGTGGGCCATTTGCTGGGATGCTCGGCAATTGGGAAAGTATCTGTAAGTGTATTGAGTGTAAGTGTTCATATGTATATCTGGCAATCTCTCAATGGCTGTTTGGGCCGAATGTAATTGCTATGAACTTCATGCAATTGGACTACATCATCAACATGCGTGCTGCGACTGCCAAAAGCAACGATGACAACTCCATGATGACGAGGCGGACCTTACCCTCTGCCCCCTTCGCACTGAACTTAAATGCGAGCTCAAATTGCTGCGATAATTGTTGGCGGGTTGGCGGGCTGGCGGGCGTGCCAACTTAAACTGATAAGCAATGCTCATGTGCCACGTCAAAATCGGCTGTTGCGCAATTAACAAGTTGGCAATCCGTCCCCAAACTGCTGCTGGAGTTGGAATTGGAGTTGGAGTTGGAGTTGGAATTGGAGCTGGATCTGGGGCGTGGCATTTTGCACGGCAACTTGTTATTTTCTGTCTGACTAATTGCATGCGTGCAAACGAGTGACAACAGCAGCAACAACAATGACAACTGCAATGTCGTCTGCCAGCGTCATTTTGGTCAACATGCAGCAGGAACATGAACAGTAGCAGTATCATCAGGCCCCAGGGGCCATCTAGGCGCTCTGCTACCGTCGCTAGCTCAACACGCAGCCATAAGATTTATGTTGTTGTTGTTGTTGTTGCTGTTGATGGTGCTGATGCTGAAGCTGGTGTTGTTTGGTATTGGGTGCTGGCTGGCTGGCTGGCTGGCTGGCTGGTGTTACCCTAGCAGAAACATTGCCAAATGCAAGCCGTTCTTCGAACTGAGGACTAAATCAACGGCACCCAGTCATGTTCAGGGCTAGCCCATATACACGGACGGACAATATTTCCGGGCACAGCACAGCACTGCGTATGCTGCCCGATGCTGTCCTGGACTCTAAAATATACTTTGTATGCGTCAGTGTTATGGTTTTGTGGTTGCATTTTGCAATTTTGCAAATGATAAAGTGATTCAGAGAGAGAGAGAGAGAGAGCAGTGAGTGGTGTGGGCGTTGCGAGTGGAGACTAGGAATAGTGGAGTGTTCGCGTCTCGTGGTTGTCAGCAACGGCAACAGCAACAGCAACGGCAACAGCAACGGTTCAAGTGGTCCCAGCGTGACCGCCGCACAAAAGATGAATGAGACATTGGACGATTTTGCAGCTACTGCTGTTGCTAGGTGGCTTTTCCGGCACGGCCAGCAGCAACAACGGCAGCAATAGCAGGCAGCAGGAGGACCGACCGACATTGCACAACACAACACAAATATCGCACATAAAACAATCAACGACAACTGCAGGCTGACACAATCGCCGGAAGAAATGCAGAAATGAAGTCACAGCCACGGCAAATGGAACCAGTTCCTAGGGTCACACTCAGCACAATGATTGGATACATTATACAGTGAGCATGACCTCACGGACAGCTCTTCAGCTCCTCCCCTCTCTCTCTGTCTCTCTGTGTATTTTGTCACACACAATGTAATCGCTTTTTATCGAATCTATTTCATATGCAATACGAGCTTCTGCTCATTCAATCCAGCATTAGTAATAGCCACTTGAATGCTAAGTACTTTCATCTACAGAGGTAGCAGCTTGCTGTTTATCATGCATGTTATGCCAATGAGCATTGCAATCCCTTTGTGTCAATTGATTGTATTTATTTGGGGGGATTACAAAGATTAGTTATATAAAAAAAAACATGTCGTAAAGACGCATTACATATTTGGTGGGATATGGGGGAATGCCCGCCTATAGCTTATACTTGATGGCACGCAGAATGGGATACTTTTCGTTGCCGGTGCAGCCGCCGCGGAAGTCGTCGAAGCTGAGGTCAACAAGGGCCACGCCACCCAAGCCCTTGCCCTTAACGTAGGCGGCCTTGATTGCAGCTGTATCGGGATCCTCGTAGCCAACCCAGAGACCATTCTCGCCCTTGTCATCGGCTGAACGATAAGCGTAGCTGCCGAAACGCTTGGTGGGATCGCCCACCTTACGGAGTGGTCCATCGGCGCCCTTCAGATGCTGGTTGGCTTGGTTGGGCAACTTGGCGCACACCTCGGGCCAGCTGTAGAAGCCCGCAGTCTGAGTTTGGATGCCAGCGGGGCCGACATTATCGGTTTCGGCTACGGGCGGCAGGCCAGTCAGGCCGGAGTCCTTGGTCAGCTTCCACACACGTCCGTATGTTGGGATGCCGACGTTGATCTTGGAGGCGGGCGCATGGTTGTTGAGCCAGTACTGCACCTGGTAGTTGATGTTGTGCTCGGGATTGCGTTCGTTCAGCTCGTAGATGGGCGCGGGGAAGTCAGCAACTTCGGGATTGCGCACAGGTGTCTGGAAGTCATAGGCATGCAGATTGACATAGTCCACGTTGTTGATCAGAGCGGGAACATCATAGAACACTAAAGAAAATCAAACAGTTTAAGCTCAGATGCTTTCACAATCAATCGAACTATCATCTTACGTGACGAGTTGACATTGGGCAGGACACTGAGGCCCAGCAGATAGCCATCCGGACGGAAAGCGTTCTTCAGCTCACGCACCAGAGCCGTAAACTCCTCCTTGTGCTCCTCGGCTTTCTCGTCGACAATGAAGTCACCGGTGAAGATCTTCTTGAAGCCCTTCCAGAATGAGCCAATGCCGCTGTGCACCTTCTTGGGCTTGTTCTTGGGGAATTGCCAGGCTAGATCGAGACCATCGAAGCCGTAGGTCTTGACCAGCGAGTGGGCGCTGTTGATGAATGGAATGCGAGCGTTGCTGCTCTCCAACAGAGTCAGATACTTGGAGTTCTCCTCCTCGGTAACGTCCTTATCGCCGCCGACGCTCAGCAGCACCTTCAATGCCGGATACTTCTTCTTCAGGCCAGTCACAGAGCGGTACAGGCTGCTGCCCAGATCCAGATCAAGTTTCTCGTTGGTGCTGACCAGCTTGTTGCTGCTGGGATTGATGCCTGCATAACCGTAGATCAAGTGGGTGCAGAACTGCATTGCCGGCTCCAAGTCGTTGAGTGTCAGCTTGGACAGGCCTGCGGGTGAAACAGAGACAGACAGACAATATGGATAAGAAAGAGAGCGGAAGATACAGTGGCGCGGGCCAAGCCCAAATCCAATTGCCTTCGAAATTATTCAATTAACAAAACTTGGCTTCACTGCCACAACGTGACTCATCGTCCTCATGTCACATGATTCAAATTTTAATTAGCAAGCACCGCGTCGTCAACAACAATCGCCAGCTTGTTTGTTTCGATCTGAGCTCAATTTACACACTTCACTTGAGAGCTAAGTGCGCTGATCCAAGATTAAATCTCCTACAAATCTTACCAAGGCTTTGTCAATTCAGAGCTAATCATTTTCTACAACTGAAGCAATGAGATGACAATCTTTTCTTTACATTTATGTATGGACAACTCTTTTTCTTAAGCAAAGCATTGCCTTTAAGTTGATGTCAATGGGGTTTGATTAAGGTATTTGCAGATATTATACAAAATTATTCTTAGTTTGGTTTGCTCTTGCTCTAATCAATATGACATCGATTTCTATCAATTTGCAAAGTTAATTATTGAAAATAAACTGGATCTAGTTTTCACACGATCATACAGAGGAACTCAACGCTCGCTCAAGTCTGAACTGCAAATTATTTATATAACATAATATTCTGCAAGGCTGTCATATCATTTTTAATGTCAACACGGGCCTTCGAAATTTATAAATATTGAAGAGATATTACGTAAAATGTCGTTAACTGCGAACAGGAAAAAAAACAATCAGTAAAAAGATCGCGTATATGCAAATCTTGTTGCTTGCTCAAAAATCTGAGAAATGAGACTTACAAAATTGACATAAATAACCATAAAAAAACAAACAAACAAAAAAACAACTACGTTCCCGGTATACATTAATATTTTTAAGTGACGACCGTGTCTGTGACCGACCTCAGCTCTTTAGTCCACTTTGTTTATCAACACACACAGTCAATTAGCTGACTGTTATAAAAAGTAAACACACTCAGACGAGATCTTGAGCATTGCTCACTCGTCAATTATAGAAATATATATATCGAGGCGGGCGGTTAATTCATATTGCCTAAATCCGTTGATAGCCTCGCCACAAGCAACTCATGAAAACAAGCTGAAATTAAGTAATAGATGCCCTCCATAAGCTGTGCTCACTGTGATCGTGATCTGATACTCATTCGCTAGGCGAACAGCTTAAGCAAACAACTTATCAAATGTTATAGTTCTTGGAAGAAAAAACTCGATCTATTATTGAGCAGACATTTAGACGTAGACTATATAAGATATTCATGGAATATTTTTAGCAATTTCCAGTTTTCGTTGAGCATTGTTTGGCTGATTGATGACCCAGAAAGTTAACTATGAACCATATATAGAGCTATTAAGCTATTACTAAGCTCAACTCTTGAATTGAATACAAGTACATGAGATGCGTGCAAAGTCCGTATGGCTTAGGAGATACGCGACTTATGTTAAGCGTTCCATCCTTATATATACCTATATATATATACATATTTATATTTATATTTATATACACTGCAATCAGTAGATAAGATTGTTTTCGTGCGCTTTGTGGTTATTTTTATAGCAAAATCAACAGACTAATTAAAAAGTCTTTCTCCAGCTGAGTTCTAACTTTATTTATGTCAACAAGAACACTGCAACTCTCTTCGTCTTTTTTTTGTTGTTACTTTGACAGAACTGTCTTTTATCTCGCGTATAGCAAACATTTCAGCATTATTACCAGCTTTTTCTTACCTTCTCTGATGAAGCTGGCGCCATCGTAGTAGCAGAGCAGATGCGCGGTGCCCGCAGCGGCGTTGCTTTGACCAATTGTCAGAATGCCCAGGAGCAGGGGCAGCAGGGAACTGTGGAGCTTCATGTCTAGCTGAAAGCAAAGAGAGAAGGAGAGAGGGGGAGAGAGGAAGAGAGAGATATAGAGAATTGCGAACAAAACGAGGCACGTGAGTAAGCTGCAATTACAGTAATTGACGGGAGCATCGAGCAAGCGTCAAGAAACGCCAGTTAACTGCCGGATGCTGGCTATGACTCACAAATGTGTTACAATTCACGAAAAACTCCCGTTTATTACAAACACAAAAAAAAAAACAAAAATCAGTAATTAGCGAGTGCAAGAGAAATGAAAGATCTAATGAGCTGCACAGGCTGTCAACGGCACTAATAATCTGATCATAAAAAAATTAATTATTAAACATTTGACGAGCAGAGCAAAAAGATGTGACAAAAAAAAAATAAAAAATATATAAAATAAAATCTTTATTTGCCTATACACGTTGCGATTATATTTGATATTTTTTATATATATTTATATATGTATATATATTTTATATATGTATTGAAATCATTTCACTACTAACTTGATGTGCTCGCATCGAATGTTAATTTGAAACTGTGAACAGCTCGAGGCGAGACAAACTTAAAGTGAACTCGCTGAGAATAGGGTAGATAGAGGCTGAGCTGCGACTGAAGCTGAGACAAGGTAAAGACGACAAACAACAGCAACAGCAACAGCAAACAGAACAACAACAACAACGACAAAAGCTAAGCGAACGCAATGAGAATGAAACGCGACTTGAAAATGAAATCGAAAAGTGGGCGATGAAAATCAACAAAACAGAGCAGCAAAGCTTCGGCCGAGGTTCGATTGGAAGCTTTGTCGCCGGCCATACATCACTTCGCACTTATGTAAGCACACACACATACACCGACAAATGTATGTACATACATACATACATACATATGTATGTACATACATATGTACATCTATGTTTGTTTGTCTATATGTAGATCTATATACATATACATACATATAGTTCGGAATGATATCATACAGAAATGACTGATGATAAACAACTCTAGACATGCTTACGCTCATTTGGACGTGTGAAGGCATACGCATATTTCTGACCAACTACAAGATACCCTGTACACATTTAAGATTTTACAATAAAACTTAAATAAAATAATGTTAGTAAAAACAGAATTATCTTGAGAAACCAAATCTGATAATTATGAATTAATTATGACGAGATACCCTATTCACATTTAAAAATTTACATTCAAACTAAAATAAAAAATAAATATATATATGTATATATAAATAAATTGGAGAAATCTTGAAAAATCAAATCAGAAAATTATTTATATCTCTATTTAGATATTTACTTATTTGATATATTTAGAGCTTCAGCTATGTCGATCAACTTGATCAACTTTGCGGTCATCCAAAATTATTTTGTTGATTTTTTTGATATTTTTGTCGGTGCGTCCACTGCGTGCATTGTCCTCGCTACTCATTTCGCCTCGTTTAAATTTAGCAAATCACATCTCCATCGGTTGAATTTCCTGGTGCAAAGTCTGAATAATGTTTTTTTTAAGGCTTGGCCTTGGCTTCAACAGTATTTTTGTTACATACAAAATTCCTTTTTATCCATATTTTTCAACTAACACCCTAACAAAAGTTGCTTCACTCAAAATGCTGGATCCCACAAGCTTATAGTACGGCAGCTGTAGTAGCGCCATCTATGTGCTAGCCTACGAACCCAAGTGTTTCATTTCATATATCTTCAAAAACCAAATCTGAAAAATATTTACTATATTAACTTTGTCGAAAGTCTTTAGCATAAATCTGATCAACATTTATTGGAGTATCAGCTTGCGGAACTCATATAAATATTATGTACAGCTGCTTAGGCACTCGAAGTGTAACCAACTTCGGACTGTTATCACAGCTGTTGTTCAGCAGCTTTCTATACGCAATGTTGCTAAATGATAGTTCTTATAATGAAAGTCAAATGTAATAGTATAAATACATTATATGTATGCATTTGGCTGGAAAATCACAGCCAGCAATTGTTCGTCAGGTCAAACACTTTAACAGGGAATGGAGCAGAGAGCTAATCTAGATTTTTATATGTTTTATATAATATAATCTACGTTTTCTTTTGTTAATAATATATTTTTATTTAATTTTGTATCTTAAGTTATCCAAGTCTTCTTCATAAAACTTAACTCATATATGTAACTTATCTATATTCCTCAATTTCTAGGGTATTTTAGCATCAGCTAATTGACAATAAAAGTTTTGTTTTTCCTGATCTAAAAATAATTTGTTTGCTTAATATTTCTAAGAAATTAATCGTTGTGTTCTAATTTTTCTTACTAATATTAGATCGTTCATGGGAAAACAACAGATGGCATATGTATGTAGGTATATTCTGTATAAATATATATTCGTATATGCAAAACAAGCTGCAAGAGCTAAGAAACTGTTACAAATTGGAAAGTAAATTGCTTATCTACTACTACTGTATGTATGTATGTCTGTATGTATGCATGTGTGCGTGATTTTGTACTATATATTTTTGGATTTAAAGCTTCGATTTGCAAATATGCAAACACACAAATATATATATATATATATATTTATCAATCGCTTATACGACAACACAGTAATGTGGCCGGTGGTTTTTGTTTAAATTTTTCCACGAATTCGCAGAAAAGCACAAATCGAACAAATAATTTTGTAATAGCTGCGCTAATTCGTTAAATAAATAGATTAAATAGGCCGAACGACTTTGACATGCCGAAGACTAAATACGCTTAGAAGAGAATGGGCATTGGCAGCCAATGCTGAGGCAGCTGCGTGCTATGTAGACATAGATATGAATGTTTTCTGACATATCTGAAGCAGAGTAAAGTCTTAACTTTAAGACTCGAAATCTAGCTAGATAGTTGAAACTTTAGATGATCAGTTACAGGTGTCGTAATGTAACTAGAATACTTTCAGCTAGAGTATTAAGAAACTCTTGTCTTATATTTATACATACATGTACTTATATACGTATGTATATGAAACGCTTATACATATTGACACGATGAAACCGTAGCTCGACCTTATCAATTTATGTCAGCCAGAGGTCGTTAAGATACTTTGCTGCCACAGTTCGTTCACATATTTAGTTTTAATTTGGTTTGGCTTGCGTTGACAACGTGACTTATCTGCTGGATTGGTTCTGAGCTGCTGATCTGCTCCCCGTCTAGATGCGGCAGCGGTCGGACAGACAGACAAACAGACAGACGGACGGACGGACGTAGCGTTTAATGGGATTTTGAATCGTTTTTGTTTTTCTGTTCGTTTTGCTCTGATTTCGTTTCATCGATACTCTCTGCACGGCATTAACGAAAACAATGAAAATTGCTCGAATGCTAAATATTGAATGCCCTTTAAGGCACATATAACTAAGAAGTGACTCAATGCAGCAGGCCATTTTATTACAATATTTTCTAATTTTATATAATAATAATATTTCAATGCTTTCCAATTTGTTTCCTTTTGGCTGATTTGCTTGGAAATTGATGATATTTCTGTAGGAGAAAAACTTTAAATAGTAAAACTTCATTCACTGATTTTGCTATTGATACTTGATACTATGAATACTATTTCCATTGGCGGCTACAACTACAACTGCAATGTAATTCTACATACAGCTATAACCAAACAAATCTTTTGATTGCTGACTGCTTACCTAGATAGAGTCCTTGATAATTGAAAGGTTAGTCCTTTGACGTAGAAGTTGGAGTTCAAGATGTAGAAATTCAAACTCAATGCATCCAGGCAATGGGTACCAAATTTCTTAAGACCTGAGACCAATTGGTATCATTAATTATAAATTGTTTCAAAGCCGAGCTGCATTTGTCTTTTTTAGGGTAATAAGCATATAAATATCTTGTACTTTTTAAACAAATCTCACAGCAGCATAAATCTACGCTGAGCTGACACAATGCTTCAGATTATGTCGAGTCTGTCCAATATTTCCCTAATACTAATTCTAAATTCAACTCGTTTGCATAAAAATATACAAAGTTTCCAATTTTATTTGAACAAAACTGAAATTCTTTAGCCATAGTCAAGGCATTAAACCTTGGTACAGGCTCCCATAGACCATATTGCAGGCCTTACTACAGGAGCTTGTACCTAGAACCTATCCATCGTCGACTAAAATTTGATGAATTTGCTTTTTAAGAACCTGAAGACTTAAATGTTATCATATATCATATCAATGAACTAAGCTAGTTTCGTAATTTGTATTAAAGTTAGTGTGTTAGTTGTATTTCAGTAAGACTTTTATACTTTTCTTTCAGACTTGTTATTAACCAATTCAGTTCACAAATGCAAGACTAGAAACATCAATCCACTTGTTTCGTCTTTAAGATATGTTTTATATCTTGACATGCACACTCAATCTGCCTTGCTGACGCCACTCCAAGCTCTTTTTTTTATTCACAAATCGAAATCAAGCTAATTTTCTTTGGCCAAGATTCTCTTATTTTCAAGTCGATACACTCACTATTCAGCATTCTAAGGCAGTGGAGCTGCACGTTGATCGAGTGAGACCAACTAGTCTCAATATGCATATACAGATAAGGTTGAGCACATATTTGGGATGCTTGTGCACAAGTAGGTGTCAAGACTTATGTGGATAGAAACACGCATCGCATGTTTGTTGTGTCAATTGGTGCTCTTGGTAAGCGTGCGAAGAGTTTCGCAGTGGACAAGCCCATTGCTGCACAGACTTCGTATGCTATGTACTTACAGCCACTTCGTTGGCTTGCATAGCAACAAGCTCATCTCGACTCGCGACCGCCTCCTGTTTACTCTGCTTAGCAATCTGGCTAACTGTGCAAGTACAGCGCTAAACGAATTTCAACAGACTCTCGAATTTTCAAGGGGATGGCGTCTTGAGCAAGAAAAGGATGAATTTAGATAGTGTTAAGACTGCTGGGAAGTGTGTTGAGCTCGTTTAATATGGCTAAGCTAAGCTAAGGTATTTATTTTAGTAAAGAGAAAACTTCGACTTCATTGAAATTTTACATATATTCAAGCAAGCTCTGAAATGCTCTTCTATCAACTGATGTCTGAGCTATATAGTCCTATGTCCTATATAGTCCTAGCTAACTGATTGGCTAGTGATTTCTAGAAGCAGTATAAGTGCAAGCTGTAGCAGCTTAAGCTACATGTGTTCAGGCAAACCTGTCTTGGGATGGGAGACATTTTATACAATTGGTAGCAGTAATTGTAAGCTGATTCAAGCTCAGCTGAGTAAATTTTTCGTATAAAACTTTTGATTGTCGACAATTGTCTTACGAATCAAAAAGTATTTTTGAGTCAGAAATCGGGCAAAGAATATCCAAGCTGGTGTCATGCTAAGCTTAAGAGGTAATTTCTCGCAGTCAAGTGAATCAAGCTGAATCAATTTGCTTTCAAAGAAGCATGTTGGGAAACACTCGACTTAAAGTCAGTAATGTTTCACGTATATATACGCTCTGACCTGATTATCCCTAATAAAGAAAGAAGTTCAATGCGGCTCCTTTTCTCTACTCCATTTTTGCTTGTTTTAGTAATTTGGTAGCTTGCAGTGAGCTTGCCCATGATTGCCTTTAAAAGTTGTAAGTCTGGCTACCTAAGCTTCGCGTCTTCTGTGCCAAGCTTTAGGCAGCTTACTTTACTTTAATATATATATATGGTATTTAAGTTGCATAGCTAACTACAATTGACTAACTTTCAGCATAATCTAAGAATGAAGCGACTTTACACCAGACAAAATACCTTTCAATGCAACCAAACTGGCTTACCATTCATTCATATGCCCAAGATATGCCTACCTAGAGAGTTGGAGTCAAGTGGATTCTACTCAGAGGCTTTGTTCATTACCAAAATTTACTAAAATCTCTTCAAGTTTCAGCTGCTTAGCCTTGCTCAAACTATTTTGTGCCCAACAAAAGACTCTTGACTGATCTGGCTATACTCATTCTACTAAATAGATTCATACCTTTCGAGGAATCTTAATGTTTTCACCTGCATTACACCTACAACACATAAAAACAACAGAACTTTAAAACCCAAACTAAAAGTAAGGCACGTTAAGAATCTGCAGCAAAACATTGAAAGTGAAATAAAAATATATTCTATTCTATATGCAACTCGTTGGCGGCTGCATCTCTGACCCTGTAAAGTGTTTACATGTATTCCTCACATGATATCCCTCCAGTTGTTCGTCTATGCGGCTGTCTGTCTGCTTAAACGAGCGCATTTCAAAGCCATTCGGAGAGAAGCAGATGCACAGTGCACAAGGAAAACAGCTTGGGGATTGATTAGATTGCGAAGCAATGGAATGATATACGCCCTGTGTCCATGCACACATACATATTTCAAGCCAGCTGCATCTCAGAGCTCTTTAAGGGCTTAAATCGTGAAAGTGTAGCTCAACCTATGGGTAAAAGGAACTTAGAGTAGCGAGAACCTCGATAAGAAGAACTTCCTGAGTCTAGTTTTAGTTCACTTCTCCACGCATATTTTCTTTTCCATTAGTGATCAAAAGATTTGATCAAATAACTTCACAGTTAAAGAAAGACATATTGTTTCGTGGCAAGCGAAAGGCAAGTGACTTGACCCAAACACGTCATTTGATGCGTTGATGGACGCGCGACGAACTCTCTGACTGGGCTGACTGGCAGCCCAGGCGCTTTCCTTTTTAGTAAAATAAATGATGTTGGTCGTGCTTGGTCATGTGCTGGCAAGTGGAATGGAAAACAAGAAACTAGAAAAACTTTGCGCTCAGATTGCTTAGAAGTTGGATGATAATGCTACGCATAGATAAGCACCGATGTCAAAAGTTTTGATTGAAATTAATAATTTTCAATTGCTTTCTTTCTGTTTGTCTGCTCCTCTCTAAACTGAGACCCACTCTCCGAAAAGTTGTCAATTTGCCTGCCTGCCAGCCTGCCAGCCTGCCAGACGACTCCAGATCTAGTTCCCCTTGACTGACTCACACCATCTAGTTAAAATCTAAATATGCTGGCAAGCCTGAATGGCTGACGTTTTGTTGCTGTTGTTGTTGGCACAAGTTTTTGCAGCTACTCCCACAAACCTCAGCCCGATATTGAGTCAGCAAATTGCATGGCGACCTTGTCCGCCTTTGACCTTATGCTGCTGCTGCTGCTGTTGTTATTGTTATAGTTGTTGTTCATCATGACATAGTTGCGGGTCCCAGCAGCCGTCAGACAAGAAATGCGGAAGTATGCGCAGCTCTGGTTTGTTTCCTGTTGCTGTCTGCGAACCGAACCGAACTGAGCCAAACTTCGGTTCGGTATTAACGCTTTGTCTATGCACCATCTTCATCTCTATCAGCAGCACTGCCATGCCGCTGCCATCTCAACTGGCATTCTGGCTTAGAGTAGAGGGCACAAAAATTTCCAATCAAAACCAGATAGCGTGAAACCAGAAATTCACAACAACTCTTTGCTGCAGTCGTTCGCTACCGCTGCCATTTCGCTTGCTTTTCGCAACCCTTCCGTCGATGCGGGTGGACCAACTACCAACCAAGCCCCGTGTCCGTCCTTATGCCGTACACTTTTCAGCTTCAACTCTCACTACTTAACATCTGCATGCCATCAACCGGCCGCAGCCCGTTGCAACTTGAAAAGTTTTTTAATGCCGTACAACGAGTGCAGCGTGCAGCGTGCAGCCCGAATCTCGCCACTCCAAAAATACCGCACTGCACAAACTTCGCCGCACACTTTCAGGTGGGCCTCGCCGCTGCCTACATTTACGGCTCGAATGCCAATTATAAAGCGATCAACGTCTGTAGCAAGACTAGAGTATTTATCTGTAGCTGCTTAGAGCCAAACATTGCGAGCACCTGCAGCAGCTTCTTGTTTTTTGCCATGCAACAAAGTTATATTAATTCAAGTTTATCATTTGATTGTGTAGGTGTCCCATAAGGAAACTCATATCTGTGATACAGCCTGAATAAACGAATGATCTAAAGAACTATAAAGTCGAAGGAGCTAAGCTGAACAGCCAACATGAATTCCTTAGCTCATTTCACAATGAAACAAATTAGAGTTAGGGCATTCAAAAGTTCAAGTTGCTTTTAACCTTTGAGTTGTGCTTGACCTCAGGGCAGGCGCATAGCACGAAAACTTAGAAAAGTGCTCTCTGCTGTAGCACTCGACTTGGTCTATATATTAAAATTATGAAAATAATCTCTTCTTCAATTGAATCTGCTGCCATGAGCAAATGAAACATCAATTTATATACCATTTATATTGTAGCTTGATCAACTCAGTTCATAGTTGAACATCTATGGACTTTAAGGCTTGGTCGCAGCTGCTTCCTGCCTACTGTTCGCTGCATATACCTTTCCGCCTCTATTGTACACCTTTCTATGGTTTGGTGGAGCGAAGAAAAGGAAGTCAGTCGGATGGAAGCCAAATGTGCAATAAACAAATGTTGGCCTATGGCTACCGCTGACTATGCTCAATATGTAATGAAATTTTTTAGAAATTTTAATAGAACTGGCTAAAAATAAAACGTTAGTTAATTATCATAAACTAAAAGTAAATATTTGATAATTTGATCTTCATCCACTGCTCCCTGTTCAGCTCTCATAGCCAACAGTTGATTTAACAGGGTATATTCCGTGCGGATGGCAATCGATTTATTGTTCTTGTTGTTCACTTTGTGTAACTGTTTTGTTTTGCTTGCTGCATATTGGCATACGCAGTTCAATTCCCCATTTCCATTGTGTGTGTTTGCCAGTGAAATTTGCAGCTGCCCTCAACACACACACACACACACAGGCTGAGATGGAAGGGAGCTGCCGTTGCGGTTGCACGCAAATTTGCTGCTAGTTACCAACTGGCCGAGCCGGCCAAGCTGGCCAAGCTGGCCAAATGGCCAAATGGCGGCCAGTTCCATTGCCATTGCAATTTGCCGCATTGCCATTCCGATTGCCATTTCGGCAGCCATCGGTTGCAGTTACACGCGTTGCACAAAGGGGCAACTGAAGCCAAAACAAACGTGCAGCGTGCAGCGTGCAACGTGCAACGTGCAACGTGCTACGGAAGTTCATGAATCCACAACAATGACTTTTAATGTCGGAAGCTAACGCCTTTTGCTGCAAGACCTTCAAATGCATTTGCCCCAAACCTTAGTTACTTACTGCCCAACTGTTTGGAATTAGTGTTGGAATGAATTTGGAATTTTGTTGGCCTAATTGGCTAATTAATTTCGTTTCAGCCAAGAGAACTTAACTGAAAATGTCTTTAAAATTGATTTGAAATCAAAACAAAAATCGATTTCGCTCAACTAACTACTTATGGCAGGCAGTCAGTCGAGTCGCAGCAGTTGAAGCAATGACCAATGCATTGGGCACGGCTCCCAAAATCCCAGCAGATGCAGATGCCTTTCCAGCTTTCCAGCTTTCTATCTTTTCTTTTCCCTTCTTGCTCATGGCAAATGTGCCATTACATTTGCTTTAAATTGCACTTAGCCGCTGACAAAGCACGAGTCGGGGACGAAGCGTCGTCAAAACGAAGTTTGAGTTGGAGCTGACGCTGGCGCTGGCGCTGGCAAGTGAAGGAGTTGAGCAGAGCGAGCAGCTGAGTGGAATCGAAGCAAGTATGGAGTAGTCTAAGTCACAGGCATCATTACTCTTGGCAGGCAGTCGAGCGCATGAGTTGACAACTCTGTGTGTATTGGCTGTAATTTTGGAGAAAGACAATATTGCACATGTCATTGGCTGAGGTAAGAGAGTGAGTGAGTGGGGCTAGAGAGGCGAAGGGAGCTACGGTTAGACGAGATGGCTGAGTTAGTTGTTGGCAGCGTTGCCTGTTGGCTATGACTTATTCATGTCAGCCGCTGACAAACGGCTCGAGTTGGAGCTCTGACTCTGCCTGCCAACTCTAAAGTTGAGACGGCAAAGCTAAAAATCTCAATCAGCCAGCTGCACTAAGATTCACTTTGGCAATGCCATTTGCCATTTGCCATTTGGCGTTGGCGTTGGCACAGCCACTGCCATTGGCGTTGGCGTTGGCGCTGGCATACTAATGAACTGTCACACTCACGCACAGAAATAGTGAAAGAGAGAGAGAGAGAGAGAGAGACGGAGTCAGGTGCATTTTGTCAGGCTGCTGGACGTCTGAAGTGCCCATATATCTTTTGCAGTAGTGCGCTTAAATTACACTAAATCACAGCCAAACAAATTGAATTTTAAGTTTACAGCCCACAGGCAAAGCCGCAATGCAGCCGCACGGATGAAAATCACTTGAAAAAGCCACAGTAGAGCGCTGCCAAATTGACGAGGCAGCATTCAGTCCAGGTTGCTTGCACTACACATAGAGACACCCACACAACCACCCACAGTCGCCCGCTCAGGTGTCTTTCATCTTCATCTTATTGTACTTGTGGCTTTGAGGCCGGTGGCACCCGCACAGACATTAGGCTGACAAACAATGCAGCTGCAGCGGCCAAGCCATGCTGCTCTCTCGCTCTCTTTCTTCGTTTTTCTTCTTCTCCCTCTCTCTCTCTCTCTCTCTCTCTCTCTCTCTCTCTCTCTCTCTCAATGTGTATAGCTGTCTCTGTCTATCTGTGAACCATCTCGGACAGCTGAAAGTCAGGACAGCCAACACTTGAAATTGCACTTAGTGGGCATTGCAGCCATACAAAAAGCAGCTACAATCGGAACAGATGGCCAACGGATGTTCCTCGAGTAGAATATGCGATTGTAACTGCATTCGAGTGGATTCATTATCTTTATTTCATAAACAGGGCTGCCCCTTACAGAGCTGAAGATCTTTTCAAAATGCAAATCGATGCTGACAAATATTATGTAAAATATGCGATGCGAGTTGAGAGAGAAACTGAAGGATAAATGATATAAAAGTAATGGAATATCAATTATTTTTCATATTTTATAAGAAAATTTAAAAGTTCAAAATTAATATTTAAGAAATTATATAAAATTATATTAAATTAAATTAAATTAAATTAAGTTAAAACAAACAAATTATATAATTGAAAAATTGTCTTTAATATTTTTTATATATTTTTAAATGAATCTTGTTACATTAAAAAATCCAAGCACGCGCTAAGCCTAAGTTTAGTAAGCTTGACTAATAATATTAATAATAATAATAATAATAATAATATTAATAATAACAATAATAATAATATTAATAATAATATTAAGCCAAAATCATATGTAATCATAAATTTATATAGCTTATTGCCTTAGCTATGTTTTGCACCATTTCGCATGCTGTTGGGCCCACTGGTTCGTTGACTGCGAGCCCCTGCTCGGCCCCTGCTCTGCCCCTGCTCGGGGCCCCTGCTCTACCTCTGGTCGCCCCCTGCTTGGCCTCTGCTCATGGGCGTTGACTAACGAACACTATCAGCGAAATCTTGAAATTTCACTTGGCAAGCGTTCAACATGGCCCAGCCGCATCGTCTCACACCTGGGATCGTGGTGCCAGTTGACGCGCTGGCTCTAGCTGGCAGTCCGGGCGCACAGGCAGCCCAAACTGGCGCCGACACCGTTTAGCTACCTGTCTGGGTCGACAATCTGATCTACGTGGGCTGGGGCGGGGGGTGGGTTTTTGCAAACTGCTTTGCATTCCAAGCTGTTGAAGTGTTCGGCTGCTACGTCCTTGCAATGTTTTTATGCGTTGCCCTCGCTGCCGTCTTCTAGTAGTTGCGCTGCTGCTTCGCTTCGTTTTATTCTTAAATTTTTTTTATTTTTTTCTTTCTGCACAATTTTTATTTCATTTTGGTTGGTTTTTTAACTGCTCGCCGCAGATGCCATCAATATTTATCTTCCTCTTTGCCGCAGGCTTCGTTCGCTTTTGTCCTTTCGCCAGCAACAATATTTTTCTTGAGATTTCATATCATTTATCAGGCTTGACGACCAATTTGTCATTCTGAATCTGTCAATTTCTGCTTTATTAATCTTATACGAGACACCTCCCATACCTCCCATACCTCCCACACCTCTCCACACCGCCCACCTCCCTTTTCTGCCCGGCCAACCCCCCGCCTAGCTCACCTATTTACCTCAGTCGAGCGTCTTAAACTCAGCCAGAGATTTTCACTTACACAGATTTGATGAACCCGCCGCATGACAGGCTAACCACATAACGCCTTCAGCGTGGCCAATGCCGTCGACCACGCTCTAAAGGGGGCCTTCATCAGGGGGCGTTATGGGCGTGTCAGTCAGTCATTTGACTTGCTGTTGACAGTTGTGTGGGCGTATGTGTGCTTGATGAGTGTTTGTGTGTGGTCGTATGTGTGTGTGTCTGTATGTGTGTGTGTGTTTGAGTCACCTGTTAGTAACCTCTGCCAAACGGGCGATGTGAATTTATTGGCTGCTTTGTAAATGAACGAAGAATTAAGCACATCAGCTTTTAAGCAAATTTGCCAAGTTGGAAACTCAAATAGAATTATGCAAGATTGATTAACTTAAAGACTCAGGCTATTGCGGGCTAAGGCTAGAATTATTTAAGAATATGCTAAACTCATAGTGTGTGTGTTCCATAACTGTTTAAGGTAATTAAGTTTTCAACATGAAAACTGTAAATGAATTTTGGTATTTTTATATATTTTGGATTCGTTGCAGCTTTTTATCTTAGACTTTATAGCTCTATCCTATCCCTAGTGAATAGGACTACAGGTCCAGCCAGTATATACATACATCTCAGATCTAAACCTATTTATTCGTTATTTTATTCTATTCTACAACTCAATAGAAGTTCTTTTGATCCCCCTGCGGAGCAGTGGACGTTGTTATTGATAGTCAGATTAGGATGGCAGCTAGATTCGCTGTCGCTCTATCCACGCATCTGGAACTTTGTTACGAGGGCTGCTATTTATTTTTCCCAACAAGTATGTGTCGATGAACTTAGTTCTTTGTATGGCGAGAAAACACCATAAAAAAACGACATTTTAATCGTTTTCTTGTTCAGTCTCTGATGAATTCCTCGACAATTGTCGTCCAAATATTGTGCCACAAAACATCGCTGGTGTGCGTGAGCTGACATTACAAGATCGACATGTGACATATCGTGAGATAGAGGCATCCTTGCACATTAGTTCCACTTCAATACATTCCATTTTGCATGAACACTTAGTGGTAAAAAAGGTTTGTTCTCATTGGATACCCCATAACTTAAAAATCGCTCAAAAAAAGGCTCGCGTTGGTTGGAGTAAGGAACTACTTAAAGAGTTCGAACGTGGTGCTTCAACTCGTAATGAGTTCTGTGAAGACTGCAACATAAAATATCACGCAAGAGCTTGCATACTTACAGGCGCATTTAATTTTGTTACCTGTTCTTATAATTTTTTTTTTAATTCTTCGATAAAATAATCAAATAAATTATAATTTTGTGTTAAGGCTATGGAAGACGAATACAAAAACACTAAAGCTAAGGCAGTAGGGGAAGAAAGACTATCGGGTGTGACTATCGCAGATGAAGTTAAAAAAGTTACTTTTTATAATTTATGTCTAGTTGTTAGCTTAAATATACAATATATTAGTTTTTTTATTCGAATCAATTTGTACAGAATAGTGTTCTGATACCTTTCAGAAAAGTTAATCCAAACAGAAATTAAGTTTTTATTTATTTTTTTATTTTGTTAAGTGTAGAACTTGTACATCATAATTTAGTACCTTAAAAATACATGGATGGATAATTTATTAGGAGCCAAACCCCATAACGCAGTATGAGGATTTTAAATGGAAGTAGTCTTACTGACGTCCAATTGTCTTGGCAAAGCCTTGCCATTTAAGACGCCTTAAAGGTCTGGCAGGGAGTAGTCCTCTTGCGAGCAAGCTAAGTGCTTTGCAGCCCTCTTCCACGCATTTGGTTTTGCAGACGTTTCTATAGCTGCCCTCCTAAGCACCCTGAAGATACAAATCAGTTATGAGAAGAAAGCAAATGTTAACAGAACTGACTTTTGCCTATATGTCATGTATTAAACTATCTTTGAAAACAAATTTAAGAAACTAAACTGGAAATCAATATGAAGACTGGTAAATGCACAATGGCATGTTCGTAACCAAGTCATAGAGTCATAAGTCAGAGACCTTGATATCGCAAAAGTTCTTGATGAAACCTCAAAACACAGCGCCAGACACTTAAGCAGACGAGAAACCCATCAAAATTACTAGGCTGTTAGCCTAACAGACAGCAGTCCATAAGTGCGTATGCTAAAACGATAAATTTTAGCTAACATATAGTGAGGAATTTAAGATCGCTCTGCAAAGAAGATCTAATCGTTATAGAGTTGATAAACTGTACAAAATATACCGCTTGATATTTAAAATATAATTGAGAAAAAGAAATATTTTTTTTTTATATTTACTTCAAATTGAGTTTTTAGAATTTCTTCTAAGCGCCAGCAAACATATACGAGTATATGTCAACTTAGAAACCTTTCAGAGCTGTCGATAATTAATTGTAAAATGTTCGAGCTACGAGCAAGACGATGCTTTAAGACAGCGAAAGAAGCATGTGAAGAATTGAGAGAATTGAGAATCTCTTAACAAATATAAAAATCTATTGGGCCAAATGAAACTGTTAAACGCAGCGCCGGCTGCTGAGGCAAACATCACAAAGTGTCTTTCGTCTTGTTTGATATGCCTTCAGCACACTCGACACTCAGACAAATACAAAGACTTATAGCAATGCCTATGTAACTCAAATATCGAGTCTATAACTTCTACAGTAAGTCAGCCTCAGCCTAAAAGCAACCAGGCCAAAATGGTAATTCTCTACTCTAAAAGGGCAGGGAGCACAGCCTTCCACCGAAAAAGCCTAATTTTCTTACATATGTTATTGACAGAAAAGAAATTAATTAAAACAAGACATTATATAGAAGGCCGAAGATAAAATACCCTATGTCAAAAAAAATATTTGGCCAGCTTCTATTATTATCTTAATTGATGCATGCTACGATCTAGTAAATTTCATTTGCTGATATAGTCACTCCAGTAAGAGTCTAGTTCAAATAGACCTAGACCTGGCTGTTGTCAAGGTACGAGCTCTACAGCCATTACACCCTTTGTGCCCACGCTCAATGGGTATAGGCTATAAAAAGGACACGAGGACACGGCGCAATTTGAAGAGAGATGGCATGTCGGCCAACTGCCTGAAGAGGGCCTATGGACGGAAATTGTTAATAGCACGTGGCCAAATACAGACTAGCATACGAGTAGGTTTGTGTATGTGTCCACAGACACACAGACTCTGCTGCTCGGGGTCTGGGCCACACATTCATTTAGCGTGTTTTGGGTTGGCGTTGCCGTTGCCTTTGCCTATGCCTTTGCCTTTGCTTATTGTTGTCAGCTGTTGTTGGGCACATTTGTGGACGGCAGGCAGACAGGGCTGACGACGGGTTGGGCTTAATCTGCACGCATTTGGCCATCGTCTATCGTCTCGCGCATATCAATGGCACAGCCTAAGTTGTTAAAAGGACATTTCGCCTTGCTAATAATAAATGTAATATACAAACATACAACTCGCATTACAGACGAAGACAGCAATCGAGAGAGTGAGACAGTCAGAGAGAGAGAGAGATGTGGTAGCAGCAGGCGGTAACAGTACTCGCCCTCCCACAAAACTGTGTCTAGCCCCTGCCCAGGGGGCGATAAACCAATCAAAATATAATTCAATGAATTTTTATTAGCAAATTATGTTAAAGGGATTTGAATGTGCAAAATAAAAACGATGTCAACGGCAAGCCAGAAATCATTATAATGATGATGACGACGGCAGCGACCTCCCGATGATACCCGGGACAGTTGGAAGGGAGCGATACTGAAAGCCAAGTGCCATGTGCTACTTGGGCGACTTCAACTTTGAACATGGACAACTAACCATTAAGCATCAGAAATTTATTCGGCTTTTCGAGTAATTTTCGAAAGATTTGACCTAATGCAAAGTTTGAATTGGTTTTTAAGTTGAAATTAGTTTCTTAAGCGATAAAAATTATATATGGAAATATGTTTGTAGTACTGAAAGAGAAGGAGAGAGAGATAGAAGTACAAAGAGAGAGAGAGTGAAAGAGAGAAAAGGATACATTAGAGAGATTAGAGAAAGAGAGAGAGAAAGAAAGAAACCCAGAGAGACAGAGAGAAAGAGAGAGAGAGAGAGAGAGAGAGTAGAGAGAGAGTAGAGAGAGAGAGAAGAGAGAGAGAGAGTAGAGAGAGAGTAGAAAGAGAGTAGAAAGAGAGTTGAAAGAGAGTTGAAAGAGAGTAGAAAGAAAGTTGAAAGATAGTAGAAAGAGGGTAGAAATAGAGTAGAAAGAGAGTAGAAAGAGAAAAGAGAGATAGAGTAGAGAAAGAGAAAGCAAAGATATAGTGTAGAGAGAGAGATAGAGAGTAGAGAGAAAAAGTAGAAAGAGAGAGTAGTGAGCAAGAGGAGAAAGATAGAGTAAAGGGAGAGAAAGAGAGAGTGAAGAAAGAGATAGGGTTGAGAGAGTACAAACAGTAGAGAGAGTGCTGACAATGGACAGTCGGCCAGCACAATTGCCTATGATCAGGATATTATCATTTAAGACCCCCGTAACAAACACTTCAGAAGAATATAATCCTGTTGGTCTGTGGTAGACCTCCTTACATATATTTTCACTTGGCATTCGTCTAATTTTGCTAGTTCTTTAAAAATCTAAAAACCTGTTTTTTCAATTTTTTTTAAATATTTCTTTACGCCATATTGTCCATTGCCATAACTGATTTGTTGTTCTTAAAGTATATTATATATTTCAATATCTTGGCAGGCCATCATTGTCTCCCCCTTATCAATCTCTCTAAAACTTATAAGAAACGCGATATTTTCAACTTTTCAATGAATAATATTATTAATGATTCTTATTATAGATAAGTATTTAAGTAAACTATGTCTCCTTTCACACTTCACGCAATTTTCTGTTCTTTTCACATTTATGAAAATGCCCTTAAATAAAACTGTAACATTTTCAGTAATATTTTTATCACAGTTCATTTCAATATACAAACTATTTTACAACTTGACTTTCTGTGTGGGTTTGTAATTGTGATTTGTCAGCAACTAAAGCAATTAAGGCAAATACTTACTAACTAGTTATTTCGTTGCTAATAGTTTCAGTTCGGTTGCCCAGTAACTGTTTGTCTAATTGTTTTATTTGGCAGCAGACTTTTCACTGGACTCTCAGCTTTGGCATAAACTTCTTCATTTGACTTTTGACCAACTGTTTGACTCCTTGAAACTTATTTAGTGAACTTTTCAAATATATCAAGTGTGTCCTGAAAAGGATCGAAGCAACGATTTTTTAAGCCACATTTGCCAAATTTGTTTGCCAAAATTAAATATTTCGTATCACATTTTAATTAAATAAAGATTTCGACTTTTGATTTGTTTGGCTTTGCCATTAAATAGAAGCGTTCATAAGTTATGTGAGCAGTTAGCTCTGACCTTTGAGCTCTGCCCTTAACAAGTTCATCTGCATTGGCAAGTGCAAGCTCATAGGAGTCTCAGCTCAACTGCAAATATGAGCGCAAGCTAATTATGCATTTATCTCTGACATCTGAATCACTCGAAAGGCGTCATACCCTACGATAATACGTGTGTAGGAGTTCTCGAATACAATCAAGAACAAGACAAGGATAATATTTTGGTTAGTCAAGCCAATAGCAGCAAGCTTTAAATTAAAAACAAAATACTTACAGAGAAAAGTATACTGGCCCCAATTGAAGGATATAGTATAGATATAGTACAAGTCGAAGGAATTGCATCAAAATGTCACATAAACAAAGTACTTACTACACAGGCCACTTTCCTCAGACGTGTCAGCAGTGCTGAGTGGTACATAAGCAACAGTTAACATACCCCTGCAGGGTCTACCTAGTTGAAGATATAATAAACCAACAATCAACAAAATATGACTACAAACTGAACTCAAACCCTCAACTTACTTGCCAGAAGACTCAGTCACAGAAGAAGACGCCAAAGACTCACGAGAATCCATCACTCATCGCACTTACCGGAAATAAATCTCGTCTACTTTTACATCTTATCATCCAATACTCTAGTACAAGTAGCTCCATAGCAACAGCAAACTAGAAAACGCATTAACATATTTAATTCAAAAATAAAGTTGAAATATTTAAAAAAATAAGTAAGAGTGCTCTAGTTGGGAATGCCCTTCTAGGAGATACGTTGAACTCTGCGAAGAAGTCAAGTACCTCGGTCTTGTTCTGGACAGATGCCTAACTTTCAAAGATCTGTCACATCGCTGCAGCACTCATTTAGGTCTCAATTGTCTAAATTTCCGTGGGTGCTTGCAGCGTGTAACAAGCTTTCCCTGGACAACAAGGTGAGAATATACAAGAGCATCCTAGATCCTGGCTTTTTCTACGCCTTTCAAGTGTAGGACGCTGAGGAAGATTACTGGTGCCCCTTTGCTACATGAGAACCAGGGGCATAGAGCGAGACCTAAAGGTTCCTAAAATTAGCGACAAAATCCTGGAAGTTTTAAAAAAATACCTCGAGAAATTAAATTCACACCCAAACAGCCTGGCCAGGCGGCTTGGTACTGCAGGAGAAGACTTAAATGTCACCACCCTCAAGACCTGATGGGCCGAGTCTTGACCTAGTAATATATAAAAGATCTCGTGAATTTCTGCTCCTTTTTTGTTAGCTGAACTTTAAAGTTTCTTCCTCCCTCTAAGATATGTTTCCTAAGTTAGTTTGATCTATAGCTCTAAGATATATATATGTAATTCATTTCTGTTTAGATTAAGTTGCCTAAAAGGTATCAGTATGTTAACCACTTAATATTTCATTAAGAAAATAAAAAAATAAAAAATAATATTTCAATCAATCAGCAGACTGGAAGCTTTCATCTTTTGAGATGTTCAAGTTACACCTAAGAAACAAAATAAAATTATATATATTTATGAAAACAAAACTTATAAACTCGTTTTAAGTATGGAATATAGGATTTCACAACTCTCTTCTTTTTGGTTTACAGACGTACAGTCTACAGGCTACATCAACTCAGCTCGTCTGCCTGATCAAGAATAATATACAAGGTGGGGCAAAAATAAACTTTTGCTGTAATGAACAACTTTGGTTCTGCTTGTAAAATTTGTTTATTCAATCCATTAGAATTTATTCCATCAAGTCGAGGAAATGATATCGGCCAAGTGGCCGCCGCCAGAGTTGATGACCATACAGGCTCGTTTATTTTCCATCACTCTTGCCAGAACTTCAGGCGCACTCCTGGCCAGAGCTGTTAAGAATTCCATTTGAATGGAAATTCAAAATGGGTTTTTGTTCTGAAAACCCATTTTGAATTTCCATTCAAATGGAATTTTTAACAGCTCTGCTCCTGGCGAATATACTTCATTCTCCTTAAGAGCTTCAAGAGTCTGAGGCTTGTTGACGTAAACCCGCGACTTCAAAAAACCCTATGAAAAGAAGTCTGGAACAGTTAAATCGGATGATCTGGCCGGGCAGTGTAAATCACCAAAACGAGAAATTAAGCGACCCGGAAATGCTTCCTTCAGAATTATTCCGCGTTCTGGCGGAGTAAACCGATTCATGGCTTGTCGATGTGTATTCTGTCTTTGTTTACTTTACAAATGTCAAAACCAACTTGACACTTGGCGCTGTTTGCAAAAGTAATAGCGTTTTCCAATAGGGCGATTACTTTTGCCCCACCTTGTATATACTTCATTAGGCTGATCCCGCCTTTTCTCCGCATACGATAGCAATAGATACCATACCATCCATTTGTGGAAGGTTATAGTTGCTGCTCATACAAATGCAATGCTTCAATTTGTTTACAGAGAATACTAAAAGGAATTGAACTGCTCTGGGCGTTAGGCTTAGAGTCATGGGTATTACTCTCGATGGGCCAACACTTGGTTCTAGATTAAATATGTTCTACTGGCTTGTTGATAGAAAAGCCACTTTCTTCTTTTCTTCAATGTCTCATGTATTCAATTTTGCCTGCCAGATAATCCTTGGCCTTAACTAATTGTATGTGGACTGTGTGTGTTTTTCTTCCGTCTGCTGTCAGTTAAATTGTTGAAGCCGCTAAACGACAGTTTTATGGCGTGCGCATAAATATGTATGCAGCGGGAGACAGACCTTCAATATTGCCAAAAATATCATTTACAACTGCTCACAAATGATAAAATAACAACAACAACAACAACAGCAGCAACAACAGCAACAGCAAAAGAAAACTAAATACTTTTTATATAGACAACATTTTGGCGGAAAAGTTTTTGTTTTCTTCGTGACAACTTTGTTGACAGTTGACGGCATTTTGGCTGACTTTGCTGTGGTAGCTGTGTGTCGCCTCCATGCCACTGGCCCGCCCCCATTCCAGCCCAGAAACATATTTCTGGTCGTTTACATATTTTTCGTGAAGTTTCCCAACTAACAAACGCAACAACAACAACAACAAGAACGCCAAGGAAATTAATTTAAGCGCCACATGCAAAGCTCGCACGCCTAGAGTGTCACCTTCACACTCACCCAGCCACGCCCGTGCCCGTGCCCAGCCTCTGCTGCTTGCAAGGGGCGCATGGGCGGGGCTGGGCATTGGGGCACGTTACTTATACATGGCACTGTCTTGTCATGAATCTCAAATGCGCACTTCTGCCAAGTTGACGCGCGGCGTCGCGAGTTGCGCTTTCCTTTCCTTGACGTTGCCACGCCCCACCCCCTCCGACACACACACACAGACTCTGAGCCATTGCGGCGGCGTTAGCCGAGGCAAAAACTTTCGCCTTATTCTCGTATTTGTTTAGAGCATTGCCTGAAATAAATCATATGCAGCGCACATACGTGAGGCTTTGAGCGGCGTCTTCTACTTGATGTTGTTGCCGTTGTTGTTCTTATTGTCATTGCTGCAAATGGGAAAAGTTTGAGTTAATTAGCGCTTAGAAGTCTGGCGCTGCGCTCTCAAAAAGATACACAAAAATCAAGCAGCACAATACAAATGTCAATAACTTGGCCACAGCCATGCGAATACAAAAACTGTTAGTTGCAGCAAAACTTCAAGTGTAAATAACCGGTAAGTTATACAAGTATGCAAGAGCTGGTGGTATCCAAAAAGGAATTGGCGGACGGACGGACGGATGGGCGGGCGGACATCTGCGAAGAATTCACATGAGCAACTTTCTCGACAACTGTGCACCCACAACAGCAACAGCAACAACAACTATGACAACACTCTCATACAAACGCAATGCAACTGTATAGCTATTTACGCATACATACACGTATGCATGGCTCTATAGCTGTGCTACTTGCTACTCACGACAATTGCATGCGGAAACGAAAGCGAACATTTCTATAAATAGCTGAAAATCTGATGTTGCCAAAAGTCACAGCTCTCTCTCTGTGTGTGTGTGTGTGAGGGTGGTGTGGATGTTGATAATAAATGCATTTTATTCAGCTATGTAGAAATAACCAAAGCAAAATCAAGAAGTTTCTATTAAGAATGCCAATATATCCTAGGCTGGGTTCGAGTCTCGTGAGCCTAGTCGAAACTGCGCTTGAAGTTTGAAGCAGAGTTAAGCAAAACTTTCAACTTTACCTAATTGTGCCTAGGCAATGTGGAAGCCACGGCTGACACCTTGTAAGGCGCATTGTACTTAACTCACTGTATTTTCATATACAATATCGAATATACAAATAATACAGATGAGTTGCTTGACTTGTGTATGAGAAAACTACAAGAATCTGACATATTCCTGCCACAATTAAAGTCTAAAATGCCAAATGCTGTTCCTTCTTACACTGAAAATCTTAAATTTTCAAAATACTCAGCTTAAACAATTATTTCTGTAACCTCTACCAGGCTCTACTGTTCATTATAAATGAATCCGTCTAAGCAGTTTTGCCTTTATTTTATATATGTCGGCATGTTCATTATTGGATCACCTTCCATTGTAATTATAGCTCTGCATAATAACGAATTCCCGATGGCTGATTTAACGAATTTTCTACTTCCAAAGTTGCTCTTTACACCAAGCGCGCTCTCTCTCTCCTTCCATACTCGTGGAACAACTCTTTTTTTGATGCCTTTTATCAGACTCTCTTCTTCTAGTCGCATTCTCCTCGTTTATCGAAATCATAGCTACCCTGTGCGAAAGGCATAAGTAGCCCTCACTCAGCAACACTTGGGACTATGTTCAGGAACAGCAATACTTGTCTCTCTTGCAATGACAATACCTCCTTGAAATGTCACTAAAATGCAGTCTTACTCGGCTTATACAAGCAGTCAGATTCTCTTCAGACACTTACACGTGCCTGTCTAATTAATTTATAAGAATATCATACCGATACGACCTATGTAAATATTTATATTTTGGGCTGAACTCTTTGCACTTCTTTTGCTCTTCATGCATTGCTCTGTAGTGAGGCACAAACTGCCAAGTGGCCTGGCTGTAAAGAATTTATAAAGTATGAAGTTCTAGAATCTCGAATCCCTTATCCATCAACACTGTCAGCCTCGCTACATCTATTTCAACTATAAACACATTTGCTTACATAGTGGCAAGGAGGGACCACATTACGCCTCTCATCTCCAACCTTTCATCTAATACTCACTCTTTAAACATGACTGACAATAAAAGTAACTCTAATCTCACTGACCTTACTCACGATTTGCAATGCATACAAAAATGTCTAAGCTTTCTGAATCTGAATAACACTTGTGCAAACACTCCTTCAGACATTCCAGACATGCAGTCAAATGACTAATATCTACTTTTTCAAAGTACACCATTTGTCAGCTATTATCACTAATGTGTTTTCAAGTTCTTCTAAGAATAAAACACTTTTTTAAAAATATATACCATAAGCTAAATCAAAAGGAAATCCGATCACAGCCTACACAAGCAGCAGCAGCAGTTAGCGCGCGCGTACGTTTATCATATATCAGGTAAGTCAGCTGGAGGAAATATTGTGATACGTGTAGATTATCGGAGCGCAGACGACTATTAATAGACATACTAAAGTAATACTAAATAAGCTGGAAATGCTCGCATTCGCAAAGTTTTGCAGCTGAAGCAATAAAACCGCAGGCACCGCATGGTCGCCCCCTCCGTCTTTGTCTGCGGACTGAGAATCGTCCAAGATGTGTTTACCGCACAATGTGCACTTGGGTTAATGTGGTATCGCTGCCAGCTTAGTTGGCAACTGTTGTTGCATGCCTCGCCTCGGGTTTGTTTGGCTGTTGCCGGATGAAAGGAGCGGGAGTTTTATGCAGGCCTTTGAGGCACAGGACACACACACAGCACACAGCACACAGCACACAGAAAGTTGCGCCTTGGCTACGAAGAAGCTGCAAAAGAAATCAAATAAATATACAATCATGTGAGGAATGTTGAATGCAACCAAACGCCAGCACATAAACACACACACACACACAGAGAGGACACACTCATTGTCCTGCTGCTACTACTGCTGCTGCTGATGCAGCTAAGCTTAAGTTTTGCCGCATGCCTCTTTTAAATGTTTTATAGGTGATAGAAAAATATTTTTCACACGTGATGAGAATTTATGGTTGCTGTCGAAGCTGCAATAAATGGACCAAAAAATCAACACAAATGCCAGCACAGCAGCTGGTAAGCATTCGCATCGTCTGCTTGCCCATAATGATGCCTAAATACAGCTTCAGGTGTAGCTGGCAAATAATAATAATAATAATCTAAATACAAATGGATTAGTTTATCAAATTCCATAAATACGAGATAGTTGTGCTATCGACGAAGTTGAAATACTCTTGCTAGATCTTCTATTAGATTTGTAGTTGGTTTTGATTGAGATAATACAGTGAAGAGTTTACTTAAGATGTCATTGAAATAACAATGAAAGGGTTTTCAATACAAACAAGTTTCTAATATTAACAATTTAACTTTCGCTCATACAAGATTTTGACCTATTTACTTAGAACTTGACTCTCTTTAAGATCTTTGGAAACAAAGTTCAGCCTAACCATTTGCTTTACTATTATCACTTACACTTACGATATCTCTACAATATATTTTTATATAAATATATGTATATCGGGAGTGCCCAACTATGATATACCCTGAACCCTGCACAAAGCTGTTGTTTCAACTATTCAAGGCTTTCAACATCTATATACACATATATGCAAGTTAACACCTCCTAACTAGGCCTGCTTCAGCATTTAAACAGCAAGCGAGAACCCAGCCGATGTAGCCCAGATCCGATAGTTCAAATACTAGCGAGGATGCGCTTAACTTGCATATGAATGTAGCAAATTCAAACTGTCCGTTTGAGCTTTACTTCTTTATTATCATGTATTTTATTATATAAGTTCGCAGAATTTCTTGAACTACACAGTGTCTATATTATTAGTTTTACTTAGTATTATACAAGATTGATTTAAGTTACAAAACTACAAATGAGATTAGAAAGATCAAAAGCTTGCGACTAGTGCGTGAGGCTCTCTGCGACTCATTTGCCAGGAATGTTGAAACAATACGAAATATAAATAGCAGCCCTCGTATGTACACTTAGCAAACACACAGCCACTCACACGCATAAGTATGCCCGCCTCTTACTACGCACTGAATGCAACGAGTTTCCTGCATTCTGCATTCTGGGCAGAGAAATCTATGGGAAATTAGTTATTGAATAACTTTTGCTTTTGTTCCAGATAATCTATCATAATGAAGTTTACTGAGCGTAATAATGACAATTAGATGTGCATTTTAAGCATTGTCCAAGTCTTCAGTATTTGCAAATAAAGGGGTTTGTCAATTCGGGGCTAAATGCGTGAAGGTATTCAAAATCCAAATTCATAAAACTCAAAATTCAGCACAATAATCCATTTAGTAAATTTAAATTTAAATCAAGTAACAAACAAGTAAATGAGATGAATTGGTGAACCAATTTATGATAAGCTTCTACTGCGTATGGAATGCAAGAATATATATTTGAAATTGCAAGTCTTTAGCTTTTGTGACTAACGAGATTGCGATGGAGAAGCAGGCGGACGAATGGACAAAGGGACGGGCAGACGAATGGATGGTCAGACGAAAGTGGCTTTTGACTCAGCTTATCGTGCTGATCCAAAACATTTGTACTTTATGAGCTCTATCAGGCCTTCTTCCGCCTATTACTTACTTGTACAAAACCATTTAAGTTCAAGTTTCCATATTCAATGCATTCAATGAGCTCTTAACTGTTCTTTAAGCTAAATGAAATATACGTAACTTAACATTTAAATAATAATTTGGCTCCTTTTATATAAGTATGTAGAAAAATACTGATAATGCATTTTGGCCAAGCACAAGCTTTTCTGATAACGCTATGGCAATATACCTATGAGCTTGGTTAACAAAAACATTGAATCATGTTCTCTCTAATCTCTACAGATTAGGATTTTTTCTATTGGAGCTGCCAAGCCTTTAGCTTTTAAAATAATTGAAAAACCCGAAATGATTAACACGAAATGTGCTTGACACGGCGCATCCGTAGCTGCCAATATTAATGATTGAGTCGCCCGACAAAAATACGATTGGCTGCTAAAAATAGACCACAGTTCATTGACTGATTCCTGCTGAAATTAAATATTATTTTACTTAAAGAAATGACAAATCCTGCGAATAAAATATGAATAAAAACAAACCGAATGAACTTGATCAAAGTTCTCTAAAAACGAACTTGAGTAAGATCAACGCCAAATATACATGTTCAAATGCTTTTTTTATACCCTGAAGTCATTGAAAATGGGAAATCAGAGTAGAATGGTTTTGGTAAAATGTCAAATTTATGTAACAGGCAGAAGGGGGCGTGGCAGACCCCATAAAGTATATATATTCTTGATCAGGGAGACGAGCTGAGTCGATATAGCCATGTCCGTCTGTCCGTCTGTCCGTCCGTCCGTATGTATGAACGTGTCGATCTCAGAACCTATAGGAGCTATAGACTTGACTTTTGTAGGTCCCTATATAGAACGCGCAGATCGAGTTTGTTTTGAAAAATCGATAACTTTTCCCGTTTTATTGTTATCGATTGAAAACCTTATCGAAATCTAGCTATTAAATTATATCTCGTACATCTTTGAAGGTAGAATCTCCAAATTTTGTATTTAGATTCTTTTAGTATATTTTATACAATTTTGATTTTTGTTATATATTTAACACCGGCATCAAAAAAGTTATTTTGTTTTGAAATTTAATTTTACAAGCTTACATTTTTTCTGCTTTAAAAAATACATGATTGAGTATATTTTAAAACGCAGATCGGACGGGGCTCAGGGCATCTAGACTTAACTGGGCTTTTATAGACTTGACTCTATGCAGGAGTCATAGTATTAGTATATCTCCTGCATAAAGTTAATATTAAGGTCAGTCAAAAACAACTTTAGTTTTTATAAAAAAAAAAAATATATATCTATCAATAAATTCTATAGTCTTTAGTAATTGTTAGATCTTGTGATAAGTTTATTATTTGGCTGCATTTCCAAGCCATGTCGTTTACATTTGACCACTTTAAATAGCAGCGCCATGGCTCCATTGAGTGGGAGTTTGGGGCTTTCATCGTTTTACCATTGTCGGGCAATGCCGACGCATTGAAGAATTTAACAAACCGTAAGAAATGAACATTAAACAGGACTTGGACTTTGTTTGCTCTTTACTCTCTTTCTCTCTCCCTCACTCTCTCTCTCTCTCTCTCGCTCTCTCGCTCTCTATTTTTCTATTGTTGTCTCTATTTGGCTCTCTTGCCCTTTTCTCTGTGCGTCGCTTGACATAACTATTGCTGTTAGTGTATCTGTGTCTGTTTAAGTAAAGTGCGGGTTTTGTGATTCGGAAAAGCGAAGGACGCTGTCAGGTCAACGGGCGTGGCTGTGTGACAATCCAAGTATACTCACCCACACACTCACCCACACACACACCCACACACACTTTAGTCAGGCAATTCAAATAAAGGAGAAGGCGGACTAGTCCTGGTAGCAATGAACCTTTACAAATTGAATCGCTGATCCTTTTGGGATGTTCGAAGTCAGAACAGTTTTGACACTTGTGGACACACGCGAACACACGCACACTCACACGCACACACACACACGCACACCCACACTATGGAGACACTTATGATTGTGAGTAGATGTTGACTTTTTGTTATTTGCTCGCTTGTTAAGTTTAAACGCTGTAAATGGCTTAGAAAACTGCCAGGCAACCAATCATTTTCACCAGCAACAATAAAATTGGACGCAAATAAAAATGCTATTGACACAGTTTGTCAAAGCTGTCTCAAACTTTATTATGGCGTCCCTTTGGCTTAAGGTCCGCAATCCCAGGCGAACTCCATCGACCCCGCCTGCTGTCTGCCTTCAGCATCTGTTTCTCGTTGCTGTTGCTGTTGCTGTTGGTGCCGTTGTTGGCCCTTTGAAATAAGCTTGATAGAGTTGCTATGGCTGTTGCCATTTGTGCTCATCGCTGTTGATTTGTTTTCTTTCGTGTTGCGTTTGCGTTTGCCTTTGCCTTTGCCTTTGCCTTTGTTGTTCTTGTTGATGTTGTCATACTCATTGCCATGGTCAGCTGGCCTAAGCCCTTGGGTATGAGGGACTGGCCCGGGGGCCACCAGAAATGAGCAGTCAAACTGTTCGCCGAACAAACAGAACAGAAACAGAATCAAAATCAGAATCAGAAACAGAATCAGAAACAGAACATAGGCCAGTCAAGTGTATTAAATGTTGGCCAATACTCCAACACACACACACAGACAGACAGTCCATGAATCGAATCTGTATAGCAACACCCGAAAATCCAACACCCTGTGCAGAGCCCCTTCGGTGCGGTGACAATGACGAAGTGTTGACAAATGTGTTAAGGGATTTGCGGTTGGTTGACTTTCATTTTCGTCAATGATTTTTGAGTGTATTGTTCTTGATTTACTTTGCAGTAATTTTACTTTGTTTTTTCTTATTTTTCTGCTTCTTCTTGTTTTCCTTCTGTTTTGCCCAGCGTTGAACTTTGATTATGTCGACCCGCTCGACCCGCGATCTCTTTAGCCCCCAGCCCCCAGTCGATTCCCCTGCCACGGCACGGCTCTTTAACGAAAAACAGTCGAAAAGTTGAGCCTTGGCTTCGCCTGGGTCACGAGCAAGTGATGAATCTAAACGACTTGGCCTTGACTGAGCCTTGGGCCATGCTTTTTCTCGGCTGCAATGCTGCTATTGGTGAATGAATTGAGCAACGTCAGTGCCGACGAAATATACAGTTCCATGGGCTCCACTGTCCGAGCTGTGAAGCACGTCTTAAGATTGAAGCATATTACATACGATACAGTTCGTGCGGTTGTTTAACTGGTGTTTACAGAGCAAGCGCTGGGTCCGGCCAGTTGGCTATCAGTAGAAGGAAAGGGCATGTAAAAGGGAACTGCAACTCCAAGCGCAGTTTCGATCGGTCATGATAGCAACATAGAGAGAAGGCGAGCTTATAGAGATAGAATAGAACAAGGCAAATACCTGCTTCCAAGCAGGGTGTCGCTTATCCTGCGTTTGTCGACTCAGGATTTGAATGCAACCGACTATGGCGACTATGACTATGGAAGGTTTTCCACGATCTCCTACAATATTTTGTATTTTTGATAGCGATCCCTTTCGCTAGTGCGGCTTAAATGGACAATTGCAATGATTTACTTCAGCATAATCAGCGGGGTGTCTACTTCTAGACAGCAGACTACCTTCTTTTTAAATACATCAACCAGCTCCACTAGAAGTTATTTGTCCAGTCACAGCAGAGATTGCTAGCAGCTTGCCTTCTACCCTGAAGATGAGTTGAGCTGCAATATCTATTCACATTCTGTTCTAGCTGCTGACCTGATAAACCAATGCTACAAGAAGCACAAGTGAAAGGCTCAGCTCTTGCTAAATCTCATATTATAGAGAGATTTGACGATCATTCATTTCATACCCAGGGCTGAGATCATGTGATCGCATTTAACCCTGACTAGTTCGCTATAGATCTGATCTATCTCATCTACGACCAAAGTTTCTTTGCTAATCGACATTTTTGAAAACTTCAATTGAGATATTTACATAAGCTCAAGGGCTGAAGGAGCTGAAACATGCATTTGCAAGTAGATATTCTCCTACACCACATATGGCAGCAGCTAGCGACACCTTGCGGTCAGAACCTTGCCAGAAGTAGCAAGCAGAAAGATCGATCTTTTTGGTTTCCTCAATACTGATCTCATCAAATGAATTTACTATGAATAAAATAAATACAATTAGCGAAAAGCTAAATTTATGTCGCACTTACGTCTAGTCATGATAATCTTCAAATCATTTACTTCATGCCAATAAACTATGCCACAATCGTCCAGCTATTATACAATATATATTTATATATACCCACTTTGTACAGAGCATAGCTGGCCCTTAGTCCATAGAAGTAGCTTAGCTTTGTCGTAATATTCCAGAATCCTCATTCAAAAAAGAAAAAAATAAATATGTAAAACTGCACAGAGTAGTTTGCTGAGCAGCAGGTCGACTGGCTGGCAGTGCCGTCGTTTCTTATTCAGAAATGTATTTAATGCTAGACAAAAGGCGCATTAACTGCAAAATCAGCTAAACCAAAGAAGCAACCAACTCGCAAGGCAATGAGCGAGAAACAGCAGCAGGAGCAGAAGCAGGAGCTGGAGCTGGTCGAGCTAAATGGTAGGTTGCATTGAATTGCATATAATGCATGGGCCAACATAATTTTAATGAGTTTGCTCTTAATCCGTTTGCAAGATGCTGTCAATGAGATCGCGGTGGCCTTTTATCCTGTGTGTCGTGCATGTTACAGAGCTCGTTGTTGTTTTCAGCAACGTCCACGTTGTTATTCCCTGGCTGTTGCCCTGGTACTTCCTGTGATTATGTATACCATGTACACAACTCAAGTGCCCAAAACGGGTTGTCACTGCTAAGTATATCCATTTCTAATCACTTCAGTTACGATTGAAGTCAAACGTAGAAGGAATGAATCAAATGTAGTGCAAGTCTAGTTTGATTCCCATTGCTTGGTGTAATTTGCTAGAGAGCAAGTATGAACAGTCTCTGGTTACAGCAATTGCGAGCTGTGCACAGGGTATCGCTTTGTGAGGTCCTTTCAGCTTGAGGCAACTTACTTGTTTCATAATGCATCGCTGCCGGCTTCGCACTGTGGACAAGTTTAACACGTTTCGCGCATAAATTTCGCATATCTTCTGCAGCAACTACGAGCACCAACTCTATGATTTGATTGACATTAAATGATGTGCGAATTACACACTTAACTTTTTGATAACTCAGTCGAGCTATTCACAATATGCAATATGTTTAATAATTAAATTCGGGAACTCAGCTCGACAGATTGATGTAGTTAGTTTCGCTGTTTCTCGCGCAAAAAGTTTCTTATTAAAAGCTCCATAAAACAACAAATTGAATGTTTGACAGCAAAACAGTTAAAACTACGTACAGTGCACTGCGGCGCTCAGCGCTTGGCGCTCGGCGCTCGTCTCTCAGCTCTCAGCTCTCGGCAGTTGCAATGAGTCGACTCAACTGCTGTCTGTCATCGTTTAACGCTTCACATTTCCCCAGTGTCTATGTGTGAGTGTGTGTGTGTGTGTGTGTGTGTGTGTAGAGGTATGTTTGTCTCTCTATCTCTGTGTGTGTGTGTGTGCTCATGTTTTCTTTCTATCTGTTCTGCTACAATTTCCCTTATGCCCTTAGCATTTTGCGCTGCCAGTTTATTTTTGCCAGTTGCTGTTTGTTATAATTTTCCGCTCTTTGCAGCATTTTAATTTGATTCTATAAACGTTCTTTTGCGTCTCAGGCCTTTATTTCTATATTAATACGCTTTGCGTAGTCGGCATTACGATTTACTCAGCCAACATGTCGGAGTATTTCGGCTTTGTACTTAATGCTCTAAGCTTAGTTATATAGTTTCTGACAGCTCTATAATATTTTTTACATTCGAGGCAGTTTTTTTAAATATTTTAAAAATATTTATTAAATGTGGATGGGGAAAGCAGAAAGATCTGTGACCTCATAAGGTGTATAAAAAGTTGTTGGGCTATGCATAAAATGTCTTTTCTCTCTCCTATTATATTACTTTTACGAAAGAATTTTTATTTATTTTTTGTTTTCAATAAAAAAAACTTTTTAATTAGCTGAAGAAAGCATTCTTTAGATACATATTTATTGCACCACAAATAACTCAAATAAAATTTAATTTGAACGCCAAACAAATTAGAGTCATCTGTAAGTAAATTTGAAAAATGGCTCATCGTTGTACAAAATACAATATATGTATAATATATTTTCCTCTACTTGAACATGGGTGTGTATATAGTTAGCTCACATGTAACTAATGAAAAGTTAGTGCTTAGAGTCTTCGACGTGAAGCGAGTCAAGGCTTTGCTTAAAATTTCGCTTTCACAGTTTCCAATTACTCGGAACAGCAACTGTGTGACATATTTCTTTGATACTCACTTCGCATAGTGAAGATGGGTATATTTAGTAGTTGCAATGCCCATCAAGTTGTTTCGCATAGATCATTTGTAATGGAATTTAACATTTGTGCTCTTTGACATGCCCAATTGATGCATACGAACCTTCAGAACTTCCCAACAGTCAATGGGTATGCAGTCTGTAAGTTAGCAAACTGTAAAGAAAGTAGAGAGCACTGAAAAACCATAGATTCATAAACTCTTTATTCATAACAAAACAAAATGGATGGCTTCTAACCATTATGTTTGTTATAAATAAGAAGAATAATCTATGAATCTAAGGTTTTTCTTTGTTCTTTACTCTCTTCACTGAATGTTTGGGAAATGAAACATCAAATGATAATCAAATATTCGTTGCTCTCGAGTAAAATCGACTACATTTCTTGCAAAAGTAATACATATTTTCCGATTTATGATTTGCCACGTCCTAATGGTTTCTAGGTCTATCAGCTTGCAAAATGAGGCGATTTTAACTAAAAAACTCTGTCACATGCCAAGAGGGGCTCAAGCTCAGCTGTCTATTTTTGGTGCATCTACATCGAAACTATGGATGATATAGCTTTCTCTAATTTTGCCCGGCGCTAACTACCGTCTACATATTAACCTTGAAAAATATCAAATTTTTATTTTATGAAATATTTAAATTTTTCTTGCAAGAAACTTTTTCCCTAATTTATATTTATTTGAAACTTTTGTACATATCATAGAAACTAATTTATCATAGTAGAAAATACAATTGTTTGTCCTAATATTTTTACAATTTTTACAATTTTATAGTTAAGACTTTAATTCTAAAATTGTAAAAATATTAGGACAATCAAAAATTGTCGGTGCGTTACCGATTGCATAATATTCATTCACGGCCCAAGCGCTACCAGCTCCATTCCATGATTTGCCACGCCCCCAATTGGTACAACATATTTGGGAAACCTTTAGAGGAGGTCAATAGCAATTTAGTCGTTAAGTTTTGAGTTTCTAGCTCTAAAACTGTAGAAAATTCCCGGTTTGCCACACCCGCTATGGGCATAGATATATCCGCCACAATTTATTGTTCTCGGGTTGTCAACTCGATTATATATTCCAAATTGCAAGTCTCTAGCACTTCAACTAACAGGGATGCCACGCCGTATCGGGAAAATCTTGACATTTTATATTTCGAGGGTATATGAAATAGCATATGCTTCATTTCAAGTCTCTAGCTTCAATAGCGGCGAATTGGTTTGCGTTCATACGGACAGACGGGCGGACACATGGACGGACAGACAGACAGACGAACGCACAGTGGGAAAGACGGACAGCAAGACGGACATTGCACAAAACCAATATGCTCATTTCACTTTCGTGAATGGGTATAAACAAAAAGAAAACAAATTGTGATATATTTATTATACAATAGTTTAGTGTCCTGCTACATTTTAGGCAACTTAACCAAAACATAAATTAATTAAATACATTTTTCAGATTTTGGAAGATGACGAAAACACAATACATTGTTTAGTTGACGAAAGAGTTTTAACTTGTAACTATCATAGATAAAGTTCGAGGGGATATTCAATAGATTTTTAGTCAAGACCCGGGCCAGTAGGTCTTGAGGGGTGATCCCCACTGAGCTAAGGAAAAATATAAACACTTTATAAAGCAAGGTACACACGAGTATAGATTTCAAGTCAAGCAAACAGACGTATAAATAATAAATGCAAAGATCGATAAATGGACAAATGAATATTATGCAAAGCCAATCCATGCCATCCCCACTGCGTGCGCGAGAGTATGAAAGGAAAAAGTTGTTTACAAAAAGTATTAAAGGATTTGCACTGCACGCGCAATGACACGTCATAGTTAACTTTGTTTTTTAGCCTAATAAAAATGAAATGTAATTAAATATATTAATAGTAAACACATTTTTTTGCGACACTGCCACTAATGCTGGCATTTGTGAATTAACTTTAATTAAGGCCAATGCAATCCTTAATATATAAAGCGACACAAATGGAAAAAAAATATGGGTTTGCAGGCCAGCAGTATGAAATTGAAGCTAATTTGGGGGCGGAGGAGATGTGTGCTTTGGCCAGGTGCGTGCTTGGGTTAGGGCTGGATTTTGATTTGATCCTTGCCCGGTTGCCTGGAGATGCGTTCATGGAAATCAGAAACTTCGAATGCCTTCGAAGCTGGCAGCCCAAAATCAAATGCTAACTCAGGCCCAAATCAATTGAGCGAAATACCAATTAAGCAACAAATGTATCTGACCATCGGCTTTCAAAGGGAATGCCTATGCTAACCTGCGAATGCATAAGCAACAGCCCGGAATTTGGGCTCTTCGGGTGGTCTTCGGGCTGTCCGGCCGGGAGACGCAACTGTTCGCAATCAAAGCGCATTTCGGGCTGAAAATGCTGAGAATTTTGCAGAATATCCAAACATGAGTTCGCTGCTTGCGGCTGCCCGAATCCAAATTAGAGAATCGGCATCGGAATCAAAGCTCGCCAAACTACAAACGAATACTTTGGCGGGAATGAATAATAAAAATATCGTGGCATACTTTGGCGGGCCGCAGCCGCAGAAAATGTAAAATATTTTCAATTAATTTGACGCCGAGCTTCATTTCGAATTCTAAAATAAGAATATATTCATTTGACAGGCCAAAGGCATGGCCAGGCCAGGCCAGGCCAGGCCCGAAATCGGCCAACTCACTTTTATGTTGATTGCTCATCTAAGGCCCCAAACATCTTCCACTCCAATTGCCCAGCAATATTTGCGACCTGTGCCTGTGCCGGGGCCAGCCCTTTCCTGGCATTCATTTAATTTGGCAGCGTTGTTTGTGCAACACTTGAGCGCGTAGGAAACTAAAATAATTTATTTTTGCTTTTTGGCATTCGCTTGGTTCGCTTGCCTCGCTTTGCCATCAGTTTGATTTGAAGGTAAGACTTTGGAACTTTCGAGCAGCGCAGCTCATATACCTAGCAAATATATACGCGCTGACTTTATTTTTTCCTTCTTTTTTGTTTTTTGCTGCTGCAGACAATTAAAATCGGTTTTTATTAAAACTAAGCTATGTTTTAATCAAACACACACACGCAGACACAGAGAGACAGAAAGACACTGGACCAACATTCAAAGTGGCTGCACAAAGGCCTTGTCGGTAATGCGGCTTATCAGCAATGCGGATAAAGCCAGCATAATCCGTGAGTGTGGGCGATAAACGTGGCCAAATTGATATTTTGCAAACACATAGAGCACATTCAAACTCAAATGCACACAAACACTCACACACACACACAGAGATATATATATATATATGCTTGTGTGCATGGGTAAATATTATATAATGGGCGGCATAAATTCGCATCGTTGTCGTTCGACGAAGCGTGGAGCACAGTGACAAGGGCCCGGGCATCATTGACATTCATTGGATTTGGCGGCCATTCGCACCTGATGCCCAGACAGACGCCGAAAGTGCTTTACGTGTATTCAAATGCGACAAGTCCCTCCGCGCTCCCCTTAACTGCCAAATGATTTAGAATATGAATTGGAACAAACTTGGGCTTTCCGGTTTACTTCTGCTTTGAGCTCAACTCATTTCCTATCGCAGCTTTATAGCGCTCAATAATTTTGGGCGATTATTGTGCATAAGATTTATGACACAAGTGAAGATTGAATACAGCACGCACTCAGCATGGGCAATAAAAATAATGCAAACATTCAATCACATATTAACAATGATGATTTACTGAAGTAGTCTGGACTTCTTGGCATACTTACTGAATTGGGTCTGCATATATAGTATATAGTTATTTTAAGTCTTACATTATGATTACAGTTCGTTCTCCTAGCACTTGACATCTTCCAATCAATTAAATTGGCCAAAGCAGATACTTCAGCAGACTTAGACTCTATTATTGAGGACGTCATTAGAGACAGCAAGCAGTTGGGCTTACGGCTAGAGGAAATAAGTAGACAAAAAGGCACAAGCCTCGACTATCTTTTAGCTACAATAACACAAAATAATTGGCATAAAAATGTTTTCAAATAACTTACAAAATTCGAGGTCGTACGTCGACTTCTGGCTATTCACACACGTGCGACAGAGCTATACAAACTCAACACAATTGACATAAATTGCAACATTTTCTCAGGCTCAGGAAATTTTCAGCAATTAAGGAATTAAATTTCATATTCGAGTTGCTGCAATCCATATAAAAAGACAATAAAAAGAAAATGATTTTAAATTTGTATGCACCTGGCTAGTTGCTATACCAAAGACAATCAACTTCAAGCAATAAATAATAATAAAATTTTAGTTATTACAGTTAGTTCCTTAAATAATTTTCTCTTCTCAAGTTTAGTCTAATAAACTTGACCAGAAACAAGTAAAAATGCATTGCCAGACTTAGTTATACCCTATGACTGCTTGCAGCGAAATTTCTGTCTTTATAATTATTGTCTTTATTTCTTTTATTTATAATTCAAACAAAATGTCGCTTAAGCAAATTACAATCTGTTCTGGTATTCTTCCACAGAAGATCTACATCTACTCGATAATTTAAAACATAACTTTAACATAGCAGCTGATGTCTACTGTCAACATATTCTCATATAACTATTATAATTATTTTAATATAATTATCTAAATAATATAATTATCTTTTCTTTTATCTTTTATCTCTATGGCTCTAAGTCTGGACCTGTAAAGAAGCATATACAGCTTAAATCTAGACTTATTCCTTATTCTATTCTATTTTACAATATATCAAGCTCATCAGATTCCTCCGTAGTTTAGAGGCTGCAGTCTTTTCAGCCTTCACCTGTTGTCATTGCTAACCAGATTGGGTGCCAGCTGGTTGAATGCGCTTTACGTCTATTCGCGTATTTGGAGTTGTTTCGCCCACTGTTCCTATGTAGCACTGAGTCTCTCACAATGTCAGCTCCAGTCCATCTTCGTAGCGCTTTATTTTGCAGAACTTGAATTTTGTTAGTTGTAGACGGCGCCACAGAGTCCCATGGAGGTATTCCATATAAGAAAGTTGGGACGACTATAGCTTTATACACTGATCGACATATAGTATATATAACAAAATAAAATACATGCATAAATGGCTTTATGAAGAATTCTTGTTTATTTATTTTCTTTTTATATTTAATATATAGAAACTTAAAAATAAGCAAAATTTTGTTCATGAAACTCAAAAAGATATTAATTAATTAAATTTTAAAAAAGTCGGGGTATGGCATAAGTATTTTGACAAGAATGTAATACTAAGAAACAAAAGTTGAAACTTGGCCAAAGTAAAGGAATGAAGGCAAATTTAATAAAACTCATCATCATCACTCAGGCTTCAACAACTTTTTGAAGGTAACTCGAAACTGTCTCTAAACTAAATTTTGAAAAATTTGTGGAGATATCTCATTCCAAAAGTAATCGACCTCAGAAATGATAATGGTAATGTAAATAGTGACTCTGCTGCTATACGATAGTTTTTTGGAGGTGCTTAGCACTCACATCATCTACTTGGAAGCATTAGCATAGTCCAATTTAAGAGTTAGTTTTTTGCAAAACAATTGTTATTCTTTATGAATACACTTGACTGCGATAGTGTTCAGTTTTGTATTAATCTTTCTTCTGCAGAGCCAGTGTATTTATACCCTGACTCATGCATCAATTCATTTCCTTGGTCTAGCTTATCTATATCTGAGTTTGTAAGGGTCAGCATTAATGTGCCTAACTTTATATTACAAATGTGTGGCCCTTATCTACGTCTAATGCACTTCTTGCTAGCCGTTGAGTGCGTGCAAGATATGTTTACATTAATTGAATATTTTTGTATGTTCAAGCCTGAACACTTTATATGCTTTTCTTTCAAACTTCAAGTCATAAAAAAAATACAACTTATCAAAGCACAAAAAAGCTCTAAAATTGTACAAATATATTTACATAATTTTATGTGAATAAAACAAATAAAATACAAGTTCATATATATCAAACTATTTGATTTGTGTAGACAAACATTCCATAAAAAAAAGAGAAAAATTTAAAACTGCAAACTAAATGACAAAAATGCAAATGAAATGTTAAAGAATTCCAAAACAAATGCCAATAGCTGTTAAAATATTTGTGAAATGCATTTTGGCATTTAAGCTAACAAATTTATTTAATTTTTATTAAAATATAATTAGGAGCTGCAATAAGCCGAATGATATTGATTTTAGTTTAGCCAAAGCTAAATCGCAAAGCTCTGATAAATCAGAAAAAAAACATTGAAGTAGTTTGTATAATTCATGCCAACTGCTTAAAACTGTAGTTACAGCTAGAGCGAATTGGCTAATATATATATATATATACTTAATAGGGTCAGATGTGCTATCTGTCTAATGAATAAATGATCAGAGGGGTATATAATTATATATAAATGTTATATATATAGGCATAACATCTTACATCCCTTTATACACGGCATAACGATACGCTACAATGAACTAAATTTTGTTTTTTTTGCCCACTTTAATAAGCAGACAAACTAAGTATTCCTATTGGACTATAATTTAAAGAGTAGAGCTGCCAAACTATGTGAATAATATGTGAGAAAATACTTCTCAAGATATTGATCTTATGCATCGATGCTAGTTGCCATACGAATAAGCTCCAACTAACAGTTCAATAAGCTTAAGGCAATTTACATTGGCAACAGAGCATAAATATAAATATAAATATATATAAAAATATATATCTATACATATGTATGTTAAATGACATGAACTTTGTGTACAGGGTATTCGCTGTGATGGCACTCTCAACTGGCGACTCAACTGTACAGGACTCTCACTTGTTTATTCACCTCGACTGTCTAAAACCATAGCGAAGTTGGAAACGAAACTTTATTTTGTATATCCAGTCCAACTTTTCTGGGCAATAGCTTTCACCTGCACACCGACACACTCACACACAGACACATACATATATCAACTGGTTAACTTTGTACATATACAATAAAAATTGCAACGCCAGAGGCATACCACACAGACAGACGATGGCAGACGATGGAGGCTCAATGTGGATGGTAACGACCCGACTCGTCGGCTAGTTTAACTGTTTGCCTTGCCTCGCCTCGCCTCGCCTCGACCTACCCGGCCGCCCCCGCCTTCAGCTGCTGGCCTCGGCAGGTGGACAGCCAGAGTGTCCGGACGAACAGTGACAGCTATCCGTGTGTGTACGATGTCCAAGTCAAATGTGCATTCTGCAATGTCCAATGCCAGAGTGACATGTGCATTGGTCAAGGCACTGCAGCGAGTGCCCTGACATGTTCCATTGCTGACCATATTTTATTTCAGCTCACAGTAGTTTGCAGTAGTATGCCCTGGCAGAGTATGCATATACACACATATATATATTTATATATATATATATTTATATATGTATATATGTATATATATATATATATATATATAACAAAAAAAAATATATTGTATATGGAAAAGACCTTTGCGTTCATTTTATTAATGATTTCGGCTTATTGTTGTTTAAAGCTGATATATTGCATATTATACAAGTAAGAGTGGTCTAGACGAAACTAACCGACTAAAATATACCCTGTACCTACCTATTCATTCTCTTTAGTTACTCTTAGAGAATATAAAAACCCTATAGTTGGATTCCCCATTAGATACCCTATTAGATTATGAGATATTTATTGAAGCTTATTCTCTTGTTTCATTCATGTGGGACCAATTCGAAAATTAATCGATTATTTGAAACATACTTGATCTGCGAGTGCTATAAGAGTAGGAATTTCAAGATTCCAGCTCACATGCTTAGAGATCTTCACATTTATACACAAGGACAGATTGATGTACTGGACTAAATCGCCTCAACTATTGATCCTGATAGGGAATATAGAAACATTTTATGATCTCACACACATCCTTCAGCCTGTCACACACACTTCAACATAAGCAACATACCCCAAATTCACATTTTTCAAGGGTGCAGCATATAAATTGCATTTAAAAGGAGTCACTTTATAGTTGCGGAGTCAGAAGCTCAATTCTCTGTGTTCTTTACTCACATAAGAATACTGGAATATACTCCAGTATTCTATACTGATATATCTTAAGATATTACAGCTGCCATATATATATTTATTGATTTCTTTTGGCATAAAGTTTCCACAGGTTCTGCCTTCAAAAATTTGTTTAGTTATGCTAAAACAGCATGTCTCTACTCATGTTAGTCAGTGGAAGTTTCACTTCAAATTAGTATTTCAGCGAGTGTTAAGCTTTAGTAGAGGCTACCTTTGCTGGTACTGGGCCACAGCGCGCACTACATGACTGCGCCTTAACTAACCGCAAATAAACACTAATGCGAATGCAACTAGATGGACCGAGCACCATCGACGCGTGCAAAAAGAGGAATTGTTAATTTGGTACAGAGGCAGAAGAGCGACTGCAGCCTGCAGCTGTAGTGCAAAGGCCATTTCACGTGAATTTCGACAAAATGATTTGGGTGCCAGAGCTGACCATTCTCATTAGCACCATGTCTGCAGCACATAATCGAGTTACTGCGCAAATAGCACGCATGCAAATGCTAATGATAAACAAATTCAAATGGCCTACTAATGATTACCGACTAGAAAGAAACAACTGAAGAGTGCTCTAGTCGAGACTGCTCGACTAGGAGATGCCCTGAACCAACAACACGCGCTCTGCGAATTGCGCAGTTTACGAAGCCACTGCGCTTGGGCTGCAGCATGGGCTATACTATGGCAACTTAATGGCTTAATAACTTTGAAAAATAAAGTCAAATTATCGATTTTGATTGATAATAAAGAAATGGAATGAGTTATCGAATGCGTATCGCATCCACAAGTATATCTTTGAAATTGCAAGTGCATTCACACGGACAGACGAAGAAAACCAAATCGAATCAGTTCATCACCCTGATCAAGAAAATATATATCTTTATGGGGTCTGTCACGCCTCCTTCTGCCTGTTACATACATTCTCGCAAAACTATTATACCCTGAGATCACATATTCAATGGGTTCAGGGTATACAAAAAAAACTATTGCACTTCGCTTGCAGAGCTTCAGGGAATATTGAAAAGCGGCAAGCGCAACAGAGTATCGCAAAGAGCATAATGCATTAACTCAAGCAACAATGTTTGGTCATATTTCAAGCATCTCTATGGATTATCGACTCTGGCCTTTCGCGTAAGAGAATACAACTCAGCCCAAACACACTCACACTCTTTAACATTGATTTATTATTATTAAACAAACTTCTTTCTATACCCTGAACCCATTGAAAATGAGAAATCTGAGTAAAATGGTTTTGTTAAAATGTCAAATGTATGTAACAGGCAGAAGGAGACGTGGCAGACCCCATAAAGTATATATATTGTTGATAAGGACGACCAACTGAGGCGATTTAGCCAGTACGTCTGTCTGCTTGTCTGTCCGTATGTATGAACGCGTCGATCTCAGAACCTATAAATGCTAGAGATATTTTGTAGGTTATTGCAGAGCAAGCTTGTTTAAACAAATCGATAACTATTCCTGTTTTATAGTTATCGATTAAACACCTTATCAAAATTCAGCTATAAAATTATATCTCTTACATCTTTGGAGCTAGAGTCTTCAAACTTCGTATTAAGTTTAATGTTTATTTTATACAATTTTGGTTTTTGTTATATTTTGGATCCAAAGTTTACAAAATTATTAAATTTAAGTTATCTTGCAAATATACTCTCTATGTGAAAGTATTTTTATTTTTACTAAATTCACAAATATTCATTAGAATATATAGATCATGTGCTGACCATTTCATAGAAATCTATTAGGTAATATAAGTTATTGAACCCACGTGACGAGCATTCTCAGAATCGCAATTGCGATTGGATTGTGTTTGCATTATCAGCTTCTACTTTAGTTTAGATTAGTTAGATGGCGCTCGGTAGAAGCGATGCATGTCAACTTAAAGTTGCGCGGGCTTGAAACTCGGCGACGCACAGTGGGCATTCGACAGAGACTTCTTCAAGCTTTAAAATAAATTTAACCACTGGGTAATCCGTTCATGGAGTGATTTGCTCTTTTATGTCAAACATGCAAAATGTGATTTAAGTCAAATAAAATGTGTTTTTATTATATATGAAAAACTAATTTTTTTGTTGTAAATATTTTTTTATTACTTATTATCAATATGACTAAAAAAATAAATACAAACATATTTTAAAAACAAATTTTTTTAAAATAAATTTGATTTTAAAGGGCCGTAGACATTCCTGCTGCGTGCAGCTGCGCGACAAATTGCTTTGGGTTTTGTTGTTTGAAAAGCAAACGGGCGAATTCGGGCAAGCAAACTTTTATTAATATGATAGAGGAGACCTTCCCTAACATTTATATTTAAGACAATTGCTTACAATCGCTTACAATCAAAGATGCAGGCTACTAAAGTTAAAAAAAGGCTATAAATTTGAGAGGTTTACGAAAATAAAGTTAGCTCCTAAATTTTTTTTTTAACAGTAACTAACACATAACCGGATGGATTGACCTCCAATGAGATTAGTCCATATATTTACATATTTACATTTCTAGTTAGCTCTATTCTTTATTTGGCAAGTCCGCAACGTGATATCTTTTTAAACGCCGTCGGCTATTATTTGTGTTGTCTAGAAGTCTAGAAGCTAGAACATTGCAGTGGTCATGTAGCCTATTTAAATATCTTTCTGCGCTTTTTTGTATTTCCTCTTTGACAAGAGGAAGTTTGAGATCTTTATGGATGTCAAAGTTTGTCATATACCAAGGAGCACCTGTTATTGTGTTAAGGGTTTTTGACTGGTAACGCTGTAGTATCTCGATATTTTACTTGCTGGCTGTTCCCCAGAGCTGCAACGCGTAAGTCCATACAGGTTTTAGGACCGCCTTATATAGCCGTATTTTGTTTTCAAGGCATAGCTGCGAACGCGGTCCTAATAGCCAGTACATTTTCTTAGTCTCTATTTTTAGCTGTCTCTGTTTTGCGTTTATATGCTGCCTCCAGGTAAGCCGCCGATCCAGGTGTACGCCCAGGTATTTTACCGTTTCGCTGACTGGAATGATGGAGCTCCTAAATGAATAAAGAAAATAACATAATTTTTATTTTATTTTATTAAATTGATAATGAGTCAATTTACAAATCAATACAAAAATATTAACTACAATATTTGTGCAATAGGTTTCTTGCAATGCAATTGACAAATGAAATATTTTTCCCATTTATTCGGTTTTTTTTCCTTTTTTGCAAATTTATTCAACTTTGAATGCCCATATTTGCCCTTTAAACTCATCTCTTTTCAAAAATCGGATTCTGGCCCTCTGGTTAATTATCTGTCAGATGGCATCAAGGAATTGAAAAAAGGTTTTCATCACTTTTTGTATTTTTACCACGCTCTGCCGGCAGAGGCCCCACTGTGCGACGTTTCAGGGTTTTTTTTTTTTTTTGACAAATATTTTAAATTTAATTGTGAAAGTGCGAGATCAAATGAAGCGTATTTTATTTAATCGAAAATTTGTATAAGCTTAAACTTTGTTCAGCTTTAAAAATGCTTTAACTGCGTGTATTTAAAACGCAGAACGGAGTGGGTTTTTAGGATCTCCAAGTCGGGCAGCTCTGACCTCTGACTAGAGTTTTCTTAATTTCTTTAAGCTGAACTTCGCTATGTTGAGGCAGGCTGAGCATTGCCACTATAGGCAATGCCAATTAACACCAATGTCCATGCGCGTGTGTCCGCCTACATAAATACGTATACTTTATTTATTCTCAATTATGTCTGTCTGCCTGTCGGATCGGATATTGGGGTTTGCTGACCTTTGTCCGTGCTGCGAGGCAAAGCTGTAATGACGTAGCAATCTGTCGCAGGTAGCTCATGAAATTAGACACGAGTGTCCGGTTTGGGGGCGGGGCGGGTGTGGCGCCACGTCCACCACACTCCCTTCCACATTCCATGGGGCCGCCGGTAGGCGCATAATGCCTGGTGATTTGTTATGTTTTTTTCTTCCTTTTTGTTGCCTTTTGTTGTCCCTGGAGATTATTTGGCGGGGTGCTACTAAAGCATTCACCTGAAAATTTTACAATGGCAGCGTGCGACCCATGGTCAACCGGAAGGCTGGCTGCTTGCCTGGCAAATTTGCCAGCTATTTGTGGTGAATTTAATTTAATATTTATTTATGTTTTCCAGCAGCCTTTGTCTTCTGCTTAAATACCCTCGCCCGGGCACTTATCACTTTGTCGAAGAATGTGGCACAGTCCATTCAATTAAAAGAGTTCTTAATCAATTAATATATATATATATATATATTGATTGTGTGTAAAGGTATGTGGACGGTTGGTTGATGGAGATGAGGATGGTTCTAATAGACAGGAAAGAAAGCATCAGATGGATGAGCTATAGTTGACGGCTCTAGTAATTGCTAAAGAAAGAATTGCTTTTCATGGAGGCAGATTCTTGCCCCTCTGTAAAATGTTCAAGCATGAACATGTTATTGACAGCCAGCTCCTGAAGCCTTCAAGTGGACTGCGGGAGAGCATTGATTAGATTATAAGAAGAGTCAAAGTCATTTAAGCATGCAGACATCTAACAGACCCACAAACTATAATACAATATTATCAACACAAATCCAGTCTAGAAGTCTTCAAATTCATATTCGATTTCTGATTAAGTCTATATACTATAGTATATCTATAGTCTACACACTATGCTTCAGGCCTGCTCGAATATCTCATTTTTAGCAACAGAACTAATCTCTTGTGTTTTTACACTTATTAAGATGTTTGCTTTGCCAACTTATACGATGCTATTTCATTTGATTGTGTCTTAGACTTGGCTTAAGCACAGTGCTTCAAAGCTAATTACACTCGTTCACCACAGTAGAAGGCGTTCCATGCTGTCTGGGACTTTAAAATATTTTTAAATTTATATGTAAAGTCTCTGAAACTGAGAATAGCCAGTTGAAAAGATTTAAGTCTAGACTTTGCTTTTGCTTAAATTCACGTAATTAATGACGTCGCTGAAAGTCGAATGATGTTGTCCTTTTAAGGCAGTTCCCTCGCGTAATGTTCAAGGCAAAATAATGCTGCAGTCACATTCTAAGGAACAAAGCCTATTTGAGCTCTTTACATATTTCGTAAGCAGGCAGCATGTCGCACACGGATGCCAAGTTCAAGTTCCAACAGAAGAGTTCAGGGTACAGAACTAAAAAGAACTGAGAACTGAACAACTCAGCCTATCACTGGTTTGATATAGTTAATGGTTAATATCTCATTGTCTTGATATAGTCAAAGGGTATACCGATGCATCTCTTATCCGCGAAGACGTATATCGCTAACCCTGTGACCATGTCAAACCAGTGGGTCTCACATGTCAAGCTAGATTTGGTTTTCCCATGACTTCATCGACTCTCTGAGGCAACGCCTCTCTCACTCTTCAATCATGATCGAGCAAAGTAGTCAAATTTACCTTCAATAGTTCAAGTAGAGCATTGAGCTGGTCGGTTAGCAGCAGTTGCCGTATCATAATTGGATTTTAATTGCCCTTTTAAAATGCTCTCGCTGCGGCAGAACTCTGTATGCAAGAATAGAGTTTCATAGTCAAGTCAGGCACTCTCAACTAAAGTTCGTAATTAAGAGGTGTCAGGTGCTAATACCTGGTTGTTAGGCAAATTCGAGAAATTGTTTATTTGTTAATCGTTAAAAGGCAATGCAGCAAAGCTCGCTAACACGCTTTGGCTTAGACAAATCGAAATAAATTTAATGCTAATGCCTGAAAAATACTCTCAAGCAGCTCGCCTGCCATCTTCAAGTTGGTGGTGGATGCGTGCGAGTGTGTGTGTGTGTGCGTGGATGTGCGTATAATTAATGTGGTTGTTTTTTGTTTTTCTTATTTTTTTTTTTTACTTTGCTAGCTGCTCCACCCACTGCGGCTGCCTCTCCATGTGGCTGGCCGTTTGCTTTTGGTTACACTTTATTTCAAATTATTTGCTGCTTTAGCGCGCTGCCTCGATAGCCACAACAACAAAGATACCAACGCAAACAAGTAAAAGCGTCTGGATTCGAGTGAGACCCAACTCTGGCATACTCTGTACAACTGAATTTAGTAACAATGAAAAATATTCGCTTTTGATTACTATTTAGTCTATTAGGGATGGGAAAATACAGATTGAAGTGATTCTCTCAGAGCCATGAACTGAATTGAACTGAAAAACTTGGGAAGAGTTTTAGCTTGGAGTCGAGCGAATAAGCTGCTGACATAACTTTGAGGGCTATAAACAGTTTATTATGCAGACAATTTATGGTTTTTTTATAAAACTAAACATAAATAAAATTGCATTTGTAAATGATTTTATAGTTTGCTATCTAGCAACTTGTACTAGAGTATGTAAAACTAGACTTGTTTGTAGATGTACACGAGGCTTTAAGCCAAGGTGAGGAACTATTTCAATGAAGCGATCTGGTGTGTGTGATGGGTGATGGATGTCCTCTTGAGTCTGTTGCGTATTCTTCTGTGGCGAAGTCTTCCGGCAAGTATGTTGGACTGGGACTACAGCTTTTAGTGAAAAGTTGTTGATTCTTTGCTTATTATGTCTCCGACCAAGGGTTTCTTCTGTAGCACTCCGCTCAAATTCAGGCTATATAAAGCTGCTATGCATAGCAGCTGAGCCAAATATACCCGTTCAGCACTTGCCGTACAGGGCAATAGAAAAACAGCAACATTATTTTCACATCATTTAATTTAATGTGTAGCTAGAGGCTGGCAAAGGCCAGCCAGTTTGTTTGCTTTGTTTTATATATATTATTTCACTTGTGGTGTCGGCGGCGACAGCGGCTATAACACCAAACATAAATTCCAAGGCAACGCGACGCGTCGTTCGCACTACAAATTTGTGTACAGGCACAAGTGGGACGTCGCACGACACGGCGCGACACGACACCCAGTTTAAAAACAGTAATTATTTTAAGGGATTTTTTATGCTAAATAGTATGGCTGACATATGTATAGGCATACCCACACACACACACACGCACAGAGAGACAGAGACAGACACACATACATATTTGGCTAGGCCATGGAAAAACCGAAATCCAGGTGGATTGTGGGTGGCTTTGACTGCGGTGAGCCAGCCGGCCGACTAGTCAGGTGTGAAGTGGCCACGTCGCAGCATTGAATAATTACATTTTAATAGAGTGTCCGCCAAAATGTCTTATAAACAATTTTTAACAGAGTCCCCCACATAAAGCAACATTAAACAACAAAACAGAAAAGTCATCAGCATGCCGAAGCTTGAATACCCTTGCTGGCAAAGGTGGCTTTGTGTTTTCCTCTGAATATTAGAAGTTCATCTATGAAAGTTGTTAATCAACTGATAAACTTGTAATGCTTTAAGGTAGGGTATAACGCTATCTTAAAGGACAGCGTCTGGCTGTGGTGGGACATTCCAGCTGCTTCAATGGCCACTTAGTCGGCATTTACAAGTATAAACTTTTGAGTGAAATGACTTGAGTGTTAGCCGTCATAGTCAAGTGCTCCCCAATAACATGGCCTTATGTGTATGTGACGCTGTCCTCGGGGACAGCCACTTAACTACACTTATGCTACAAATTCCATAATTCCAGCCATTTGACATTTCAGGCAATTAAGAATGTTGCTGCCGAGTGACCTTTTCGAAGTGAAGATAATAGCTAAAAGCTATTTATTGTAGTATTTACTACTTGTTAATGGGTGTGTAGTTTAAGTACAATGTATATATTGAGGCATTAAAGAGAGAGAGCAGGAGAGAGAGAGAGAGAGAGAGGGAGAGAGTGAGACAGAGAGCGAATGATATAGAACAAGAGAGAAATAGGCACACATCACAAGAAGACAGACAGTGAGAGAAGAGGAACAGTAAGCAAACGAGAGAGAGAGAGAGAGATACAGAGAGAGAGAGAAAGATATACAGAGAGAGAGATACAGAGAGAGAGAGAGATACAGAGAGAGAGAGAGAGAGATACAGAGAGAGAGAGAGAGAGAGAGAGAGAGAGAGACAGCGAGAGAGACAGCAAGAAAGAGAGACAGAGAGAGAGTGAGAGACACAGATAAAAGAAAGAGCAAGAGGGATGAGAAAAAAAGAGCTAGAGAGAGAGAGAGCAATGAAGAGACTCAGAGAGGGAGAGATTAAGATAGACATATACAGAAAGAAAGAGAGAGAGACTGATACAGATAAAAGGACAGATTGAGAGCGTCAAAAAAAAGAAAAATAAAGCCTAAACATGTTTTTTATATTTATTTTTTATTTATGATACATTAACAATGGGAGACTATGTACAAAAATTATAAACAATATAACAGTAGCTGAAGTTGACATAAACAATTGATTGATCTGAGAAATAATATTTAAGTATTTCTTTATAGATCTTAATTTGACTTCCATATTGCAAGAGGGCTTAGCACTGACTTCAAAGTGTTTTTCCCTGTTTCTTTTTAAGTTTATGTCTTTATTTTGATTGGCTATTTGTTTTATTCTGCTTGTGTTTAAGTTAGTCCCTCTCTCTTTTCAACTATGTTTCCGATATTTTTTATATAATACTGAATATATAATAATATTGAATTGAATATTTGAAGTAACCAATTTGAGCTGTTGTGGCAGTCTCTCAATTACTGCAACTTCCACTGCAATTAGGTTTGAGTAAGTCTACATTGAGACGCATTTAAGACGACAGCCAAATGAGAGGGATCAATTAAATAACCTCTCTGCTCGCATATCAAAATACTGTTGCTTTATTAACCCATTTCTATTTCAGGCTAATGCCAAGTTGAGCACACTAACTTTTCATGTGTTGTCATGATAACTAATGACCATGTCATACTTAGGGTATGTCCACTTTAAAAGTGGAATCATTAGTTGGCTAATGGAACAATCGATGACAACTCTCAAGTGGTGAAGAACACGGCTCACTGCTCTTCTGCTATGTTTGTTAGGGTATTCAGCAGTCGGTGTGCCGTGATAGCTGCTCTTGTGCATGCTAAGCCTGCCGTGGCTTCTTATGAGGCTGAATGGCTATTTTTATTGGCCATAAAGTAGCCGGCTGAAAAGAGTTGCTGTAACTACCTTTAGCCGGACGGACATAAAGTTGTGTTGTGTTTGCCATAGTCGGGAATATACTTTTGTTAAAGCCGCTGGCTAAAGCGCACAAGATGTGCGCCGTGTACGAGTATAATAATAAATTTCATCAAGTCACCAAGTTTCGCAATATGCCACACGTACGTCATTAATCTTCAGTTTTGAGCTAAATTTGATGAATTAGTGGCCAATGCGTGGCCGAGCGCACAATAACCGGCAAAACAAACAAACAGCCAGACCGACAAACGGACGGATGGACGGGAGGCCGGGAGGACGGACGGGCGGATAGTTGGACAGCCGGAGGCATTAAGTTTGCTGAAGGTTGCTTTGCCAGTAAATGACGAACTTGGCAGCTACCGACAGCGATGCTCTGGCAGGATATCAATAAAGCCAAGCGGACAGGCTAAAAGCCACACACACACACACACACACACACACACACTGACACACACAGGCACAACTTCACACAGAGCAGATTTACTGAGGATGCTTACGTTTGATTTGGGCTTAAATCTGCGAGCCGTGAGATTGAGGGCCGACTGAAAGAAGTTTAACTAAAATAATAAAAGTCAAACAGTGTACAAACAGCTTTGGACTTGCCCAAGTCTTGGGGTGTGAGGCCAAGACTTTATTTAGCTGTGAAGCTATGCTAGATACGTTTTATGATAGATACATTTTGTTGCCGCTTACGTGTTCAGTTTAATTGATATTGTAATCATGGTAGGAAAAAACATTTTTATGGCTCAGCTCAAGCTTTGAATTGGCTCTTCAATTGTTTTCATTTATTATGCAATATGGGAGAGCAATGACAATTTAACAGAGATTGTTTTTATAGAGTTTCCCAATATTAGCTCTAACTCTACCATATCTGTCCTACAACAGTGCTGGGCTCTGCTCATAGGAGTCTCAGCTGCATACTTGCTATTGCAGTTGAACTGAGACTTTGCCACAGAAGAAGACGCAACAGACTCAAGAGGACATCCATCACCCATCACCCATCTGGATCGCTTCATTTCATTGAAATATTCCCTCACCATAGCTAAAAGCCTCATCTACATCAGTAAACAAGTCTAGTTTTACATCTTATCATAGCTGCATAGCAACAGCAAACTAGAAAATCATTTACAAATACAAATCACAAACAAAGTTTAATTTTATAAAAAAAGAAAAGAGAAAGAACGACATCTGAATGATGCCCTCAGCCTAACCTCCTTTCTGGCTGCTGTAGTGCCATCTGTTTGCTCTGCTTTGCCTTTTAGTGCTTCTTTATGCAGCCAAATTGAGAGCTGGCCAGTGGGTTGCCGCCGAAGAAGCCGCAGAGTTGGCTTTAAGGGAAGCAGCATAAGCTCAAACAGGGCGCATTGTTACTTGTTTACTTTGTGGGGCAACACAATTTGAATGCTCACATTTCATTCTAAATTTCTCTCTATGAATGCCATAATTTTGCTTTTTCTTAGTTTTTAATCTATTGTCGCATTTGTATACCCCTCCGTTCCAAGCTAATTGCAAAAGGGCACTCCCAACTAGCATCCACTCAGAGTCAAATGCAAATGAACAAACTCTGAATTGAGTTCAATTTGAAAATAAAATATTGTTAATATTTAAATTTTTATATTTAACAATTATAATATTTAATTCTGGAAATGTTCATTCATAACTGGGTATGTGGCAGCCACGCACCTTCGGCAAAAGGCACTTTTAGTTTAGTTTAGTTTTTAATTAATTTTTATGCAAGTAATTAAAAATGCCAGCGGCTTGCATTGTCGTGGCTAGTTTTTGTTTTGGTTCTTTTTGTTATGCAGTGCAAATATCATGCAGTGGAATAAGCATGAAGCGGGAAATTAATTACGTGCCCTCGTTGCGAGCGCACAAATCTCTTACATTCATAGCCCGCGACGATGATACCCTGCAAATGATAAGAAATTCTCAATTTAAGCAGACAAATATTTGATCAGCAGCTGACTCTAAGCAAGCTCTATCAGATATTGAGCAATGCTTCTCAACTCAAACTTGCTTCTTTCACAGTAGAATCCATTTGCTTCAAAATATTGAGAATTCAGTTGGAAATTGATTTTTGACTAAGAAATTAAAAAGTGCCTAGCAAGTAAGATCACTCTAGAGTCGAGCATGCCCGACCGACAGACACTCTCTAGTCAGCTGCTTGCTGTCGAAGCATACACTCGCTATTACTTTATATGCATACACGCATACATACATACATGTATGTATGTATACAGTGCAAGCCTCTCACTTGACTCGTAAACAGTATCTGCTGTGCTGGCTTCCAATTGCAGCCATATTTTAAGTGCTCATAGTATATGGCATCGAAACGTGTGTTAATTCCGCAAGCGCAATGCGATCCCTTTTAGCTCTTAGTCGAGTCGGTGCTCACGTAAAATTCTTAATCTGTGTTTTTCCTTACGTGAACGCTTATTTCACATTTGGCTCCCAATAGTTGTTATGAAATCCAGACTGAAACTGGATAAGTCAGTGAATTATAGTTGCAATTCGATGGACAGACTGACTGTGCTTCATGTTAATCTAGGTGAGATTGGTTGTACATAAAATTATATATATAATAACATATGCACTCACAATCCACAATTACAATCCACACTTGATCTTTATAACACACACGAAACTAATGTAAACATGCTGACAATTACAATTCTCAAATGGTTAAGGCTTAGCAAGAAAAAAAATATTTTATTTACATATAAAGTTATATTTATATTATTCCGAATAGCAATCTACATCATTATATATATATATATATATATATATATATATATATATATATATATATAATGATGTAGATTGCTATTCGGAATAATATAAATATAACTTTATATGTAAATAAAATATTTTTATATATATATATATATATATATATATATATATATGTATATATATATATATATATATATATATATATATATATGTATTTATAATCACATATATACCCTTTAACAAGCTTTTCAAATGGGTAGCAGCTATTAGCAGGTGGGAGAACAAAAAAAAACCAAAACAAATACGCGTTGCGGCAGCTAACAATAATCCCTTTTGTGTCCGTTTAGAAGAGCTCAACAGAGATCGACATATGTATATATTTGCAATGTATCCAATCACTTCTAGAACAAGTATAAAATGTGAATAATCCAAGCTTTTATCAGTTTCAACTCTGATGCCATATCAGATGCAAGAAGTGCGCCAAGGCAGAACGAAATACTATTGAGATATAAAACGTCTTAATGTCATCTGTTAAATCATTTGAAAGTATTATAGAATAAGTAATTACAATATATCAGAGCTACACTTGAATTGAGATTTGTAAGAGCGAGAATATCGCTTTCCCTGTGTTCGCTTACTGGCGCTGAAAAAAGGAATAATAAAGGCATTCCTCAGTGCTACATAGCGATCTAGAAATTCTCACAGTAGCTGAACTCATTGGGCGCCACAGCTGCAGATACGCGGATAGACTGACAGCGCATCCAACCCGAAATCCAACTCTTGCATCTAATCTGGCTAAGAACAACAACAGGCGTAGGCTGAAAAGGTTACAGCCTCTAAACCGTAGGGGAGTCAACTAAACTATAGAATAACATAAAATTGATAATAAAGAAATCTAAAGCTAAGACGTATTTACTGGCATACTGGCCCACTCATTAGTTAAGGCTTAGAGCTAAATATACTATAGAGTCTTACACAAAAAACTGCAGCAAATAAAGTTAATAAAAATAAATTAAATAAAATAATAACAGAGGCATTGTTAAATGGAAACTGAAGGCGGTTAGGACGTTTAATTCTTTGGTGCCAGATCGGAGAGAGTAGCCATCAGTTGTAGGGCTATACTATTTGATTGAACAGCATCTATGGGACTTATGCAATTTGTTGCTTATTTATAAAAAGCAGTATTTAAATCGACTGTTAACATGGACAGCCAGACTGAGAGTGGAAAATTGAAGTTTGGTAGTTTCGAAATTCATAATGGATAGGTCATTCAATCGATTGGTGATGTTGGTGTTTATATTAATTACAAAAGTCTCTTGATTTATTATTTTACTTTACAAATGCTTATAATTATGTCGAGATAACTTGAAGTAGAAAACTAGTCGGTAAGAAGTCGCACTTAATGTTAATCGATGTGGCTATCAACAATTGATAATTCGTGTTTATACATGTAAATTATATTATAAGATAGACTGCATTCATAACACTTGATGAAGAGTCTTGAATGTATGAAAGAGTTTTTGTGCAACTGTTATTCCAGGTTAGAAGTTCCGAAATTAGTGTACGCATTGCAAATGTTGAGCAAGGTCAGTGAGATTTTTTTTTTTGTGTGGCTGAGGTAGGTCAAAATGCTTTATGCACCGTCAGTCAGTTCGTCACCCCTGGCTGGTGTGTCGGGCTGCAATACTGCTTACCGGCTAAAAAACCTCCTCTTATACGGCTGCTTACCATCTTGGAACCAGGAGCTATCCCGCATTAACTTTCAAGGTTGTATATGCTCTAGCTGAGCACGGCCATCTGTGTTCCTGCGTCCAGGTCGGCGAAGTCACAGACTCTTTTCCAAGCATCTATGCTGTTGCACATTTGATGTACTATAGTCTCTACTTTAACTACACCGAAAGTTTCTACCCAGTCAGTTCTTTCTTCATTCTACTTTTCACTGTTAAAGAAAGTGTGTTCTGCGTCGTCCATTGCATTGTCGCAGTAAATGCAGCTGGAGTCGGCAGTTTTCCCCATATTATTTAGGTACTTTCGAAAGTATCCATGACGAGAGAGCATTTGTTTCAGATAAAAAGACGTTCCACTGTGCTTTCCATTTATCCACTGCTCTAGATCGGGAATGATTTTTGCAGTCCATGTCCCGTATCTTTCGCATAACCATTTTGCCTTCCAGGAGGCTATAGTCTGCTACGGTCTTTGCTGCCTGCATCGAAAACTCTCCACTTTGCCGGAGACCCCATATCTTCTTTTGTTCTTGAGCAAGTAAGTCTACCGATAGAGTTAAACTTATTGTCAATAATGTTTAAAGTGTAAATATGAGATGCAAAGGTGGTGATAAGGGGATGTTGTCCCTGCTTGCCACTATGTCCGCAAATGTGTTGGTAGTTAAAATAGGTGTAGCGAACCTATCAGTGTTGATAGATGATGGCTTTGAGATTCTCGAACTTCATACTTTTTCAATTCCTTGCAGCCACGCCAATTGCCGGAATGGATGTGTTAACTTTTAGTATAAAAGAGGAAAATGTTTTGACAGATGTGAGAAATGTTGATATCGTTTTCTATGCAAATAGCTCAACTTAGCTATAAATGTATCCTAAAAGAGAACTTGTGTTAATCTATCTCTATGTTTGGGAAGTCAATCGGATCAGAATGTAGTTTTCTTGATGAAAACCATTTAATGTTTCGCATGTCTGCAGCACGAGAAACGAAAAGGGAAATTTCAAGTCGTAAACTTTAAGCTAGCATAACTCTCTAGCTGAGTGCGTTCTCTGGCGCAACAAAAAGCTGCAAATCCTTGTTTTTGCTAACCCTAAGTTACTCAATTTAACAAAAATAGTTATTTAAATTGGAACGTTTTCATATGCCGACAGAATTTCTTTTTGTTCTGCATGCAATTTACAATTCTTTGCAACGTTTCTGCTTCAAGTGAGGAAGACCTTTACGTTTCTAATTTTTGCAACGCTTTCGGGTCGAGACCTGAGACTGAACGAAAATTACAAAAAAAGAAGAAGGAAAAAGAATGGAAACAAGTACAGTTATTGTTGCAAAAAGAAAGAAACCTCGACTACGAAATACCCTGAGCTGAGCTGCAGCCACACTTTGCTCATTTTCCTTCTCTATTTGTGCATTTGTGTGAGCTGCAAAGCACATATAAAAAGAGAGAGAGAGAGAGAGAAAGAGAGAGAGAGAGAGAAAGAAAGAGAGAGGGAGATGGACTTGGCCATTTCATAGGTAGTTGGGCGCCATTATATCCAACTTCTCTCGCTTTTCTTTTGCCATTCTTAATGGGTAGCGCTGGCTGTTAACATTTCATTTTGTTTGCGAATGTTTTGGGCGTCGCAGCAAACATTTTAATTATGAGCCCAGTTTGTTCAGCTCTCTTGTTTGTGGTTATTGTAAAAAAGCCAAATGAAGAAAGTCATATGAACAAGTGGGCCGCCGCCGTTACAGGTGCGGGTGCAAGTGCTGCGATGAGATGAATGTTGAATGTATGTTGTCTGCATGTGGCCTGTGGACGTGTGGCTATTGCCGGCGCTAAATGAAAAACAAAATGGACTCGTGGCGGCGTATTTTGTGGCTGCTGCCTGGCGGCGACGAAGATGCCAACAATGATAGGGACGGAGGCGACGAAAGTAACCAAATGTGAGGCGGAGGCGGAGAAGGACAAGTAGAGGGAGAAGGAAATGGGAGCTAGGGAAATGTGGAGCTGGGGAACTGTGAAGCTGGTGAAGGAGATGGAGTGCTAGTCATACTGGTCTTATTGCAGTATTTACAATTCCGACCGTTGGCGAAAAGTCATTTTTTAAACAGCTTAAAACAAGCCCGAACTTAATGCTAAGTATGAAATACCCTTGTGCTCGTATGGCTACTATGCGTATACTTCATGTACAGGAAATTCTGGCTATACATTTGATACGAGATCTGGTAGAAAAGTGTGTTTTAAATTAAAACTTTTAATGTCGATATAGCTATTTTCTTAAATTTATAATCTCAATGTATCGTCTAACTTAACAAATTTATAAAAATCTCTTTATGTTCAACACTAAAAATATAAAAAAAAACTATATATAATGCCCATACGACATAGGGCACAATCGGCTGCGTATCAAGTATACGCGCAGTATCTATAGGAGTACAAGGTAAATATCCTTGCTTAGCATTGTGACTAATTCAAGACATTAATATGTTGTGCTGTCGATATCAAGGATGGTGTCTGTTAGTCAAGATTATATCAACGTGGAGTCATACATATCTTTTTTTATGTGAGAAAGTCGAGTTACTAATGCAATAATAATTATAATAAATTTTATTTATATATTATTATTCTCAAAATAATTGTAGATGTGCTCGTATTTACCTATACCCACTTTATATATATGTATAAATATGTATCTATATATCCGATTATATACTAGTCTAATGTTGATAGAGCTATGATAATGCTGAATAAGATTATAACACATATACTATGAGCATAGAGTTTAAATTAAGGCAGAGTTGTCTTAAAGTAAAATACTTAAACAGCCATTTCAATTGGTTTCTGAGCATGGCTCAACAGAGAGGGATGTGCTAAGGCTGTTCAAGCTTGTGGATAGGGTATATTACAGTTGTGCATATTCTACTAGAGCAATCGTACTTGTAGTGTATGTGCTCATGTGTATGTTTCGTACTTGTCTCTCGCTCTCTCTCTCTCTCTCTATCTATCTTTATATCCATATCTCTCTCCCTCTCTCTCTCTCTCCCTCTGCGTGTGTGTGTGTGTGTGTGTGTAAGTGACATGTTAACGACGGCGCTTAAATGACTTTTGTGCGGTTTTTAGCCAAACTTCAGAGCACAGCAGCCAGTCAGCTCTCAATGTGTGTGTTTGTGTGTGTGTTTGTTGCTTCTTGCACTGCTCGTTTGCAGAAGCATTTTTCAATTTTATGGTTTTCAGATGAATTGCGTTTGGCCATAAGTGAATGCCATGCGATGCCAGCCAGCTCCCCGTTCCTGATTTAAAAACGTGGCAACCGCGTCAGCTGCAGCAAACAGAGAACAAAGAATCAGATGCGCCCTCCGACCATTTGCTGCTTTGTTTTTATGGCAGACGCATAAAGTTATATTTTTTTTGTGTTCTTTTTTTTTGCTATTCCGTTTGTTTTGTGGCTCTTGTGGAATTGACTCTCTTCCAGCAGATCTAAACAAGGCCGTCTGCCACTGGACTTCTAAGCCATTAATTAATATACTCGTCTCTATCCATCTATATACTATGTGCATAGGAGATTTTTTGCTAACTGACTGATTGACTGACTGACTGACTGACTGGCTAACTGATTGCTGAATGGAAAAGCCTCAACTATGGAAACTGCAAAACTATTTCTTACGCACGGAGCATATAGGTTAGGTAGATACCTATTTGACACTTATTTTTACATTTTCTTATGGCTAAACATCAGTAGCTGAATACACTTGACTGCGGTGGTGTTCAGTTTTATATTAATCTTTATGCTTCAGAACCAGTGTATATATATCCTGACTCATGTATAAATCAACATTTAAGTCTAGCTTATCTATTGCTGAGTTTGTATGGCTCCGCCTAACTGTGTCTGCCTAACTTTTGATTCCAAACATGTAGCCCTTATCTATTGGTGTTGCACTACCTGCTAGTCGTTGAGTGCGTAGAAGGCATGTTTACAATCTTTGTATATTTTGTATGTTCAAGCCTGAATTGATGTCGTCTGCCTGGTTGATCATACTTAGGATCAGTAAAATGAAAATGTCCGGAATTTATAAGCCTTTTTGGTAATTTACAGCATATCCCACTAGAGCTATCATATTTAGCAATGGTAGTTGAAAGAAACTATGGAAATGCGGCAATACAATGGACTCAAAGCAGCTTGGTCTATAAACTTGTACTTGATTATAAAAAAACTTATGTTTTGAGTAGGCCCTAGAGGATCGGTATATATCTGCATAAAGTAACAGCATCCACTGGACTCGAGCTTCCTATTTTAAGCTCTGTTAATCTTCTCAAATTCAGTTCTATAATCCGGGAATACCACTAATATATGTATCTATCTACCCTCTATACCACTTCCTCTCTTGTGTCTTATGCCAAAAAAAATCAAATGTGTTCATCGAAATTGCGTGGTATATACCAGTCGGTCATTCTAGACTGCAATCTATGTATCGATCGAGTGCTTTGCGCGCGGTATATACTAGTCGGTCACTCTTAACAACCAAAAAGATATGTGTTTATTTTTCATTTTTAACACATCGGGTAGTTTTTCGCTGCTTAGAAAAATATTCATTTTTCTTTGTGTTTTCTCCTCTTGCAGTGAGCTTTTCATTTTTTTCACGCCGTAAAGCAGACTTCACTTCAAAACTTTTATAAATTTCTGTTGCAATTGTAGCAAGCGAAACGATATACGAGTCAGCCTGGAACAGAAGCATAGGTCGGTCTTTAGTCTGTATTAGTGCTGTAAAACTATCGATGGTACTATCGATATATCGAATTTTTATATTTTTGCGTAGCTATCGATGTTTCTTGTTTACTATCGATAGCGGTAATATTTGGAATTTTGACAGATAATACAAGCTCAATGATCAAAGCGTGTGAGCTACTTCAAAAAAGTCATTTACCTTCACTTAATTTTGTGGTGCAAGATTGACTTAAAATGGATTACATAAAAGAATTACTTAAAAAATGCAAGTCCATTGTCTCATAAGACATTTAAAGATTCTCAACTGATGGAAACTAAATATAGTCTAAAACAGGAAGTTGCCACAAGGTGGAACAGTGCATTCCTAATGATTGAAAGAGTCTTAGAAACACATGAAGCAATCAATAAAACACTTCTAAGCTTGTCGAAAGCGCCTCAGCCTCTTACAGCTGACGAAATCAACATACTAAAAGACTTGTCCCAAATACTTTCTCCCTTTGACATTGCTTCCAAAGAAATGTTTATTAAAATGTTTATTTTTTTAGTTAAATATGCATTTATTTTGTTTTTGAAGTTGAAAATATTTTCGATAGTACTATCGAATACTATTGAATATTTGTTGTAAAACCATCGAAACTATTGAATGTTGCAACCATCGATAGTTTTGCAGCACTAGTCTGTATTATGGTAGATCCAAGTTAATCTATAACAGTTGCAAACAAAAAATGAAAAGTCAAGTTTGCAATATTTAAAGGAATTTGCTATACAATATTTACTAAAAACTAGAAAATATACGAAATTATGATTTGATTTAAAAATTGCTTATGTTGAATTCAATTCAGGTTTAATTCATATATTTCTCTGTATGTTTTGCAGTTTTAACTTTGCTATTTCCCAAAATATGTAAAGAATATTCTTGCCCATATTATACAATACATTTGTTATATGAGCAAAGCTCTTGAGAAAAGAACTCAACAAAGACAATATAATTGTTGTCAAAAACAAGCGAGGGTATTTATTCCTCGTCGTGCCACACTTTTACTTTTTCTTGCTTTACCCTGAACCCCTTCAAAGTGCAAATTCAGGGTATATTGACTTTGGCAGTGTGTATGGCAGAAGGAGACATGGCCAACACTTAATTAGCAGCTCTTCGGCCACCTGTCTGTCGATGCCTCTATACACATGTTCTTGAAGTCAATCAGATCTGCAAATATCAAAATATACATTAAGGTCTCCTTATCGCTCCCCTTACAGTGTTCCACATCTTCGTTAACCTCTTTTCATTTCTATGAAATCGATTAATATCAATATCAAACTACTGTTACTTGAGGTTTGGTCTATTATACCGCATCAATTGTGTTGTTAAGATACTAAATGTGCAGGGTATGGACTCAACACTTAATATTAATAATAATAAAAAATATTTAAAAAATAAAACAAACTGTCACTTCATGTCCCAAGTTCTCCTTAAGTATGCCAAAAATATAGAGTCATCAATATTCTTGTGATACCATCACCATTAGCACAGTTCACAGCACAGTATAAAGGGTATCTTGGAGCCGCCCTTTGAGCGCTCCCATTCGTTTTTATATTGTGGTAGTTTTTATTGCTGGGGCATTGCGCATATCGTCTCTGTTTATATGGCTGACCACACCCATCCATTAACCGCCATCTGCGCGGCTAATATTATAAAAGTTGAGAGCCGTTTATTTAGGAGTTAAGCGCGCATTGAAATAAGATTTGATGGTTATGGTTTTTAAATAGTTCGGGACCTTCAAGCTGAGCTCCACAAATGCCACAAACTAAATGTGGCAAATGAATACAATATCTTTAGATGCAACTGGACAATGCGAACACATAATTCTTGATGTAAATAAATCAGAGAATTTCATAAAAACTTGTCTCGCGTCAGTGCGCAATAAATGCCAAGATTTGTCTGCTGTCTTCAACAACAACAACAACAACAAGAGCAACAACAAATCATCATGCATCAACGTTAGACTATTTGCTCAACTGTTTTTTTCTGGCGCCAGCAAAGGGCAAAACATACACTTAAAGCCAATGACCAAAATGGCAAACAAAAAAAAAAACAAAAAAATAAGGAAAGAAACGAAAAGAAACGAAAATTTGCGCTAAAAATTACAATAAACGGAAAGCTGAGCTCCGGACGCCGCACTCCGGACTCCGGGGTAGAGCGGAAGGAGCTGCTGGCGCCGCCTGCTGCCACACGTTGACATTTCACGGCTGCTCCGTCTGCTGCGTCTGTGTCGGCATCGCAATTGTTTGGCTGTCAGCTTGCCTCCCGTTATTTGTTGCAATTTAAGTGACTTGGAATTGCAATTTATTGTTGCCTGTCGGATGCCCCAAACTTGCCCAAGCTCATTCCAATTTTACCAACAATAACAACAACAACAACAGCAACAAATAAAAGAATATAAGAAATCATGATTATATCCAGCACGCCGAAGCCTAAATTCTCTTTAGACAATATGTGACCGTAGGAATCGTATCAGACAATCCTCTTGACTCGTGATAAAAAACACTTTTCCAATTTGATTTTTCAAATATATCTAGACTGACAGATTTGTTATACTTTTTTTTTATTGGTATTTATTTTTTTAGAATATTTATATATTAAAAATATATATATTTTAATTAAAAATTTATTTTATAAGTCTGTGGAAGATAACGAACGATTATAGAATGCAAAGCTTGGAGGAAGGATGAGCTTTAGGGTGTAGCTATCACAGGTAAAGTTTAAGAGGTTATTTGATAGACTTTAAGTCTAGACCTTGTGCTAGGTCTGAGAATCTAGACTCTCGAGGTATTTTCTGGCCAACTCTTAGATCCTGTCTAGTTGTCATTTCAGATGCAGGCAGCAATAGCTGTAGTCAGCTTCAGCTCTTAGGCGTTACATATCACATGACATGTTGAGAGCACTCGCTGCGCGAATATGAAGAGTAGGTAAGAGATTTTTGGTTGACACTGTTTGCTTGGGCAATACCCTGTACACAGCCATGCATTATAAGTTATTCAGCCACACTAGCGTACAGAGCAGCGCAAAACTTTGAGCGACTAAGCGAATACACTGTGTGAATTCTATTTTTAGCTGAAAGTAATCAAAGATAAAATTTCACTTTAAAATGAAAGGAAATGATATAAAATATGATATCATATATAGGAAGTCCTCATCGTACCATGCGGTTTGGCCATTTGCTATGAGTGTAGAGGGTATAGTGAGTATGATAACTGGTTTGCGCAACTGCTGCGCTCTGCTTGGGCCACAGCGCACACAAAATATAAGAATTTAGTGTAATGTAGTTTTTATTGCATTTTCATGAGTGGAATGCGTAGCGCGGCATTAAATCTACATACTCGCATCTGTTGACTCGCCTCGTGCTGGATACGTTCACACGACAACATATTTTGTCTCAGGTAAGCTCTTTACCTCCTCCTCCTGCCCATCCTGCCCATCCCGTTTCAAAAATATGAATTAGTAATTCCTTTTTTTCCGTGCGAATCTTTCACAATGTATTTTTAATATGCGCATCACAACAGAGCCGAAACAATAGGTAGAGTTGGGTTCTGTAATCGAATGCTCCTTGTGTTAGATAACACGATAGAGTTGCAATTTCACACTAGCCTATGTTTTTTTTATCCATTTTATCATCAAGAGAATCAAAGTCCACTTCATATGCAAGTCGAAAATCTCAATGATTCGCAAAAGCTGCTCTCCCCTTAAAAAAAAAAAAGATTACTTCGTAAAAATTCGTAACAATTTGATCCCCTCGTTAGCTCGAAGTATTTGTTCCCACTTAAATAATATTTTATTTCTTATAAATTTTAATTTTGTTACGAAACCTCTTACAATTTGTTGTCAGTTAAACTAACATTAGGCTCTGTAGACAGCTGTGCCGCCTTTAAGTCGCTTTCCATGCTGAATGTTCTGGGTTTGATGATTAAGGAAATCAAGTGCTAAAGTCGAAGTGTGAAAAGTGTCAAAAAAACGTCTGCTTAAGACCTTATCATAATTTTAGGCATTCATCAGGAAACCATAATTGAGCTGGCACAACAATTTCAAATAGCTCCTTCAACAACAATTAAAATACTACACAAAAAAAATATGCTGCAAACAATCTCATCCAGTAAACTGCAACAAACTGAATACCCTAATGTCGAAAAGTCTACGCTCTTGTGGTAATTTTGTTAATTTAATTTTATGTTTCTGTATAATTTTCCATTTAAAATTTATATAATATCACAAAAACAAGATGTTTAAATATTTGTTTAAATATATAAACCACATCTAAAATATAAAATCAAACTCAAATTATCGGGATTTGAGTGTATAATGAAATGCAAAGCTGATTTACTTGTTTATTTTATTTCATTGCAGCTTACTTAGTATTGTCGTTAGCTCCATAGCGCATTTTTTAAATATGCCTTAACTAGTAAAGTGGCCAAATGCCTTTGCTACTAAATCTAGTTTATTTTTGATTTTAGTCACTTCTGAGATCCAAGGGATGCAATCTTTGCAGTCTTCTGTTGGTTGTGTTGGTGACTAAGTTGGCTTCTGTCCGCGTACCTTGTGCTATGTTGGCCCAGGAACTTAACTATTGTTGGCATCTTGAGGTCTGTGTGCAAAATTTCGTTTCTAACGAACCATTCGGCTCTGGTCCATTTCCTTAGTGCTTTGTTTTGAAGAGTTTGCACTTTTTGTAATGGCATTGCATAGGTGAAGACTGGAGCCACTTTTGCGTTATATATATATTTTTAGCATCCAGTCAAGCTTGTTTTTTAGCTTAAACTTGCGTTTCTATCTGTGTGAGTTATGACCGTCAGTCTCTTGTCTTATTATTTTATTTTATTTATTTATTTTTTTTATTTAAAAACAGGTATTGACGATAAACTAAACAAAATGTGTTATAGCCTGAAAAGAACAGAACAATATTTCAATAATACCACCAACCCGATGGCGGTATTTTATTTGCCAGTCCGGCCAGCTCTGTCCCAAATCACAGCCATGTATGGTCAGTGATGTTATTGAACTATTTTTTTTTTTTTTTTCATTCATTGTTGCAGCTTATTGTCTAAGACTCTATAGCGCAATTATCTCTACGTCTTAACTAATGAGTGGGCCAGTATGCCAGTATAAGCTAATTATAATAATTAATATAATTAATAATAATATTATACGCAGAGATCAGATCCAAAGGGTGTAGTCTTTTTAGTCTTCGCTTTTATTGTTGTTGGCTAGATTAGCTGCTAGATGATTTGGATGCGCAGCAAGTATTTCTGCGTATCTAGAACTGTGTCTCCCAATCAATTCTGCGATTGTAGGAATTTCAAGATCCCTGTGTAGCACTGAGTTTCTCACAAACCAATTTGCTCCAGTCCATCTTCGTAGTGCTTTATTCTGTAAAATTTTGATTTTGTTTATAGATGTCCGTGCTGCAGATCCCCATAAAGGCATTCCATATAAAAAGGTAGGCACTACTATAGCTTTGTAGATGATGGCTTTGCTGTTATACGATAGTTTGCTGGAGGCTCTCAGCATCCAATCCAGTTTTTTAAGTTTAATTTTACACATTTTGGCCACCTGGCTTATATGTGATTTGAAAGTCAGCCTTCTGTCCAGCGTAACTCCAAGGTACTTTACTTTAGTGGAGTTTGGGATTGGAGTTCCCAGTGACACATTAGGGCAGTCACCTCTTCTATTGGCAAATGTGGTGTGAACGGACTTTTGGGCATTAATGGTAATGCACCACCTTTTGGCCCGGCATCCGAACGAGTGCAGAAGTGTCACGCGACAAAATGGCAGTGTCGTCTGCGTACGTCGCTATTACTGTTCCAGCAGCCGTTGTCAAAATATAATATAATTCTATAAGCTGTAAACAATGTTGCCTACTTTTAGGGATCTTGGAATATTTATAAATAACTTTGTGATGAAAAACATCAAAAAGTGACATCCATTGGCTCTCTCTACAAGATTCTTCCCATAATATTTGATTAATTTTTGTAAATATTGTAAATAATATTCCTTTTCCACTTATGTAACGTAAATTCTATGTATATATCACCTGTGATCAATTGGTGTTTCCCTTAACTGTAAAACTAGATTAAGTTGCCTAAGTAAAGGCAGCAGAAAACTTGTTCAATAAAATATTAAAATTTTTTAATATATAAGCAAACAAAAAAACATTACGCCAATATATTCTTTAACTTAAATTTAAATATTGCAAAAAAAAGTCGTTTCCCATTGGTATTTAGCTGTAAATCAAATAGGAATTTACGCACCTTAACAAGTGCCCGCTTCTACTTCTACTTCTACTACTCTTTAAGCAAAACTATAGATCATGGTATATATAGGTAGGGCTGGTGATAGTTAACATGTATATATATATTTGTGGCAGTCGCATTGTGCTGCCTGAACTTTTTGACAGAGTCAAAATGTATTAAACAAAAGCAAACAGAGGCAGCGACAATGAATTGCTGCATCCAAATGGGTCGGTTCGCCCGCTTCTTTTTAAATTTTCATAAAACTTTTGCTCGTTTGCCGCTAATAAATTATTTTGCAGAAAGTTTGCACCGAAGGCGACACACCGATGTGGCGGCCACTAAGCTGTCCACAGAAGGGACCCAGCCTCCACACCGACACCAACTCCAACTCCAACACCAACATCAACACCAACACCAACACCAAGACCAAGACCAACACCAACTCCAATTCCAACTTCGACTCCAGCTCTGTCTCTGACTATGACATGGATTCCAATTCCGACTACAAGTCCGAGTGCAGATTGCTCCAAGTATTAGTACATGGGTCGTACACTAACTGAACGACTATTATAACGCTCGTTTGCGCCTCCTTGTTGTCCTCGGTGTTTGTTATTCCTGTGTGTTCGCTTTGTTCATAAATAATTTGCGCCACAACTCAATTTCATGAGCGTAAATCACAGTGTGGTCACTTGGTACTCTCCATTGGATTGGGCTCTGGCTCTGGCTCTGGCGCTGGCTCTTTTGCTTTGGCCATTGGTTTGTGGGGGCTTTGGGTTCGTGGTCCGTGGTCCGTGGTCCGTGGCTCGTGGCTCGTGGCCCGTACCCAACTCCGCTTTTTGACTGTCAATGCTGTTTATTGTTTCACTTCTTCTTTTCAAATAATTTTTCAACTTTTTCTATTTTTTGGTTCGTTGTTAGTGGCCATTTATCATACAATTCTTTATTTATGTCTGCCGACCGAGCCAACAACAAGCTATAAGTTCCAAGCTCTCAGCTCTAAACTTCTTTGTGTGCCACAAAACTTTTTTGCCAAGCGCCTTGAGGGAGTCCAACCGAATCAAGCGAACAAAAGGGAGGCCGGCCCACTGATAGTCCGGAGCTCGCTTTGTGCCTCTGTTGTTTGGCATGCGAGTGTTAAATCAACACAAAGTTCCGCCAACTTTTCAATTGGTTTGACAAATATAATGAAATTTACAACATCCCATCGAATATGGGTCGCCATAAGACACAAGAAAAAAACTGCCCCCGCAGTGGCAAATAACGAACACAGGGACAAAAACCAAATTGACACCAATCTATGCACTATAATCGTATGCTCGGCATATAAAGAAGTCATGAATCAAAAGTTGTTACTTTGCTGCTCTTTGAGCCCAGTCCATTTATAGTTATATCAATTATGCCTATCAACTAGAGGGGCTGACACGGCATCTTCTTGTTGAGCATTGTGAGAGAACTTTCCACTTTGCAAGTGGGCACAGGGCAACTACTTCTTTTACTTGATATGGGCTTATAGAATATAGATGTTTGTTTATATATGGAATTTAATCTAACTTATTTATACCCGAACTTTATTGAATCCTTGCAATATATGCAAATGCAAGTTAACAAGCTAAAAGAGTTTTCCTTTCAAGTTTACTTGGTCAAATGGATAGTTAAAACTCTACTCAAGCATGAACATTGTTATTGACGCCCATCTCATTCGGGTCTCTTTAGCTTCAACTAGACTATTGGGTAATGTCCAACCATCCCCTACATACAAAACGATCGAGTTCGAAAGACATTGGAATGGTCTACCAGGGGATACGTTAGTTTTAGAGATAAATGAATACCTATTTCTAAAAAGAATGTTTCAATTTAGATGAGAAGATCATTCATGCCAATACACGTATATAAAAGAGAATTCCTTTCAAGCTTTCAAATGTCAGAAGCCATTCCGAATGACTTGATTTGCACATATTGATGTGCGCTGTTTGAACCACTAACTATACAACACTTATGATAGATGGGACAGCTAGAACAAACACATTCAATCTGTATATTGGGTCCAATTTAACTTCGTTTTTGCTCGGATCCCTGACTTACAGACTCGATCACCTCGGAACTTATAAAAAGCCAAAATGTGAAGTTTATTTTGAGCTTTCGCAATTTCCAGGAGCAGCTGTAGTAGTTTCCCGCACAGTCACAGAAATGCTCACACATGTTGATAGAGCAGCGAGAGAAAGTAAGGGAAAGGGTAACGTATAATAAGACTTCATATAAGAATCGACCAATTCGGCAGAAAGATAGAAACGCACTGATGTTTAGTTCCCTTATTTTCATTGATCGAGCCTTAATAGTCATGTGTTGCATGGCAAGTTCTCGAACTCTATGAAAGTGGTAAACTTGTTAGCACTAACTGAGAGCTAGATGTTGCCTAAGGGCAACTAATCGAAGGATGTGCAATCGCATGATCGTGAAGGCCACATCTAGCGGCCTCATCTCAGCACTCATGCTGAGATTATGAAGTTGCCACAGTTCTCATCCCCAAGCTCCTGTGTTGCATCGCTTGTATGACCTGTAGAGCAAGAACTGTAAGATTTATGGTCAAATAGCAAATAACTAAAGCCTAGCTGCTCAATTATAGTAATAGTTTTCTTTTAGTCTTATGGAAATAGTTTTCTTTTAGCTGTCAAGCTTTGCAGTAGCTCGATTTCTGGAGTCAGCTACCCCAAAGTCTCCGAGACCAGTTTTTTATCATAAATATTTGTGTTCCAACTTCTTATCTTTAACTACAAGCAATCCGGCTGCTTGACTCTACTTGATAAGCAAAGTATGAGAATTAGTTCGAGTTTCATTGTTCCTCTTTTTATACACTTCCAACTTAAGTTCCCTTGTAACTGCATTTGTAGCCATCATAGGGCACAGGCTTATTGAACATCAGTGTCTGAGTCAATATCAACGCTCATCTATTGTATTTCGAAATTATTATGCAAATAAGCAACGTTTACCTCTCATGATCCCCAGAAGCGAGCGCATCTCTTCCGGTATATGCTATTGTTTTATTGCTTCATTCAAGTAGTAAGCCAATCAATTGAATACTGTTTGAAATGAAAATCTAAGGTAATTGCAATAATTAAAACCCGTTTCTAGATGCACTCGGCTGTTGCATGATGTCACGTTCGAATTTGGAATTCAGTGAAAATGTAAGCACTAACCGCAAATATTATTTATATTTATATAATTATTTATATTAATATTAATTGCAATAGCTTCGCAATACGTAAAAGCAAATCCAGATCGAATTTTCCCACCTGTGACACTTCTGTGTCAAACTGCAGCCAAATCGAAAAAGCGTAACTAAACGTGCTCTAATGTATTTCTTAGAATTTCAAACTTGCACAAGCTACTAAACGAGAATCCACGTAAAACAAAAAATTAATATGATAACTTATAATATAAGTTAGAAATAAATTCATATTTAAATTTTTACCTTTGAATATAGCCTCTGCAAATCGACCCGATTAAGCAGAGGAACGAACGTCATTCGCAAAGCCAGGAAAATACTGCAAAGTATAAAATTATATGCAACCAGCTGGGAAAACTTGTGCTATTAAGTAAATGTAATTTCAATCAAATTAACATACTTAGTTTGAAGACCCATTCCCAGAATGCATATATATACATATATACCTATATATATAAAGGGTTGGCTATTTAAAAGTTTCGATTTAAAAATGCAGTAAAGCAAAAACGGTTTGAGATTTTGCCAAATTTATTTTTTTGCTTGGAATATTATTTCATTCTAATGGCTGCCGCGGCTGGCCTTACAGTAGCCCATTCGGTCGGACCAATTTTAGAGTGTTTGGTACCGTAACTCGTCAATGGCATCAGGAATGTTGGCCTTCAAATCAATTGTCAATTGTCTCTGGATGGTGGACATAACACTTGTCTCTAACGGCGCCCAACAGGAAATAGTCCAACGGTGTCAAATCTAGGCTGCCAATTGACATAACCACTTCGGCTGAGTAAACGGCCATCGAACGTTTCGCGCAATAAGTCGATTGTGGCATGAGATGTGTGACAAGACATTGTCCACATCAATACTATCAAGAGCACAAAAAAATCGGTTATCACGATGCGATAGGTGTCTCCATTGACCTTAATGGTTGCTCCATCCACGTCTTCACAGAAATATGGGCCAATGATGCCTCCGCTCCACAATTCGCACCAAGCAGTCACTCGCAATGGATGCATTGGCTTCTCTAAGGCCTCGTGTGGGTTTTCCGAGCCCCAGATACGGCAGTTTTGCTTATTGATGAAAATGAGCTTCGTCCGAAAAGATGATTTTTCAATTAGCAATTTCTGTCCAATTGTCTTTGTTTTGGAAATAAATTTCCAATATATTCCAAAATTTTCAAGCGTAAATCGATTCATTTCGTTCAGCAGAGATAATATACTGAATTCTATGATAGAGCAGAATGACATGTAAGTATTGCCAGAGTCAAATTAACCCGTGGTTGAAATCGAAATCGCCAGCGTTATGTCGCTGTCGCCGAGTGTGGTTCGATGGTAGGCACAAAGAAAAAGAGCCAGACGCAAGTCAGTTGTGTTCTGAATTCGAGTGCGATCGAAACTCGCTGCGCTACAATGGCAGAAAATAATAGTGTCCCGACATACATCTGAGTGCTGGAGTACATATGCACATCTAGTCATGATTGCTGAGGGTTTCTGATAGAGTGTGTAACCTAAGAAATCTGCAACTCCATCCATAGATCTTAAGCAGAGATCATCATCACCTGACAATCAAACTATCTCAGAATCTACAAGAGTTGCTTAGCTACTAGCCTCTTCTATGCCATCCAGTTGTATGAAATTGCATACAAGACGCACCTCAATACGCTACGTGATGCACCTGATCACCTTGACATATTAAAACGAGGAACATCGAGCGAGATCTGAACGGACAATAAATTGTAGACAGAATCCAAAAAATACCTAGAAAGACTAGACTCTCACCCAAACCCTAGCCTAGCCTAGCCTAGTTTGGCCTAGCCCCGCACTAAAACTATGAGAACACTGACGCAATTCAACTCGTTATATATTATTACATTACTTCAAATTGATATATTCAATATTCAAATACCAAACTGCCATTCTGCTCACAGTGCAAGATAAAATATCCAAAACTAAATGAACTTTAATCAATATGAAATATTTAATTTAAGTTCATTTTCAATTTAATTCTATATATTGTATATTTTTTGGAGTATTTAGAGTTTCTTTGCTTAGCTATGCCAGGCTATGGCTATGGCTATGTGCGCTTGTAGGGTCTGATTAGCATGCGAACATATCGTAAAGAGCCTTTGGGACCGGGCTGAATGTGTTCCCACAAAATGCCCTTAGAATAGTCAATCAGTTGGCCATACTTGGGCTGGAACGTGCCAAAAAGATTACTAAAAGAAACATATATTTATATCAGAGGGGCACATAGACAGTAGAATTGTAGATGGAGTTACCTCTCAATACACTTGACTCCATACCACCAGGCACCCGCATGAATGCGAGCACAGTTCTGTCCGTTGTCATCGTTGTCCTGGTCGAAGGTGGTGAACTTCTTGCCGGCGTGATGGCGCAGCGCGTTGCCAGCGTTGCCTTTGTAGGAGCCCAGCACATAGAGGATATACTTTTCGGCCTCGCTGCCAATGCTGAACTGATCATAGTTCGCGAAATACTCGCCCACCTCATTGCGCATGATGATGAGCAGCTCGTGATCGTCGCTGTTGGTCAGCCGGTACAGTTTATCCAAGCCAATAAAGAACTCTGAGTTCAGCGAGCCAAAGCCCGTCTTATATGTATGCCAATCCCGATTGAAGTCCTCGCTGCCATCGAAGCGATAGGCGATCACCAGCCAGCCACCGTTATGCTTCTCCTGATCGCAACTAACATAGAAGGGCTCCATGTCGGGAGCGATGCGGATTCGCACCCGGCCATGCTTCTGGTTTATACAATTGCGAGGTGTGTCGTCGGCTTCACTGGCCACAGTAGGGACGACAGGCTGAAATTGCAGACTAACGAGATACCGTGAATTACTCTTCGCATCTGTGCAGACTATACCAAAAACTAAATGAGAAGTTGTATAGCTCTAAGGTCAACAAATCATACTGAAATAACAATCAAACTTAATCTCAGCAAAAGACCTCAGCTAGATGCCTAAGCAATCAACAAAGTTTGAAGTGTGCAGCCCTAGGCAAAAGCATTTGCTTAGCTAAACATAACTTAAAGTTATTAAACTTGAGGTGTATTTTGTTTTTACAAATAACTTGCTCTAAGCTGAAGGTACAGAAAAAATTGCTACATTAACGGTTCATTGGACAACAATCAAAGCAATTGAAGCGATGCATAACAATTGTCAAAAGTATTTACACAATGAAAACAAGAGAATTTTCTATTAAAATCCGCTTTGAAATTTTAGCCAAAGTTAAGAGTCGCGTTGCGCTTCAGGCATGACAAACTTAACAAACTCCGCCACTTCACTGCTCGAACGCTTATTGGCAAATCCAAAGTAAAGTAACAACTGACAGTTCTAACACAATTCTATCGCAATTGTAATTCTTAGAATAGAAGAAGAAGCAGATCACAAGCTTCACAGATAGCACAGAAATCATGGATGGCATAATTGACAAAGCATTGAATGAAATTGTTTTACAAACTAATGCAAATGAAACTGAGGGATGGACGATAAAGCAATGAAGATGTCGACTAGAGAATACCTTCTAAGCAGAGCTCAAGTGTGCTTTAGTCTCTTTCGGTTGCTCAGTCTGAAAGAAGTTATTAAGAAATGGAGCTAGTTCCATATGGATGCCATAGAAACTCCTCTGAATGTGAATTCTATCCTAGATATGATTATATTATGATATAAAGCTCTCATAATTGAGTCTAGCTTCACCTCTGCACGACATCTGCTCATGCACTTACAACAGTTGCAACTGACTTTGAAATTGAAGCATTTGATAAGATTCGGAGTCGGTACCCAAAATATAACAGAAATCAAACTTATATAAAATATACGTAAAACTAAATGCAAAATATTGAGACTGCAACTCCAACGACATACGGAACTACAACTTTATAACTGAATTTCGATAGCGTTTTTAATCGATAATATTGAAACGGGAATAGCTTTCGGTTATTTGAAACAAGCTCGATCTGCGCGTGCTATATAGAGACCTACACAGTCTTAAAAGTTTAAAGTCTCTATCTCATATAGGTTCTGAGATCGACGCGGTTACTCATACGGAAAGACGGACGGACGGACTGACGGACGGACGGACGGACGGACGGACGGACGGACGGACTGACGAACAGGGCTATATCGACTGAGCTCGTCGTACTGATATATGATATACATATATGTACGTTACATACACTTTCACATAACCATTTGCTATAAGTTCAGGGAAATTATTGGAAAATGTTAAAAAAAAACCCTGACGAAAATCTGTGAAAAGTGTGCGGTGTGTGTCAAAAGCTATATTCATGTATGCTATACGCACAACAAGTTGATTATTGTACATAAATTCTTGTGTTAGTATGCAAATATACAATAGTTTGATATTTATAGGAGACATCAACTTCAAAAGTATGCATAAGAAACACTGAAGAGATTCAAGAATCTATTTTCCATAGTGTAAATGCTGCAAATAACATAAAGTGAGCCTTTTAGAGTTTTGTCAAAGTCACAAGAATAAGAATGTTTTCAAAGTTTCAGATCTAAGCCATAAATTGAATGGAATGAGTATAAGTAAATGCATTGGCATAACGTGCCACCTACCTCCCTCAGCTACATAAATCACATTTTACAGGAAGCATTGTTAAACGACAAAGATACCAATCAGATATTAATATCTGAGCTGTTATTGCACTAGTTGCTTAACTTACATGCGCGATTCTATGGGTGCGGCTGGCGCTTGGCTCTTGTGCTCATCGATGAACTGCTGCACTTCATTGAGATCCCCTCGGAGAGACTGCAGCTCGTTGGTCATGTAGTGAACTCTGAATGAAATCAACTGTGACATGAGCATTGTCGCATGCTTAAACATGACTTACCGCACCATCAGAGCATCGAGCACAGCCGCCGGACAGCCCTTTGTGTGCTGTAAAGTATGGAATTCAGGAGAATAAGTTCTTCGTAATCTAATTGAATTCGAAGTAAACGTACATTGCGAAAGGGCTCCATCGAGTTTACCATGATGTTTGTTACCAAATTTCCCGGCAGCGTCGTCGTTGGGGTGCTCAGACAGGTTAATGCAGTGACCAGGGCTTCCAGAGTCATGTTGCCAGCTCGTTGTAAGCTGCGCTCTCAGCACGGATTCGATATTAAGTTTGATGTGTGCGCCAGTAACACAGATAGCCAACTGCAACGTAATCGACCCTCAGCGAGTGCTCTATTCATAGACTAGTTACGAGCCGCATAAGCTAAAAACTCGACTAAACTTACTAAGAAACTAGTTGCGCAGCCGACTGCGTATAATAGAATACTTGTTTGCAATTCGCCCGTGTGCATCTGTATATAAAGCTGACTGGAAATATATGCGATGACCTTTGCTGTTGCCTCTGGACAAAACGACACGCTAACAGATTCAGCGACGAGAGCCGCAAGCTTAGTATAGCTGTGTATCTGAACCGGAGCGTAATGTCGCAAATGCTACAGCTGGATGCGCTGGTCACCATGCTGGCCTGCCTGTCCACAACCCAAAACAATATGAGCGATCCGATGATGCCCCTGGACGATGCGGTGAGTCAGCTCCACACATATTATTGAAGTGCTACAGCTTAAGAGTGACAAATATTGGGGTTAACTAGAGTATATGGGCATGTGGCATATCCAGAATATACACATATGCCTTTCGTATATGAGCTGATTGGTTGCGTATGTGGAAAATTATAATGTTACGTCGTATCTAAAACAATATATAAAATAAGCTGTAGAAATACTTTTAGTCATACAACTTTTTTGCATATCTTTTACAGACATCCGGCAACTGTCCTCTAGCAACGATTAGCAGTCTGAACACAAAAATCCATACACTCTCCGTGGATCTAGCCAGTGCCAGAGAGCAAATAGGCAGCCTACAAGAGCAGCTTGTCGATCTGCGGCGCTGGGGTAGCTCCAACTCTGTTGCCCCTGCAGCTCCGTTGGACAAGACATTTGGCACGCGCATGTAAGCTATCCCCTTTAAGTATCATTCATTGAGACACGCTTAACACTCAATTCTAGTCTGGATGTGCAGCCACAGATACTGACGGATGCCATTGTGCCGGCTGCAGGTACCTCATCAACGGGTGCGCCCCAGAACTGTCTGAAACAGCAGCACGGCGTAGTTCGGATTCGATTGCGGAGTAACACGGAACCGTTCTTTGTGTATTGCGATCAAAATACTCGAGGTGGCGGCTGGACTGTTGTGGTGAATCGTTTCAATGGCAGTGAGAACTTTAATCGCAACTGGGGCGACTACAAGATTGGTTTCGGCCCTCTGACAACTGAGTTTTTCATTGGACTCGAGAAGCTGCATCAAATCACCAGCAGCGAAGACAACGAGCTGCTCGTCATACTCGAAAATCGTAAGCAGGAGCAGCGCTATGCCCTTTACGATCACTTCAGCATTGGCAGCGAGTCGGAACAGTATCGTCTGAATGTCCTGGGCAAGTACCAGGGCGATGCCACCGATGCACTGCGCCAACACTCGGGCAAGAAGTTCACCACCCAAGACAGGCACAATGATGAGAGCAGCGCCAACTGTGCAGTGGCACAATCGTCGGCCTTCTGGTACAGCAACGTCTGCACTCTGAGGTAAGTTGAATTTGAATCGAATGGGCATTAAGATTTCAATGTGTTCAATGTATGCCACAGCAATCCCTTCGGCGTGTATCAGCCCACGCTCAATCGTGATGTGGATGGCTATCAGGGCATATTGTGGCGCGGCTTCCTGGATGGCCCCAAGGGCTCGCTGAAAAAGTTGCGCATGCTTGTGCGTCCACGTTCCAGCAGCGGTTGAGCGATATTCACCTTTGCCATATCCTCACAATACAATATACAATATAAATAAATACAAGCATACCTTTATTTTTGGCAGTACAAAAATCCCAAAATATAATCATAAATATCAAACAAAAAAACAAAAAAAAAACATCATTGTATAAATTCTTTCGTATTTTACCTTAAACTTTAGTGTAACAAATGGATAACAAGAGAAGCATGACTGGGCTCTAGTATACGATAAACAATTTATCTATATTATTAGTTTTTCAGGCCTTTGCAGAGCCGGAGCACATCATCACGCAAGAGACTAGACCTCATTCAACTTATCTGTCTCCTCAGTAGTCGTAGTTGTGCGACTGGTCGTTGTGGTTGTGGGATCCTCGTAGCCCTTGACTACCAAAGCATCGCCAAAGACGGGCTTGAAGAACAACACGAAGCGCGAGTAGCGACGTGCCGAGTTCTTGAAAATAAATTAATTGAGAGTAAATATAAATGAGATTTGTATAAATATATCTATTAAGCAATCTTTTAAGCAATTATAATGGGAAGAGTTTACGCTGCAAATTGTATAGAAAAGGCTCAAGAATCTAGAAGACTGTACATTATTAAATATCTATAGGATCGGAGGAATAAGCATATGTATTCGACTTCCACTCAGGTAATCATACTTCACTCGTACTAAAATCTGTAATACTAAGCAAACCTAAATATGATTAACTGCCAACTTGCTTATATCATGCTTAAGCTTTCTTTAAGACAAAAAGAAGTAAGAAAACTCTAGTCGAAGTGTTCGACTAGGAGATACCCTGAAGCCCGAAATATACGCAGTTAAGTATTTATTAAAACACAATCAATTAGAATATTTGTCAAAAAAATAAACAGGAAAAATCACTCAAACATCGGCGTGGCTCAAGCCTGCAACTTTAAGTTCGCTGCTTGAGTAGAAGCTGACAATGCAAACACAATTCAGCCGCACTTGCGATTCTTAGTATGTACGAGCAAGCCCGCGTTTGAATGTTCCAATGTGCACATGTATGTATATGAACACTGCGTAGGCTTGTCGCTGCTTGCCACGTGCTTTTGCCAATTGGCCAAACATTTTGCTTAATAACTTTAGTTTTACTTTATGGATTTTTTGAAATTTTATTTTATTATAATAAAAATTTGTCATATGTCGAGCTCAGAACCTACTTATAAGAGCTAGAGATTTGTAGGTCTCTATAAATGTATTTGTATCAACAAATCGAAATGTATTCCCGTTTTAATGTTATCAATTAAAAACCTTACCGAAACTGACTTTTAAAATTATATCCCATACGTCTTTAGAGTTACAGTCTCAAACTTTTGGCATTTAGTTTCACGTATTATATATTTTATACAATTTTGGTTTTTTTTTCATATTTTGGATACCGACTCAAAATTTGACCAAATTCTTCAAATTGAATTGAGTTGCAAATATAGCCAATATGTGAAAGAGTAACAGACGAATATTCTATAGAAAATGAAGATCTTATGCTAAAAATTCATTGAAATCCGTTAAGTAGCACAGAAGTATACCATATAAGACATAAGCTAACTTTACTTTTTTCTAATTAAATACATACAGACATAACATACATATGTATGTTATATGCATAAAAGTGCAACTGCGTGTGTTTTGTGTATCTATGCATAAATACAAGCTATGGAGTACATTTGAAATATGCAGATTAAATGCAGAATTAAATTTTGTATAAGTTTGTGACAGATACAAGATACGAAATGTATTTAAAAACGCAGATCGGACGGAGTTCATGGTATCAGCTAGTCGTGCACCCCCGGACTAGAGTTTTCTTACTTGCTTTTTTATTAAATATGCAGATCGGTCGGTGCTCAGGGTATCTACTTGTCGGTCATCCTCGACTAGAGCTTACTTACTTGCTTATAAATATTTTATATATTTTACAAATACTGCATATTTCTTATAAATATTTCATTTGTCTTATAAATATTTAATAATATTTTTAATAAATATTTTAAACAATTTTTTACAAATACATATTTAATATTTTTTTAAATATTTCATAACATTTTTTATAAAAGCAAATAATGAAGACTCACATACCATATAAGGAGTAACATGTCCATCAACCTTATTTGGCTACTTTAAACATTATTTATTTATTCGGACATATTTGCCATTGTTAAGAAAATACTGTTTATACTAGGAATAAAGCTCATCACTCTTTGAATGAGTCTTTGCCTTGCCCATAGTTTTATATTCTTTTACAAATAAAAAAAATAAATAAAACACTTACCATTATGAGGCGGGAAAAGGCTTGAGATACTTGGGTGACCGTGCGGAATGATTTGGTGAACAACTCGTCGGGCAGCTCGAATGAGACGTTGGTGCGGTCCAGTTCCGGCGCGTCGCTTAGATCTTTGCCACCGGCGCGGACTCGTCGTTTGGTCTGGTCGCACCGAAGTCACGAAGCGAAATCGAAAATAGAAGAAGAAGGAGAAGAGAGGATTGTGAGTAAGCCGACTTATCAAGGCATGCTACATATTAAACATAACGTAGACAAGGCCAAGGCTAGCGCTGTGTCGACCCCAGGGTTGCATTGATCAAAAATCGGGTTTTGGTTTCGGTTGCGGTTGCGTTTTGTTTTTTTTTCTTTCTTTTTTTTCGTTTTTCTTTTAATGTCTCGTTGATTCATATGTGAAGAAATTCAAGTGTTTAATTTATCGTTTTATTTAGTCGAACGTTACATTATTATATATATATATATGCGCCAATATTTACAAACATGAGTACAATGCGTAGCATAAAATAAACTTAGATATTGCCCTGACGGCAAACAATCGGAAGCGTTTAACAAAATTTGAAGCTTAAGTCTAAACTACAACAACAAGGGAAAAAAAATCGTACAGAATTTGTATGTCAATGAAAGAGTGCGAGCATCAGAGGAAAACTTAGGACAGTTCACGCCTCCAGAGTGTGTGTGGGGGGTGTGTGCGTGTGTGTATGTGTGGCGTGTGTGGGTGTGTGTGTGTGTGATGTACATAAATTAGAAAACCTTAATGCAGAACGGACAAACGAACGATCCAGGTCAGGTTATCCAATTAGCCTGCCAACCAGGTAGCCAGGTAGCCAGGTGAACAGGTAGCCAGTGAGATAGTTGCTCTAATAGCCCGCCTCGTCGGAGTCGGGTGCCGGTGTTGTGACGCCAGCTATGCCATTGACACCGCCCGACGACCCCTGCAATATGGGTCCCGAAAAGCTCAAGAACTTGGAGACGATATTACCCAGGCCGGCGTTGGCATTGCCATTGCCCGACGAGGAACCGCTGAACGCAGTTATGGTCGTCAATACGCCGGTCGTCAGATCATTGGCAATGTTGCCAATGGAGCGTATCTTTGGCGACACCACTGCCGTGATCAGAGTCTGGAAGTCCTTAATTGGCACCGGCGACTTAATGTCCCATTGCTTGTTCTTCTCAATATTGGAGCGATCCAGCTGCTCAATCACGCGTGTCTTTGTGTCTAGAAAGTTATCGATCTTCTGCAATTGCATGTGGTGGGGAACAAACATTAATCAAAGATGGCAATGCATCTGGCATATGGCACTACTTACACCAAACACAAATCCGAGTACGGCATTTTTCGCCTCAAATGTCGCATCGGGCAGTTTTCTTTTGTTGCGCTCGAGCTCGCCGCCGCCTAACACCTCCTAGAATAGAATTATATAAGAGAGAGAGAACAGACACTAAAGAGTTTGGCTTGATGGCAATCGGTTTCCTTTGCTCTATGCCAAAGTAAAGACAATAGTTTCTGAGAGTGCCGATGAGAGCTCAATTCACTCAGCTCCATAGACATGAAGTTGCTCATCATATTAATTGAATTAGCGTAAACGCTTTCACTTTTATACAATATATATCTGCTATGTACAGCTGTGTTCATAAAAATAGTAGTGCGACTGAAATGTTGGACTTCAACATAATATTTTGAACACAATTTGAAATGAGTATTTAGATTAACATAAATACATCTTCAAATTATTTACAAAATATTATGTTTATCACAAAATTGTACTGTCTAACATTTCAGTCGCACTACTATTTTTATGAACACAGCTGTGTATTTATACTATGCTCAATGGGATCTAGGCTTAAACTAGGCTTATATCTACATGTATGTTATATCGGATTATCCAAAACCAATATACCCTCATATAATTGTGAGCGTGCATAATATCAATGACTCAAATTTTGAATCACAAATCTGGTTAGACTTGAACTAATTACGCGCCCGCAAGAAAACCAATTGAAATACATAAATGTGATTACATTTAACATACATTACACACACACACAGACACGCTTAAACCACTTACGTCTATTCTTAGACCTTACTGTATTGGTATTGGTATTGGTATTGGTATTGGCATCGACTGGGCTTTGACATCGAGGCAACATTTCGGCATTCAATATAATTATGCTTGTCCATGCTTAAAATTCACAGCGTCATTGGCAACAAAACGCGAAACACTCAATATGTATGCACTTCTCGCATTTGCCCAGCTCCAAATGGACTCATTTCTAAACAAGACGCATGCGCCCAACAGCCCAAAGTCAAGCTGACTGGTGTCATCGTTGTTATTGCACGATTAGTTTATAGTGCATTTGGATGTAGAAGCGAGCAGGTAATTAAGCCGTCGAGTTGCTGATGTTGGCATTTCAAATTGCTAAAACAATAGATAGCAGTGGGGCCCTCATAAGGAGTAAACATTTTAGATTTGATTTCAAAAATGATGAATGCATATTGACTTATGGCTAAATATCAATGTCAAGGCAGCAGAGGGCTTACAGTCTTAATGATAAGCAGATCATTTCTTTGCTTTTCAATATGTCCAACAATCTTATAATAGATCTGCATATATATTATACAGATATATATCCATCTATTGCATTTCAACATTATTTTGAACATTTCGTTTCTGTTGTTATTCATAATCGATTTGCAAATTAGTTGGCACTAAGCGAATATTCGCATTATGCTGTAAATTACTTAAGCACAATTAACAGCGCTGCAGTCGGGTGTAGTCGACTGCGCAATACCCAACCACAATGTAACCACATGACATAATAGGACTCATCGATTAGTTTCAGCAATACAATACACAAAAACAAAGAAATCAAGTATTGCAGTCAGATAGATATAATATATTCCAGCTTATCAATCCTTTTCTAGATATAAACTCTCTTACCATAAGCAAGAGCTTATTCTATCATTTAAGTTGACCAGCAAAATTGAAATTGAATTGAATTTCTTAGAGTTTAGATCGAATCAGGCAAGATGTTTATAGTTTGCAGATCAAAAACTCTAAATTTCATTTGAATCAAACTGAAAATAAGTGCTCTATTCAGATGGAATTCTATGTTTTCCTCGAAAGTCGCATGCTACAGAAGTTTCTAACAGAGAGGCGCGGTAACTTCTAGTCGGGCACTGCCTAGTGCAACGCTCCTGTGACGATTTTGATCGTGTTGACGTAGGTCGCTGCACAATACATATGTCTGTATAACGCGTTTACGCAAGCTTTCGTTTTCGGTTCAAGGTCACAATGTTGAAACTCGAAATGGATTGATAATTGGATTATGCAGTTGTTTGCGGCGGTGCGTAGATCAGATTAAAAACGGATCGGATTGGAGTGGACTGAGTCAACAGTACGATTATGGCGGAAAGACAGTGTAAGCAGCGACGTCAGTCGACCACAAAATTAGCAAGTGCTCAGCTGCAGCTTACACAACAACAACAGCAGCAGCAGCAGTAGCTGCAGCAACAGTAATAGCAACAAAAACAAAAATAACAAAAGAAAAAGGCGCAACAAAGGGGCTTAACAAGTGACTTTTACGCCTCAGTAGCAACTGCAACTGCAGCTGCAGCAGCAGCAGCAGCAGATGGTGGGGCAAAGGAGCTGACAACAAGTTTTGCACTTTTCATGACACAGTCGCTGCTCGTGGCGCTGTTTGCTTCCTAGTTACTGTTTGCTGGTTGGTCTGTGGTGTTTACTTTACCTCTGCATTGATGGGGTTCAGATCGGCGGGTTCGCTGCCGTCCTGCAGCTCGAGCAATGCCTCGGCGGGCGCCGATGTCGTCAGCTGTGTTATGGCCAGCAGCAGCAGCGCCATCATGCAACTCGTGGTAAACTGCATTATCGTTTAGTGTTGGCGTTGGCGTTGGCGTTATTATCCTGTTGCGTTTACAGATCTAACAAACAGAAACAAATAAAACAAAAAAACGAATAAAACAAAAGTTAAATAGCGTTCAGACATATATCTATCTGTATATGTATTTGCAGGCGTAACACAGGGCGCATGCGCAATGTCGATGATGGTAGCGACCTTCGGCCGTGGGGGGCCCTCGAAAATGCTTTACACCTCTTACATACATATTATGTGTACACATATACTCTACACTCTATGGGCACGCACCAACGGAACTGTAGTAACTGAACTCTCCGCTAGCCACAATTGGTATGCAAACTGAACAGCAACGAAGCGACGAAGCAACGAAACAGCGACAACACACAGGCAAAACTTTTGGAGCAGCTGCCGCAGATATGCGATACTAGCACGTTCACTAACTTTAAGCAAATGACTGCAGACGAAAGTTACTTCAATGATTTAGCAGTGGCCAAAAATCGGTTACACAGCCAAAGCGCAGTCGTCGAAGTCGAAGTCGAAGTCGAAGCTTTTGCAGTCGACGTCGGCGTCCGCATAGACCTCATTTGGCCAACAGCCAAAAAATACAAACAACAAATATACATTCGCCTCTCGGCGTATGCATGACTCTGTCTGTGTGTGTCTCTGTGTGCCTATGTGTGCCTGTGAGTGTGTGTGTGTTCGATCATACACACAAGTGCACATGCGCATGTATTGCGTGTGCAGTACGTTTGTTATGTATGAATGTGAATGTGGAAGACTGAGAAAACCGAATTGAATTTTATTGCGCGCGCGCGCGCTCGCATAGGCGTCAATGGCTCGGCAAACAGGGAATATCAGTATTCAAGGCGGCGTCGGCGGCGACGTCAACGTCAACGTCAACGGCAACGGCAACGGCGACGGCAACGGCGACGCCAACGTCAGCGTTGCCGATGGCAGCCGCATTGAAGCTGCGAACACGTTTTGAGCGAAAACTTTAACAAAACGGCTCAATAAAGTGCAAAAGTTGTAATGAACAGGCAACAACAGCAACAACAACTTGAAAGGCTCAAAAACCTCTTTAATTTGTTGCAGTTGTAATTGTTCGCTTGCTAGTTGTTTTTTTGCAATGCTCTTTTAATTTGAACTTTTGGTTTTTAATTAAAATACAAACTGGTCATACATACATACATTACATATGTGGAGAGCTACAATACATTAATTCGTATGCGCAATCAGTTTTTTATTTACTCCATTCTTTGGCCAAGCGTGGACGATGACTACATAGATCGGACCACACTTCACTTAATTTTATGCAGAAGCAACTGAAAACATTTTATAATCAACTTAAATATGTTCATAAGATCTTAATAATCATACAATTAATTTTGGTAAATTTCATATACCCATAAAAATGGCTATAAAAATGCTTTTGAATAACAGGCAAACCCCGACCCCATAAAAATATTTAAAATATTTCTGCTTATGGCTAGTCTAACGAGCTGAGTCAATTAAGAATAACCTGCCCCGCCCCCTGAAGATTTCTAGAACTAGACATGTTTAGTAATCGTATCGTGAAACACAGATAAACTTATCTATTATTATCTGTTCCTCATATTAATTCAAATTTTTTACATATTTTAGTTCTTGTAAAATATGTTTTATTCTTTTAAAATTTGGTTGCTCTTATTAGAAAATCGTGACTGGAAAATAGAACAATTACAGCAATCTTAATTGAAGTTTTAAAAAACAATTCAAAAAGATGGTAAAGTAATTTATTATTAACTTATTATTAAATAAAAAATGTTAAGTATATATTTACTATATCTTGCCGTTCCACTCCCAATTTGATACCCTGCAAAATGTATTGTAGTAAAAACTTTAAACAAGTCTTAATGAGCAGTCTTGTCGCATCCCTTCATCTTTCGCAATCAGCTGAGCGAGTGCTCATTGCACTTGTGCTGCAGATGACCTTAATTGGATTTCGATATGTTGAGTAGTGTCAACAAACTTTCGGTTAAGTGGACGCATATATACTTTATTTATTTTCTATTTGTGAACAGAGTATAGATGGGCTGATGCTGTCTTAAATAGAAGCTAACAGATGTGCTGAGTATAGAGATGGCATATATGACCTTCAATTAAAGGCTTTAATTAAAATGGCAACAATATTATGAAATTGATGGCGCTATGAATATCATTTGCATATATTATTAAAATACTGGAGGGACTTAAAACTGACAGTCGAAAAAGCCAATATACTCTTTCTCTTGGTTTCGTAAGCGAAGCGAAAGATGGCAGAAGGCAGAGAAAAGATAAAGCAAAAACCATGCGAACTGTTGGTAAAAATCCCCAGCAAGTGTCATCGTTTGTAGGTCGCAAGGTCGAACCAGTTGAGAGAGCAGCCAGCTAGTTGTATTCACAATTCAATGTCGATGCCGATGTCGATGCTGATGCTGATGCTGATGTCGATATCATAGTCGAAGAATCTGTGCTATGTCCAACAAATCGTTATGACTCTTCTCAGCTTTGGAGACAGCTAAGACATATTGAAAAATAAATATATTTCACTTTTAAAATTGTAAAACTTAGCAAATAAGACAAGTTTAGATTGCTTACAGCCGCCAACCCACCAAACTAGTCGATTGTATTGACATTCAAACTCTGCCACCTGGCTAAAACTTGTTTAGATCGATTTAGGTATCAGCTAATACAATATTCAAAATAGATTGAAACAGTGCTAAGACAGAGCACAAATATGAACAACAAAGATCCTTTTAATCTATAAAAGATACAAGAGATTAGATAAGAAACTTTTCTATTCAATCTCGTCTGCAAACCTCTAAACTGTCCTTGAATGATTCTGGTAAGCTTTCTTGCTTATACTGGAATTATAATGTCTCGAACTATGCTAAACGATCAAGCTATTCTAAAAGTGAAATACCTAACAATCAAGATTTGTATAGTGAACTTGAGTCTATCTCGAGATATCTATGCATATTTCAGTGTTGATGTTAATCGAATTTATTGGTTTTTTAGCCATTTGACTTTATCAATTCAGTTGTCGCCTTAATCAAGAATAGCTTAAAATGCATTTTATATTAGTTCTCAAATATCTAGCACGAGCTTTTTTACGATATTTGTTTTTTTTTTTTTTATTATTCATTTTCCGTTCGAATCCTTTTAAAAGTGCGTGCAGTAAACGAATGGGTTAATGGGCGCTGTAAGAAAATTGAAAATTGCTGTCTGCCGGGCAGCTCAATTATGTAGAATGGCCATAACAACGTGCTACGCAAGTTAGTTGGCCATCCGCGCTAATGTTGTTTAGTAATTCGAGCTTGGCACTGGGTGTCTGGCCGGCAGCTTGACTTGGCTTGTTGCTATTGGTGTTGACGACATGCAAATGGGCTCGAGCGCGGGCTGCACGATGCTTGTAATACATTTTAGTTTTGTTTTATGTATTTTATGTAGTCGATTTAACGCATCTGCACACTTGTCATAGCGACTCGTTTGGGGTATTTGACATGGTCAAGACCCCGACGGCGCTCGCAGTTTTAACTGCTGCAACGGCGCGACGTTGTTATTTTGTTGTTGTTGTTTTTATGCTTACATCGACATTTCACCGGCTGGCACATTAAAAAACATAATTGCGACGCGGCTGATAGGCGCGTCCTTGCCCACTTGGCCCGGCTTTAATAGATGCGTTATGCGTGCGCCAAAAGTTCATTGCGCAAATGCTAAACGCTCGATGGGTCACTTGTATAATAAATTCACATGTTTGTCTGCCTGTGTGTGTGTGTGTGTGTGTGTGTGTGTGTGTGTGTGTGTGTGTGTGTGTGTGTGTGTGTGTGTGTGTGTGTGTGTGTGTGTGTGTGTGTGTGTGTGTGTGTGTGTGTGTGTGTGTGTGTGTGTGTGTGTGTGGATGGCGAATGCATATGCATGTTGCTAGTCATCTGCCATACACATTTTAGGGACCCAGTTATGGCGCATTTAATGTGTAGTAGCTGCAACTCCAACTTGTTCTCCATTCGCTCGTCAACAACCATAATTTGGCATTGCCCAATGCGCTAGTCTCCGCTCGTTGTCTGTTGTCTGTTGTCGCTTGTTGACGCAGCTCGACGTTCAAAACGATTGTCATTATACATTATTCAGTTGTTTATTAATGTCACATGCTCTCAAGTTCTTTAATGCATTGCGTTATACAAAATACTCCGCTTTGGACGGATCAGGGCTGCTGCAGCGCACCGCAGCGCAGCGCATAAATCATGACTATCTAAAACAGGTCCATTACCTAACACAAATTGAGAATTTCAGTTTAAATATAATTTGATATTTTCGAAAATATATTTCAGAAATTAAGAAACCGCCAGAGACTGCATAAGAGACTTTTACAGAGCTCAACACAGAGCTCTACTAATTATAATGTAATTGATAAACTAATTAACCCTAACGATAAGATGCCAGATTAAGCTCTCGCATAACTCTCGCTTTGCGCTTGATTTAACTTTGTATATTTTTGTATGAGGCTTTTTTAAGAAGAAGCATTTCTCTCAAATCTGGTAAAAACTGATTTTGCTTTCAGTTTTTCTTACATTCTTCTGGATAACCTTATTATATATCAAATCGTTGCATCATACAATAATTGTGAGAAGACATCATAAAGCTCATGTATTGCTGATCAGTTCATGTAGACATATCTAACTACAACTTTCAACTAAACTGTCCAAAAGAAAGTGTTTGCTTGGCTGTTTTTAAACGTCTCTCAACATAACTGACTCAAGCTAAAAGTCTCTTCAATTCCTATTAACTTTTAAGCCCTATATCCCCCCCAAGGGTATCTGAACTTCTGTGTAGCCAGAACTGTCGCTTGTTCTTGTCACATGAACAATGTGTGCAAATTATAATAGTTAAATCCAAGTCGAGGTCTCTCAGCTGAATCACTATTACGTTATGTTGTTGTTGTTGCTCTTGCGCTTTTAGCCATTTTGTTAAAGTTATTAGTGCAAGCCATCGAGCTATCGTTTTGATCTACGTATGACAGAAGCCAATGCCAAGTTCTGTTAGCCTCGCGACATAATCTTATCAAGCATATAAATACTCTTAAAGCGAATCAAAGTTCAAGCCTTCTACTCACATGATGAGTACAGCGTATACGAACAAGACGAATAGTTCTCTAACTTAGTATTCCCATGCTACAGTTGGCAGCAAAAATAATTGCAACAATTTTTGATACCACTCTCAATTACCTTTTCAAACTAAATTCAATTGGGCGTGGCAGCTGCACGCAAAAAAAATAAGTTTTTTTTGTAATTTATTTTTTTACAGATTATAAAGTTTAGTTTTGTATTTAATGAAAATACAAAGGTTAATTCTTAGTATACGTGGCTAGCAGCTGAATTCTCGATGCCGATTAATCGTGTCTTGTGCATTAAGCTCGCTTGTAGCTTAACAATTATAACTGGTCAGAAAGTCAGCTTATAAAATGTGTATTTATATGTACATAAGTTATTCGCTACTCCGAGAGCTGTAGTTAAGCGGGCGTGCCAGCCTTGTTTGGATATTTAATAATTTAATATAAATAACTCTTTGAAGGTTGTCGCGAGCGGGCCGAGCTGTGAAATTCGCTTGAAATAATTCAAGAATCAAAGAAAATGTTTTCATGCATTTGCATTGAAAACTGATCGAGTGGAGGATGGATGTATGGATGGATGTAGTGGAGTAGGCAAGCATTAGTCATAAATACAAACAAATATTGAGTGTGTATGTGGAATTGATACAAAATATGTGAGAGTAACTGGTGTGGGCTATCCTAATAAATAAGGATCATATTGAGGTATGAGTTATGTGCGTGTGCGTGGATTAGGTAAAGGGAGTGTACGGTCTGGTAGATGTTCAAGCTGGGCTCTTTTAAGTCTGTATGTGGAAGGGTGTAAAGTATCAAAGGTGAGTGATTGTGCAAGAGGGTTTGGGTGAGATGAGTGTCTAGAGTTCTGTTTGATGGAAGTGTCTTGGATAATATTAATGACGTAATTGAGTTTTAAATCTGTCATGATCCAATGTCAAATCCAATAAAATGTCTTATAATGCGATGTTCAGGACTTTGAAGTTTCTTTATGAGATAAGGAGCAGCTGTTCCCCAAATAAGTTTGTGTGTGTGTGTCTATCGAGCATGCTCTAATACGAACTTCTCAGATCTCACAAGCCTTCCTATTCCTTAACTAGCTTAATCACAGGTCAAAGTCTTTGAGTCAAAGTCAAAGTAAGTCTTTGACCTGTGTTTGTGTTTATTAAGTAAAGCTATACGTATATGGAGACCACTAGATATCACAGACAAAGGTAGAACTTGGAACTTCGTAGCCCATAGAAATATGAATTGAATGATATATAAACTTTCCTCGTACTTATTACTATGCCTACCATTGAAAACTTGTATACTTGTTCACGAAGTAAAATGTGTATATTACAATAGTTTTATCGTATTCTCCTCTTGGTCCATCTGTAGAATTGTATTTTAAAACTAATTTAGCTAGATACTGAAACTTTGAAGTTATACTTAACAGAAACATCGTCTATTTTATTTCTATTATATTCTTCTATTAAATTTCAGCTAGAGTATATATTTATATCAATCAATATATTTACTATATACAGAATATATGTCCATTGAGAAAGTAGCTAAGAGAAAAAGACGATATCATCCCCAGTTTGAAATGCTATAATCACAGATCTTTGGAGTTAAATGACTGTTGGAGGTCAACACACAGATGGAGTTATAAATGCAGACAATTGAAAATCCTTATTGTACAATAATACATGTAAAATTCTATGAACAAGGCGTATAAGAATAATACGATTACACCAAACCATCAATAAGTGCACGCCACATTAAGCAGCCCAGCAGATGCTTTATTAATATCTATTATTTTTAATTGAAATTGGATTTTAGCTTTTTAACAAAAAGGTAACAAAAAATAGTTATTAAATTCATTCACTTTATTATATTTATTTAATGTATTTATTCTGCTCACACAATTGTCATAGCTATCAATGAATATACTGGAGTTCACTAACATTTATTAATATTCATTAATATAACATATATAATAGATAAAGGCAGGTACAGTATAGTCACAGCAGTTTTATGTCGCTTACATGTTCACACGACGCACAATATCCTTGTTTACATATTAAATCGAGTAAACGGTAGACCGGTTTGGCCATTGTAAATGAGTTCAGCACATTAAAAGTGTCGCTGAGGCACTTAATTCGCTCAAGGTCGCTGCCGACTGTTCGCCCTGAAGGCAATCTTAATTACAACTGAAGCTTCAGTGCGTACGCAACCAGAAGAGCCTGTCATTGAGAAACTGTGACAAGTTGAAGACAACTCGCACGTTGTCACTGCTGTGAGGCGGACACTCACAACAGACTTCCAGCTGACAGCCGAATCAGATCTGTTTTGAGAAAGGCCTCATGTGCCCACTAGCTAAATATCATTTTCTACCTTTCGAACACCTTTTCAATGCGTGCAGCCCCCTGACAGCTGCCCCAAAATAGAATCTCCAGTGCGAGTTGTATGCAGTCAGTTGTTGCCCCTAAACAGCATCAGCAACAACAGCGACAAGTGCAGCATCCACAGTAGCTGCCGGCATCAGAATCTACAGCGGTGATTGCTTCTACTCGTGTCCTTGAAGCTTGCCACAAACAATTCCCAGACTTTGTTGCAGTGGCAGTCAATGTCAGCCTTGCCACTCTGCCTTCTTCAGGTAGTGCAATCAGTGTCTGTGGCTTTAGTCCCTGACCTTGATTCGTCTAAAAATAATACGATCACACCAACTACTCATTAACTGCACGCCACGATTAAGTAGCCTAACTGATCCTTTAACAATATCCATTTCAGTGAGCTGAAGCAAAACGTACTTACTTACAGATGCTGCAATGCTACTATGTTCAGGTAACTTCATCAGTTAGATGAAGAAGAGCATTGCAGCTGAACCCATTGAAAATATGAATTCAAGGTATAATGGTTTTGTGAAAATGTATTTAGCAGACAGAAGGAGGCGTGGCAGACACCATCAAGTGTATTTATTTTTGATCGAAGCTAAATCGATCTACCCTTTGTGGCACTGTCCCTTTGTACCTCTGTCCGTCTGTCCTTCTATATGTCCTTATAAGCACAGCCATAAAGGCTAAAGATTTGAAATCTTAAATATATATTCCTTTGTACCATACGCAGAACGAGCTTATCATCCCATTTACTTACTATCAATAATAATCGAAAGTTTGATTTCGCTTTTTTAAACTTAATTCGAATAACACTGAATCTAAAGATTTTAAATTTACTGTGAAAAAGTAATCACCTTATTGGAGAACGCTATAACTTTTGCAAATGGCGACAAGTGTTAATTTGCTTTTGACATTTGCGAAGTAAACAAACGCAGAATACAAATCGGCAAGCGATGAATCGGGTTACTCCTCCAGAACGTGGAACATTGAATGAAGTAAGCATTTACGGGTCTCTTAATCTCTCGTTTTTGGCCGGGCAGATCACCCGATTTAACCATTCCGAACTTCTTTTTATGAGGTTTTTTAAAGTCGCGGGCTTACGTCAACAAGTCTCAGACTCTTTAAGCCTTTAAGGAGAAGATTCGACAGGAATGCGAGAACCTGTCGTCCGTATGGTCATCAACTCTGGCGGTGGCTACTTGACCGATATGATTTTCTCGACTGGATGGAACAAATTATAATGGATGAAAGAAACAAGTTTCACAAGCAGAACAAAAGTTTGTCATTAAAACAAAAAATTACAGCACAAGAACATCGGGTGATTACTTTTGCCCCACCCTGTATAATGAATAGACTTAATTTGAATATTTAGGACTTGGCATTTGGCCGGCCTTTATAATTATTGATCTTGTATAATATATAATATATAAAAGAAACGTAGAATGATTGGAATAGCAAAGAGTTCAGAGTAGCTCCTAGTTGAGGCAATCCCGACCAGGTATATCAATAAATTTGATAATATTGATGATCTAGCAAATCTATTCATGCCTGAAGAACTATGACATTACAGTTGATAACATGATAAATTAGCTAAATATATATATATATATATATATATATATATATATATATTTATATATGTATATATATATACAAGGTGCAATTAAAAAGTTCCAGGACTTTATAAAAAAAATAAAAAATAGATTTTCTTTGGCAAAAATTTTATTGGTCGCCTTCGAAATAGTCCCCTTCGGACTGAATACAACGATTTGCACGATCAAGAAGATTATCAAATGACTTTTTTAGGTCATCCTTCGGTATGGCGTTGAGTATGGCGGGCGAAGCCTTTTGAATAGCATCAATGTCAGCATACCGTTTTCCTTTCATTGCCAAATGAAGTTTTCCGAACAAGTAGAAGTCGCGAAAACGTTTAAACCACTCGTGAATGCGGCTACGGGATAGACAATCGTCGCCATAAACTTTTTTCATCATTTGATGAGTTTCGGTAAATGTTTTACCAAGTTTAAAACAAAACTTGATGTTCGCTCTTTTTCGACGGACACAACAAAAGTACTGTCACTTTTAGCGCGATATCTCGGCTTCTATACGTCCGAATGTCATGAAAATTTGACACAACATGACACAGAAATAGACAAATTAAAAGTCCTGGAACTTTTGAATTGCACCTTGTATTGGTTATACAAGAACAAAGTCTTTATATATAAAAGTCTCTACTTGACATTATAATTCTATTGCTAGTTACAACTTTAAAATATAATATTTATACATATGTATATCACGTCACATAAAATCATTTCCCAAGATCAAAAATCTGTTCTTTCACCCCCATATATATATGTTATACTAAAGCTAATACGACATTGGATGGATATAAGAAACAAAAGCATTTCAATTGAAATATTCTCAGAAACATTATACATCAAATATCCGATTTATTGGTCAGTTCAAACACTCGCCCTAAACTCTATAGATTGGAATAACAAATGCCTTTTTTAATTGACTAAATTATAGTTCCGTCCGCCGCGTGTTTAATAAATGACGCACTATTATTATATAAAGACAAACTTAATAAATTTACATAATGCAAAAAAAAAACAGAAAAGAAAAGAAGAGAAAAACCATAAAAAAAAACAAATATAATAAATAACAGACGAATGTGTTGATGTAAAAACAAAGGCTAAAGCGCATTGTTTTATTGCCAGTTTGATAAGTTTTTCAGTTGCTCAAACTTTGATTTGCCTAACCAATTTGGGGGCATTGGAAAAAAAAACTCTGAGCGAGAAATAAGAGTATTCATTACGAAAATAAAGCCATCAAATGTGTTAAAACGGTCAATAAACTTATTGACCGACTTATGCTGAAGCACACAGACAGACACACAGACAGACAAGCAGAGATACCTGTATAGCGACGCCCCCTCGCTGGTTTGCCTTCAACGCGGGCAGATTGTGCTCCACTTTCATGGCATTTACTTTCGCTTTTTATATACCGCACACACACACACACAGTGTTTGTGTGTGTGTGTGTGTGTGAATACTAATCGCCTCAATACGAGGCTTTGTTATTGTTCAAACTGTGTCGACGCTTCTGCCGCTGCAGCTGCGGCTCTGCGGTTTATCTTGATTTAAGCCATCGCAATCGAGCCCAGTCAACCCGATGAGCGGTCCAAACGCACAGTTTCTTAACGACCTTGAGACTGTTACCGGTTTCTTTAGCCCAACATAAACACTGCTCAAATCTCTATGTGTGTGTGGGCAATTATGTATGCCTTCATATCTGACTGAGTGTGTGTGTGTGTGTGTGTCTGTGTGACTGTGACTATCTTTGGCCGCATCGACTGTTTTCATGCTCATCTTCACCTCTCTAATATTGCATTGGTTACCTTTGGTAAGATCATTTGAAATAGTTTTAAGTTTTAATTGAATTATTTACCTATAGCATTTACAACGAGCCCAGCTTTGCGCGAGCTTTGCAGTTTCAACATCCAATTCCGCCCGCACTGCCTTGAGACGTGCAAACTTATCCAACTTTATGCATCAGCATATTGCAGCGTATAGTTGTTGAAGAGTTCTAGAGTTTCTATATCTGCTGCATATGTATATGAGACTATATAATATCAGAAATGAACTAGTTATAAGGTAAGATAAGTACTCTAACTTCAGATGCAGTAACTTGAAATGAAAGTCAAGCTTTGCTTTGTTTGCTTTAGTTGTTGGCTGGGTCCAGCTGGATATTGATTTGGGTGTTTCAACAGATGTATGATTTATTAATAAGGCTATGCTAATCAGAGCTGTCAGGCGTACACACACACACACACAGCCACTCTCTAAAACACACACTTTGTTTTATATATTGTTTTTTATGATGGCTCTTAGCCATAGGTAGCCGTGTGTGCGTGTATTAAAATTAATTTGAACATTCGCTGCGTGTTGCAATGCGCGATGAAAGCGTCATTCGTTTTGCAAGCTGCTGGTTTTTGCTACTGTTATTGCGCTTGCCACCAATGCAAACTCAGTTGGGACTGGCCCATTGCCGAAGCGCTGCTCGTTAGCAAGTTCGTTGCCTAAGTCATTTGATTTGTCACATATATAATACACGCACTGGGCGAATTCGAAATTCAACTGATTTTTATACGCGCAGCGCGCAAAGTGACAAAAAAAAGTGGAATTATCAAATATACATATATGAACATGTACACAATATACATGTATAGTTGAGCTGCTGCATTGAGCGAACGTTCAAGATGACCTAAACTTGGCTGTTCGACCAATCATTTGCCCAAATGTTTAGCTATTCAGTGTCAGTCGCACTAGATCATTATACGAGTATATTTGCTATATTATTTAATCAATAATATTCACTAGGCAAAAACTCTGTTTTGAATTTCACAGATCCGTCCTCGTACAACGTTGATCGAAGTAGTTAATGATGCATTTATAAGTAATTTTTTGCACAGTTTGCTTGTGCAACTTTATCTCAAAATACTTCATGATCTTCACAATGTTATCTTGGTATACAAGTAGTACAAAAGTACAATACGTGCAGTATATGTATTTGATCTTTGCAGCATGCCAATTATTTAGAACTATAGTGTTCGAGTAGGCTTTCTATCACTTGATAGAAGAACAATCCTTGGTATTAGTTTTTTGCTTCCATCTCTCTTCATCTGCCTTTTGCTCTCTTCCCCTCTCTTACTCTCTATTCGTCTTCTATCTCCCTCTATCTATTACTCTTCACTTCTCGCTCTCTCTTTCTGTCATTTTCCGTCTAACTTTTCCTCCATCTCTTTCTTTCTTTCTCTTTTGCTCGCTCTCTCTCTCTCTCTCTCTATCCCTCTCTGTTTCTCTACTCTTGTTCTCTTTCCCCCTCTCTCTTCCATCTCTCTTCCCCTCTATCTCTTTCTTTTACTTTCTCTGGTTCTCATCATCTGTTTTCTTCTCTCTCTGCTTGTCCTCTTCCTTTATCTATTTCTTTATATATATCTCTCTCTCTCTCTTCATCTCTTTCTCTCTCTATTTATCTCTCTCACTCTCTCTCTCTTTCTCTCTGTTTTTATCTCTTTCTCTTTCTCACTCTCTTCCTCTCTGTCTTACTCTCTCTCTCTCTCTCTCTCCCTCTCTCCCTCTATTTCTCTATTTTTCTCTCTTCTTTCTTTCTCTCTTTTTGTCTCTCTCTCTTTTTGTCTCTCTCTCTCTCTTTTCCTCTTTTTCTCTATTTTTCTCTCTTCTTTCTTTCTCTCTTTTTGTCCTCTTTCTCTCTTTCTTTTTCCCTTCCTCTCTCGCTCCCTTTCTTTCTATTTCGCTCTTCATCTCTTTCTCTCACTCTCTCCATCTCTTTCTCTATGTTCACCTAGTAAAAACTACTTAAAAATCTTCCCACTCACTTTGGATATGCCTTTCGGTATCTCCCATTACAATTTTAATTTTTTCGTCTAACTTTATTCTATATTTGACCCACTTTCTATAATTTTCTCCTTTCATATTTCTTAGCATTAACTTTATTTAAACATAATACAATAAAATTGTATGAAAATCAACAAAATTATTTTGATTCTATTCTATTGAATTCTAAACGATAAATATGTATATACACATACCAATATACGCAATACAATACATATTCTGAAAATATATGCACATACATACATATTTATAATAAAAATAAATAATTCTATATTTCTTAATGCAAACTGAGCATTCAGAGTGCAGTTTGATTGCTCCTACTTGACTACATATTGCTATACACGTACGCATTAATACTCACCACATATATTTCGAGTTTCGCTGGCTGTTAAGCTTTACGGCAATGTGAACTCTCACCGGCACTTAGCACTTAACAACAACAACACAACAAACAAAAACAAATTTGATATTTTAATAAAATATTAGGTAGCCTTTACGCAAAATCTTGCACTCGAATTTTCTTTGGCACACATTAAGAATTTTAGTGAACAGCCAAATATAAAAAGTAATATTACACTTTAAAAAAAAAGAAGAAAAATAAATAAATAGTGTAAACAGCGCCAAGCCGTCCGGAATATCACTTGGTCTTGTGAAAGATTCACGCGTAACTGAGGCCCCGCAACTGACAGACGAACTCGAAAAGAAATATGTAAAAAGCACAGCGCAGTAATAAGTAAAAAGCATGTTTATAAAGTGCCCCGCGCCGCCCTGCCCCACCCAAATGACATTGTTACATGCAACGAAAAGAAAGTGACAAAGTATGCGCTTCACTGGCAAAAGCAGCAAAGAAATCCAGAGAGAAAGAAAGACAGCGAGAGCGTGAGAGAGAGAGAGAGAGAGAGAGAGAGAGAGAGAGAGAGAAAGAGAAAGAGAGAGAGAGAGGGAGAGAAGCGGCAGCAGTGCAAAGCAATTGCGAATAACATTGGAGACTGAATCGGAAGCAACAACGACAATCAAGTCAAGCCAATCCAACTATCGGCATGAGCTGACATTATCATTTACTCAGTGAAGGGCTGCAGAGCAATCACTCGACTTCAACACACTGCGCGTCACTCAAATAGGGCAGCTACTAATATGTATGTGTGCTCTCGAGAATACCGTTAATACAGGACACAGCTGGTGTTGCACTCATGCTAGGCTATATACCTATACATATGTAAATATACTAATAAATATATATCAAATTTGTATATAATCAGTTAACTTATAAGATATCACTTTAGTAAATAAGTTTTTGTGGAAACAAATTGAATTTTCAGAGCATAAATATAAGATCTATATATGTGTGTGTATACCAGCTAAGACTCTAGTATATGAAAAGAGTCAATTTGAAGTGCGGTAAATGAGAAAAGGAATCAGACTCTGAAATAAATATTTATAGATTTATTCCATTCTTTCCCATTTCCTAATTATTCATCAAAATATATATTTTTAACTAGTTTTTTAGGCATAGCTTGAAGAGTATTATTTTGCAGACTAATTGTCAATCAATGATAAGAAACTGGTCTAAAATATGAAAAGTAAACGAAGTTAAACTTATAGTATAAATGGTAAGCAATTTATATATATTTCAGCCACCAAGCTTACAAAACTTTTGTAATTTACGTGGTAAAGGACATAGTATGAAAGAGGCTATAGGCTAGAGTCAGCTATCACCCGGCTTAAGTGCATATATGCGAGGGTTGTCCGTAAATTGAGCTCTCCAACGAGCTGCAGTCTTGACGGAGCGAGCTAGCTTAAATTCTTAAAATCTTAAAAATATAATCGTGTTTCTTGCTTCCCCTTAAGACTACTGCAGACAAGATTTTGGTGGATATTTTGAAGTATCACAAAGTGTGTGCCAGGTGGGTGCCACGTCTGCTCACCGATGAACACAAAAAGAAGCGCATCGAAAGTGCTCGCGAGCTTCAGCGCCGTTAACGGGAGGCAGGTGAAGAATTTTTAGATTCGATTGTAACCGGGGACGAGACTTGGGTCCACTACTTCCCCAATATTAAGCAACATTTGGCGACGAAAAGCTGAAGCCAGCTGTTGATTCCTTCTTGAGCGAATCTGCGAGAGAATGGTACGACGCGGGAATGAACAAGCTTCCGGAACGCCTCCAAAAACGCATCGATCGTGATTGGGACTACAACGAAAAATAGCTAATAGTTCTAGCTTTCAGATTCTGTAATTGTTTTAAAAATAAAATAATGTTTACTATGTAAAAAAACATTGGCGACCTTAATTTATGGACAGCCCTCGGATGTACAATATAATCTACAATATTATTATCTGAGCTCTGACTTATTACGGATTCAGAAAAATTTATATATATCGTTGAGTCAATTTCTTCGCCTTCCATTCTAATTTTATACTCTTACAACTGCGCCTAATAACCCAAGTGTCTAGTCGTCTTCTCTTTGTTCACTGACAATCAGAACGATCTTGTCCGAATGGCCTAAGTAGACATCTCACTCTCACTCAGCAACAATCGGGACTTTGTTAACGTATGTTTGTCTCTGTCTCTTTCTCTCTCTCTCGCTCTCTCTCTTTCTCTCTCTCTTTCTCTCTCTCTCTCTCTCTCTCTCTCTCTCTCTCTCTCTCTCTCTCTCTCACACACACACACACACACACACTAAGACTACTGTGACAGTAGATGGAAATTACTACGAAATAGAACAGAATTGTCAAATTGTGTGAACCGATTACACCATCGACTCTAAAGTTTCACATCATAATCTCATAACGATACGACATAAATTTCTGCTCAAATTTTCCAAATTTCTTTTTAATATCAAATTCCTATTTAATATAAAAGTATCAATATCAAATTAATATTTTATTTATATTTTATATTAACTTTTGGACTGTTTTCTCATTTTCCATTAGATACTTTATAGTAAATTAAGTTTCTTTCGAGCTGATCATTTATAACTTAAGTAAACACTGCAATTGCGCACAGATTAAATTGTAATTGGCCTTTAATATTCTTCTTGTTCTGTTCTGGACTCTTCAAACAAATTAAATAAGCTCTGTCTAGTCCAGTCACATTCCGATCTACTGCAATCGCCCATAGATATTGTCTCCTTCATATAATGTATTAGATATATGAATCGGTTCTCTCTCAGTTTAGAGCTCAACATTCAAATGGTGTTCAAGTGTCGCGCATTATATAATGTTTTTAGAGTCCAATGACTGTTGCCTGCGAGACAAAGTTCAGACTTGAGCTGCGCATAACGATAAACTCATTTCATAAATCTTAGCTAGATAACTCAACTCAAAGTTCCCGACCTTACCCAACTCGCAGAGGGGAGAGTGTGGGTCAAACCAGATGCTGTCCGATGCTGGTCTCAGATGTCGTGGTTCTGTTAAAAAAAAAACACAAGCTAATTTAACCTAGCAATTAGTTAAATGAGGAGCACACAAAAGCTCAAGCCTCAAGTCTCAAGCTCACAAAGGAAATGGGGAATGTGCAGTAGTAGTATAATAACTACAAACCCTTTCGATCTTACTTAGCTTATGCTTAATTACAGCAGTGAGAGTGAATTTCACTTGAGCGTAACAGACATTTCACTTAACATTAACATTAATGTTGGAGAGAATAGTTTAGAGTGGCTCGAGTCGGCGTCTTCTTACATCATCCACTCAACTGGCCAGCTGTCCAAGCTGCAACTCGTCACGGCTTACGCACAGCCAACAACATCTGTCTTCTGCTCGAATAGTGCTTTACGCTTTCTTAACTGCTCAAGTAAGCGACTATTTACTTTGTAGTATTGCCTTATCAAAACGATTACGAAAGCCATGCAAATCAATCGACGGAGCTAACTCTTTATTTCTTATGAACTACTTAAGCAAAAACAAAAAATTAAAAAAAAACGTTTTTTAGATGAAGATGGGACTTTTGGTGGGCAGCTGGATTAGACTTCCGTCCACGATCGGCTTTCCGCTGGCTTCATGTGATGGCTGCTGCCAGCAAATAGACCCGTGGAGGCATGAGAGGCTCCGCCCGAGGCGCCCAGCGACGCATTCAGCAGCAGGCCCAATGCACTGCTCACCAGGTGCGAGGCGATTTGCTTAATGAACCCGTTGGAGTCGAAGCCAGCTGAGGCGTGAGCTTCCTTTTTCTTCTGCCGCGGCAGTTCGGCGCTGCCATGACGCTCCTCCGATGTCTCGGCCGGTCGCAATTTCGACTCCAAAAAGGCGCTCAGAAAGTTTTTGGTGAATGTAAATGGCTGTGGGGGTCCTTCGTCTTCAGGATCCTGCAACGACAAGCAGAGCGCAGTTATAGCCAACCCAATTCACACCATCAGTCCACGCATCAAGGTTAGTAGCACAAACACGAAACTAAATAATATTAAAAATTATAAGTACTGCGCTCAACGAGGCCAACACGGTTCCCACAAAGTTGCCCAGAAACTGTCCATTGTTTATCTGCAACATGCAAATGGAAGACTCATCAAAATGTGCTCATCCAGCGGATTGCCGTGGAGTCGGAAACTCAAACGTACCGCGCCGCCACCACCGGACAGTCCATCGAAGGCCGTGCCCACATACTGACCCAGGACCGTACCAAAGTTCTTGTTGCCCGCCAGCAGGCCGGAGAGTAGCGATGTGGCCGTACTAATCAGCGCCTCAATATCCAATCCGCCCGGCTACAGCAATCAAAGAAAAAGAAACTTGAACATAAACGAGCTGCACCAGCGACATTATTGTTGCACCAAGCTTACGCCAAAGAGCGTCGAAATGAGGCCCGTGAGTGCGCCAATCAGGGCGCCCACATCCGAGCCGCCCTCGCCCTGCATTGAACAATAGTTAGTATTAAACGAGACTCTTTATCTATGCCTAGCTTTAGCACTCACGCCACTTAAGCTGCCGATGATGCCGACCAGACCACCGCCACCGCCACCGCCGCCATTGCCATCCGGACCGTCGTCGTCGCCAAGCTCCGTGGAATCGCCCTCATCCTCCTGCTTGGCATTGGTCTCGATTTTGGTTTTAACTGTAATATTCCGCGACTTCATAGGCGCATTAATGAGCAATTATTCAACTCTTTAGCAGAGATGGAAGTTTTTTATCAAATAAATAATCATTCAAAAAAGACATTCATCTTTTTATACGATTAGATTTGTTAGCCAGTAAACTTTAGTCACGATGGACGACTATGAGATAGCCTCTAACTGGATTCCTTTCAACTAAATTTGAATGAAAGGTTTAACTTGGATAGACTGTTAAGGGAAAAGTCATTGAACTGATATGAATTTTTATACATAAATCATAGATGCAGCCGCAGCATATCTAGTCAGGTCCAGTAGACTAGTGAGCTTATTCAAGTTAGTCACACCATAAAACTAGGTATAGTTAAAGTAAGGTTCAAATAAAGAAACACTCACAACATTATCCAGCTCATCAAATTCGTCTTCCGGCTGCGCTGCGCTTTTGCTTTCCTCGTTTTTCTCGAACTGCTGCACCACCAAATTCTCCCGGAAATCGTCCTGCATTTTGAGCTCAATGATCACAAGTCACATAGAGCTCAACACAAATGCTACTCACCTCTGCCAGTTTGGCCTTAGTCTCGAGCATAGTCTCGATCTGGTCTTTTATGTTTTCGGGTCTCTTTGGCTCATTGACTGCTCGCTTGTGTAGGATCTTATGGCTGGCCTTGTCCAGTGGCCCACCAGCTGTGGCATGTTTCAGCAGATAGTCCAGGGTTCGCTCAATTTTCGTATCCAGCTGCGTCTTCATCTGCGGCACTTGCTCTAGTATGTGGCAGCGCAGCTGCCCCAATCGCTGGCCCACCTCCTGCTCCTCCTGCTCCTCTGCGTGCAGCGCCTGGAGCTGCAGCTGCTGTTGCTCCTTGAGTACACTGTGAACTTCCTGGCGGAATTGCTGCTCGTTCTTATCGTTGCACAGCACGTCCATGGCGCTGCCGAGTATGTTGAGGGCGTGTTGATCGCGTGACATTTGCTGCTCGATGGCATCGATCTTGGGCAATATGTTATTGCTGGGCTCTAGCTCGGTCTGCTGCAGCAGCTCCTTGATGGCCTGCACCAGATGCTGTTCCATTTGCTCCTTGGTCTGGCGGGCACCGTTCAGCAGTCCTAGGCCCGTCAAGGCGCGCAGCTCCTCCGGCGGCAGACTACGCTCCAGCCTTCGATAGGCATTGATAGCGCGCACGAATTGCGCCTGCAGTTTCACTCCACCAGGTCGAGCGCTGGTGCCGCTCCAAGAACAGGCCCAAATCAATAAAAGCAACAGCAGCAGCGCCTGCAGCTGCCCCGTGTTGTTCATGGCTTGGTCGCTTCACTAAAACAACGCCCAGCAGTACACTGTACTTTATATATGAATGAGTTGTCCACTGTAATCGTGGATGTCATCCGTTGCGTTCCGAACAAATTCAGTCCGATCCATCGATCGCCACAACTCTTCAGTCCACTTGTTTTCCGCTTAGTCGCATGTGGGCGTACCTAAGCCTCCTCCTCCTCCTCAGCTCCACCCACCCTCGCTTCACTGCACAATTTCTTACATTGGGTAATCGTTTGTGGCTATAGCTATATATATATATATATATATATCGAAGTTATATCTCTTGTTGTCCAGTGATCCATGTCTAAATTCGATTGCTCAACTAGCTCATGGTATGCAAATTTCCTCAAGTAAGTAATTATTGTTTGAGTATGAGAAGCTTCGGATGCTTATCTGGACAGCTCTCTATGATGTTCAGACGAGTGCACAGAGGTCAGAGTAATAGAATCGTGAGGTGTCATAACATTAGCCTCGATACACTGCTTAAATGCCTTAATTGTAATTACGGGAATCTACAAATTTTCCACTCGGGCGGCAAAATGTGAGCTCAAATGTCGCAATTAGACGCTGGCTACGACTGTCTCCACTCCATGTCACCTCTTGGCCTGCAGTAAACATGCCAGCGTATCTACTTATGGCAGCCATCTTAATATGTCACCCTAGATGGTCGGTCATTAGACTGAAGCCACTGTCAATCAACGTCTTAACGATACAAAGAGACCCAACAATTAGCATTTGGCTGTCAATCAATCAACATTAATATACGACACTAATTGCACAACATGATCTGCATCAGCTACGATCTTATTCGCAGAGCTGTGAAACATATGCTTCAAATTGAAAACCAAATCTGAGTTAGTTTCTTTGCAAACATTCTTGCTCGTTCTTAGAGACGAGAGACGAGAGACGAGAGACGAGAGATGCGAGAGGCTAAGCCTGTTCTGCTACTGCTTTGCTGCTCTTATCTACAATTATAACTATTATTCAAATTGCAAATTGCTTTAAAGTCAACAAATTGAATTTATATATTGATATTTTGTAATTTGCTGCATAGCGTATTAGAAGATTTCCAACAGTTTCACTCAAGCATAAGGATCGCTCTATGTAGTACAAACTGAAACATGAAACTACTTCTGATAACCATATTTTAACAGCTGTTCAAGTGATCTATAATATTCAGAAATAATAAATAAGATTTGTCTACATGGGTACAGCAGCCTCTCTCGAGTGAACGAAGAATGTTTCTTCCCGAATTTAATTTCCACCACACAATGACTCTCAAACTCAGTAGACGCAACCCGAAGAATTATTCTCTCTGGACTATTTTTTTATAAAATACATCAACCTCGAGAGAATACAGAAAACTATTGTCCGCGAGTGTCCCAAAATACCCCAAAGTCACACTCGAACACCTTGCGAATCGTTTCTTGGCAGTCTGAAGGTCTTATCCAAGACAAAAAGTGATCATATCGAGCAAAAGTGAATTTATTCTAAATCTTAGATTATTTTCACACTTAGAAATAAATGAAATTCAGTTTCCAAAACAAATAGATAACCTTTTCAATGGGTCACACTTTTAAGGCTCAACGCTGAAACACTAGCTCAGTTCTTGCTTTACGCGCAATTGCAGAAGTTGTGAAGAAGTTGAAGAAGTTGTGAGGGATTCTTTTGGCGAGTCAATCATCTCATGACGATCGCTCATCCATTGGCCAACATAATTGGACACCCTTCGATTACTTTTCCTGCAGCAACTTCAACTCCATAGATGAGCCTAACAAGCCCAACACTTTTAAAGAGTTCCAGGCCAATACTCAAGACGCTATTGCCAGACATACTGAACCACATATTGAACCAAGTCATCATAGTTAAAGCTAATGCTTGATGGACTGATAGCCAAGCTAAGGCAATCCTTTGAAATCTGAACGAAAGTTTTTATTCCATGGCCATTTCTTTTGTTACAACTGTTATTTGATCGCACTGAAGACACAAAAGTTTCAGCTTTGAGGTTAGACTTAGGTAGTAGCCAGGCTTATCCAGGCAGCTATCCATAACCTGATGAATAACTTCTCGCTCTATGCTAGACTTAAATTTTGCTTTATTCATACACATTCAAGAAGTGAACTAAAACTGATTTAACAAACTTCTCAACAATACCAAAATCTCTCACTTTTATCAATTAAATGTAACTTTTACAACATAACATTGAAAGTTTAGGCTGGAGTAAAACAAATTTCCATCAATAAAATTTAATTTGATTTTTGTTAATTTCGTGATCCGCAGCCAACAAATTTGTCTAGCTAAGCACACAGGTAAAAAAGTATATAAAAAAAATACCATTGTAAGCTCAAATTGTTATTGGTCTTTCCGCCGTCGAAGGCGGAAGCGGAAATAGCGTGGCCAAGTCACGGTTATGAGCAATCAGCGGCGGCATCAGCACTTGACATTGCCGAGCCGCACAAATTGCGGACCACACAAAGATAACAGCTTTGTACTTACAATACATACGACGACGCGTCGTTGGCTTGTCAGCGAAGCCAATGACTTAAATCTCTAAGCATTAAAAGTAAAGGCGGCAATGTCCATTAAAGGGCGAGCAAATAAACTAGTTTTTAGCTACGCCAAATGAGATCTGCCTAACCAAAGGGCTTTAAGTGATTCGATCGTCAAAATATCGTCGATTTCTTAATAGGAATTGTTCATTTCAGCTTGGCTTAAACTAGAGCAAAAGCAACAGCTTGGAAGTTATTTATGTTCGTCAAGTGACATCTAAATGCAAAAAAAAGATGCGTTATTTTGCATATAAAATGGAAATTTAAATCTCAAAAATTATGTTAAAGCTATAAAGTTACTATAAACTGATATTTTAAACGACTCTTGATTAAATAAATTCTAAATTTCCAGCATAGCATCTCAGATAGCAGCACTAACACTGCACAAACCCAATAGAAATTTTGCCTTCGTAAATGAGTATCAAAAGAAAACAAAACTAATAAAAGTAGGTAAAATTTTGCATCAGCTAATGATACAACTCAACAGTTAATTGAGCTAGACAATATAAGCACACAGAACATTAAATACCCTTGCAGTAAGAGACGCTTTAAGATCTCTCAACTCTGTCAACTCAACTTTCTTTGGCAACTTTTGGCATTGTAGAGTTAAAATGTTGTAAATGTGAAATTTCTGTTTCAATATTCAGCTTTAGCTTTAGCTTTTAGTAGCTTATGAATTTCTGGAATTGGAAGAGCGTTGCAAACGTCAATCGAATGTCGCTGGATACCAAATAGGAAAAATAAGTTCAGCGAAATCAATTAACGAACAGGCAAAAGCCAGCCTGAAGGCCGCCAGCAGCTGACTGGCTGGCTGGCTTGAGTTGGTCTGAGCTTGTGTGTGTGTGTGTGTGTGTGTGTGTGTGTGTGTGTGTGTGTGTGTGCGTACGTGTGCCAACACATATCTTTGTGCAAGAAATAATAACCTTGCCAAATCGTTTGACTTTGTTTTCATTAGTCGCCGAAGCTTGGCAAACCCAAGCAGCGCACGCTGCATTGCAGCTTGACAAAAAAAAAATCAAAAAATTAAAAAAGAAACCAAAAGCAAAATAACAACAATACATAAGACGAAAACAAAAAACTTATAATTTTATTGGCAAAATAGCTATAAACTTTGCACTGGTCTAAGCAATTTATGATTGCATTTGCTGTCGTATTGATAAGCGAACTTTGAGTTGTGGCCGGAATTAGAGCGGGGCCAAACACACACCCAGAGAGAGAGAGAGAGAGAGAGAGAGAGAAAGAGAGAGACAGAGACTAAAACATATTGCCATCTGATGTGTAATACCCATAGAATCGAAGCTAAGTTGATAATTGTTTGGCAAATTGCTGCAATCTTAAAATTGACAGCAGCCAACGTTGTGATACCCTATAAAAAAGAGAGTTGTTCGAGCCAGACTTAATAGGCAACAAATCTATATATAGTATACAGACTAGACTAGCCAAAGCACTCTCTTTGTTTGCAGTTCCATCGAGTTAAAATCCTTAGAAATTCCAACCTGTATTTGAATAGAGATATGCACACCTGGCTCCACCTGTTTTTTTGCTTATGTAGCCTATTTAGCTGTTATATATAGGCAAACAAGATGTTATCATCGACGGCTGTCACGTGTGGCGCCATGTTTTGTCGGCATAAACTTCGAAAAGTTTATAATGTTTAATTGCTGTCGTTGTGTGTGATTCAATCTCGTCTTTCAAATCATTTTTAAATATCTATGCATGAAAGAATTCATATTGCCAGCGCACTTTTAATGCTATAGGCCCTGAATGTTCAGGTTTGTGGGCAATATGCAATATGTGGCCAACTGCTGATTTGGCCATCAGGCCACAATCCCTCGCCTGCGGCAAACTGACATAACAATGCAGATATACTTAGATATTCATAAATATATTATATATATATATATATATATATATATATATATATACTATTGTATATAAAAGTGTATTTAAAGAAGGAGTGGAAAGACATTTATTCATTTATTATAATAAAATTAAACTTTATTTATAAATTGCATTTGTAAATGCTTTCCTAGTTTGCTGTTGCAATGGAGACGTGTGTTGTGGGGCGGCCGCTCGACTGCACCCAGCAACCGTCTAAGTCTCAATGAGAGGATTTATTTGATTGACTTTTAGTCCCCGAAGGACTTTGACAGTCATTTTCTAACGACAGTTATGCTATTTACATGCTGTGCTCAATTGGCTATTTTGCTAGTGCTGTGAAGTGTAAATTTACAAAAGTGGCAAAAACAATGTGACATTAACTAACAAATGTTTTTCTTCTTTTGCAAATTATTATACGGGACCAGGCTCGTCGTCGTCTTGATCGTTGCCGTCTCTTGGAGATTATCTATATATTTATTTATTTATTTTTATAAAATTTAACTTTATTTACGAATTGCATTGGAAAATGCTTTCCTAGTTTGTTATTGCTAGAGCATTGGATGATGAGATATCAAGCTAGACCTGTATTGAGATGCAAATGAAATGAAGTGATCAGCTAACTGTGATGGATGAATTTGATTTATTTGCGTCTTCTTCTGTGGCGAAGTCTTTGGCCAAGTACGTTAGCCTTGTAGCACAGTTTGTAGTAATATGTACCTGATGGTTTGTTTATTATGTCTGCGGTCAAGAGCTTCTTCTGTACCACCTAGCACCGCTGCAATATTTCTGCTTATTTACAAAATTCTGAATAAGAATTCAACATCAATATGAATCTAAGCTTAATTTCAGCAATCGTTGCTCTGGTATAACACTATTCAAAATGAAATGTCAAACCAAACTCAACATATAGCAACTATCAGCTGTTAAATGGGATTTATTTCAAGTCTTCTTACAGAGATTTATGCTTGCCTTGTTGATTTATTAAACTTTAATCTCATAAATTAAGCATTTTCTTCCATTTGCTGTCCAAAGCCTGATCATTTTAATGATTTTCAAAAGACTTTTACACCTCATTCCGTTGCACTTTATTTGTGGCAACATCAAAATTACTTTTGTATACATTTTTTAGCTTTCAATGCAATCAATCGCTAGACTAGCCGAGCTCTAGGCCTTTCTAGTGCCTCCTGCGAACTCAAGCCAAAAAAAAAACATAAACGCCAACTCATTGGGAGATTTGTAATTGAATTTTTTCTTACAAAATCATTTCAATCAAAGTCAGAGACAGGCCACAGCGAAACCAGATTTCGCAAGTCACTTAGCTATTCTTGGCCAGTCTAATTAGTTGACGCTCGAAGCTGACCCCAAGCGCTAAGCAAAAGCCGTGAAATGTCGCCGAGTTGCCGACTTGCCGACTTGGACTCGTGGACCCAGTGAAGATAATAAAAATGTTGCGCGACAACTTCAAAATAAAAGAGACTGAGAAGAAAAAACAAACTAGTATAAAGTGCCAACCTGATCAATATCACGCTGAGCCCTTCGCAAAGTCACTAAAAAAAAATCGAGAGCTTCGCCGACATGATTAAAAACTGATAAATCATCAATTTTGCTCTTTTCCGCCAGCTGTAATTTTATGTGACAAGCAGCGGGAAATGTGTCACGAAATTTGATGATCTTCATTAGCAGAAAGCGTTGATTCAAGTTGACTTGAGCTGATTGTGATCCAGCCAAGCTAAAGCAGAGACTGAAGTGATCTTTTTGAAGTGTAACTATAAAGAACCAAACTATTCCTCGCACAATAGCTTAACCACATTTGGACATTCAACTCAACTCAACTGCACACTGGGTAACTTCTAGTGCGACACGCCCAACTGAAGCAGTTGTATCTGATTTCTTTAACACCTTTTTACAACGCCAGCTAGCTGAGATCCAATTTGATGTTGCTCACATAGTTAAGTGCTTCGGACTAATAAAACGGGTCTAAAACTGGTACGTGGACTTGTGTGCCAATCACCCAAATGACAGCCCAGCCCCAGCAACAAGCCGTCAAGTTATTATTATGTAGGCTCATAATACCCTGTACTCCATACAAATCAGGCTCTATGGCAGTTGGTCTAGTGTATGTTATTTGGTAGGTGATGGATTGGGATATATAGGAGGAACTCAATATATACATATATAAATGTTTACTTATATTGAGCCAGCGTAGACTACAAAGTAAAGTCCTTTCACCTTGACAATACACAATCCGAAATGCTATAATTATGCCTTATATGATAAAGATCAATGCCTGAATAGAAGAGAATTTGATTAGACCATACTTTATAATTGAATTGCCAGCGATACAGTAGGCTTGATTCTGCTGAAGCCCTGATTAGACTCACAGCTCAGACAGTCATTTTATAGTTCATTTATATATCCACATCTCTATACTCATAACATTTTCCGTCATCAGCGACCCACAGTTGGGAACAACTTTTCAATTCAGAATGTTTCAACTCGATTAAATGCAGAGCAACAAAATGGCCGACTTCAATGTGGCAAACCGGAAGTTGATATGTCGAAAGAAACAAAAAAAAAAACAGCAAAATGAATAAGTAGGTAAATTAAAGCGAACGACATCAAGATCGATTTTTGGTTAGTTCTCTTTCAGACTTCATTTGATTGGCTTTGAATGAAAATCGGCGCTGACAAGAGATCACAGTGCGCGCAGCTCTTTACCTTCGGCAACAGGTTGTCTCTGTGTCTCTGTGTCTGTGTATGCGTATGGTCTGAAGGATAACCAGTTGAATAACAACGCTGGCCACAGTCACTAAATTTGCTCATGTCGCTGGTTTGGGTTAACGACACAGAACAGCGGCTTGTTTTCAAGATATGCATGGAAAACTACAAATTACGCATACGCCGCATAGGCTGCTCGCTTGGCAACAGTAACAGCAACAGCAACAGCAAGAGCGCAGGCAGCGCGCAGATAAACTATCTCGACGTTTTACGATTACAAAATGAAGGCAGGCGAGCAAAAACTAAATCCGAATCTCAATCCGAATCCGAAACGCAACTCAAACAAGTCGAAGTTTGAGTCGACCCACAAAATGTTGCATGTGTTTGAAATCAGTTTAAGGTGAATTAGATTTTCACACACGCACACACACACACACACACACACACAGACAGAAGACTCACGAATATATAGTCACAGCCTGTGCTTTGCATATGCGCAGAATTATGAAATTAGTCTCGGTCTCCATTCGCTGCCAAATCGAAATGGCATTAAATGAAAACTAGTCACACAGCTCCAATGGACGCTGCCCGACTAGCAAATACCATGCACTTACAGATGAACTGACATTAGGTGCAAAGATATTCATATCCTGCAATGCCAGAGCACCAACTAATGCTTCCCTTTGTTATGTCATCGAAAATCTTGCTTGTATATAAATATATTTTAGTATATATGATGTGATGAAGAGGGAAGCTAGTTCTAGTTCTGTCTATGATAATTGAATAAATAAATATATATTTTTAATTTTATTGTATTAAATATAAGACCTATTTCTATACATTTATTTGAATATATATTTTGTTCATTATATGAATATATATTTCATTCATTTACAAAAAATATAAACAAAATCTATATGCCCATGTTTGCAACTTCTCATTGGGTTCAAGGTGCAAACACTAAATGAACTCTAGCGCGCGTTACGTTTTGAGTTGGATTTTGGATTCGCACTGCCACGACTGTCGCATCCCCTGCATTTGCATACCAACATATGGAAGCTTTTTACTTTATTAAATTCTTCACATGCTCTGAAAAATGTTGAATTTGGTATCTGCTTCTGGCAAACAATGCACAACTAATTTGACTGCACGGCGAAGAGGGTCAAACGTGTGTTTTGTTAAACTTAATTGATGTCGATTAAAAAAAAAAAAAAAAACATCCGCATTTTAGATGTATGCAGCCTTTAAAAAACACAATTTTATTCATTAGTTTTTATCTGATTTGGCAGCCTCAACAACATTCTTCCTCGAATTTTTATGAGATTCATTTGGTTTCAACTAACAAAACTCCTTGTTTTATGGAAAAGAAATAAATAAATAGAAATAACAAAATTTTGTACAAATAGTTTACAAATGAAAATACTCAAATATATTATCAAAATATTTATTTTCTGATATTTGCAGATATAAAAATAAAAAATAGTAAAATACAAAAAATAATGAAATAAAAATTGCTGACACAAAAATTTTATTTTCATTTTAGAGCAGTTTTACTTGATTTCAAAACTAATATAAATGAATATCATATATTTAATATTAAAATAGTCTCAATATTCAAAGTTTCGAGGCTGTTAACAAAAGTGTTTAACTAATCAATTAATTAACTATTTAATGCTACAAATTAATAGAAAAAAACACCTACTCAAACGAGGATGCTCTGCTATGCTAAGCAAGTAATGTTATCATAACATTAGTTATCCCCAGAGCTGTTAAAAATTCCATTTGAATGGAAATTCAAAATGGGTTTTCAGAACAAAAACCCATTTTGAATTTCCATTCAAATGGAATTCTTAACAGCTCTGGTTATCCCTAAGTTATCAATACATTTTTATTTGAATTCAGATGTGTCTGACACCTTAAACTATATACATACATATATTCTTGATCGAGATGACAAGCTGAGTCGATATAGCCATGTCCGTCTGTCTGTCTGTCCGTCCATATGAACTTGTAACACTCAAGAGCTGGAGACTTGCAATTTGAACTTGAAGTATTTTTTGTTATTTAATTTTAATAAATTTTATTTTGTTATTTTTGTTGCAAACTAAACCATGAAAAATAGCTTAAGATTCAAGGAATGAAATAAAATTTAATTTTTAATTTTTAATCAAAAGTTTAACCTTTTTTTTTTATCTAAGAGTCAAACTCGAGCTGCCGCTATGTGTACTATACCAGCATACCATATGCGGTACACACTTATCCTTTGCTTCGACAACTCAGTTCCTTTTCTCTATAATCGATACCTTCCATCACTCCAGCCAAACTCACACTTGGGTTTCATTATTACACTCTGGGCTTCATAAAAAGAGTGCATCTAGAAAAGAAAGTTATTCAACAACTAATAATTAATTTCCCAGAGAACAGTTCATAATGCAGCCCAAGCGTAGCCGCTTCATGCAGTGCGCAGCAAGTGAACTTCTGATAGTATATATATAGTTATATATACATATATATATATTTTTTTAGACTTAACTTTTAAATGGCTTTATGAAAACATCTTGTTTATTTTTTTCTTTTTATATATAACTAATAGCAACCTTAATATAAATAAACAAATATTTTTCCATATAAACTAAAAAAGATGTTCATTAAAAGAAAATTCGGTTCATGGCATAAGCATACATGTGTATACAGTCCCGCTCAACTGAATAGGTTTGACTTTTTCCAAAATTTGAAAAGTTATATGTCTTTAGCCAAACTTCCGATATTAATGACCCAAATTTTGTTATATAAAGAAATTAGTTACTTATGATTAATAAAAGTTACAGACTTGAGAATTATAATTTAATACGATATTGATTTATTTTTCTATTTATTCATTTTTTGGCTCATCTGAATAGGTTTGAGAACTTTAACTTTAACTTGTGATCGATTGAATAACTGCAATGAGTTCAAATTAGTAGTATTCTAAAATATAAAACAATTATCTTAATTTTTTGCAAGAATTGAGCGCGGAAGCCCTTTGAGCCATTCTTCAAAAGGACAAATAAAAGGCTACTTAGAATTTGGCCCAAAACACCAAGAAAAACCTCACAATGCTGGCCGCTGTCAAAATGTTGTTTTTAATTCATTCTGTAACGAAGAAAAGTTTAAAAAAAATACGAAAGGAGGAACAAATATGCAGCAGACGCGTCAGAGCATGTATATATACAAGGTGCAATTCAAAAGTTCCAGGACTTTATAAAAAAAATAAAAAATACATTTTCTTTGGCAAAAATTTTATTGGTCGCCTTCGAAATAGTCCCCTTCGGACTGAATACAACGATTTGCACGATCAAGAAGATTATCAAATGACTTTTTTAGGTCATCCTTCGGTATGGCGTTGAGTATGGCGGTCGAAGCCTTTTGAATAGCATCAATGTCAGCATACCGTTTTCCTTTCATTGCCAAATGAAGTTTTCCGAACAAGTAGAAGTCGCGAAAACGTTTAAACCACTCGTGAATGCGGCTACGGGATAGACAATCGTCGCCATAAACTTTTTTCATCATTTGATGAGTTTCGGTAAATGTTTTACCAAGTTTAAAACAAAACTTGATGTTCGCTCTTTGTTCGACGGACACAACAAAAGTACTGTCACTTTTAGCGCGATATCTCGGCCTCTATACGTCCGAATGTCATGAAAATTTGACACAACATGACAGAGAAATAGACAATCAAACGATAAAATTTTCAAAAAGATGGCGCCACTAGAAAATTTAAAAAGTCCTGGAACTTTTGAATTGCACCTTGTACATATATATATATATATATACATATATATCTAGTCGAACACTATCAATTGGAGCACTCTATATAGCCAACAATTGGAAATTTGTATGATTAGAAGTCTTGCCTTAAACTCTTATATTTAGTAACATATTTTACAAAAACAGAACAAATTTCAGCAATGTTAATAAATTTATAATAGTTTTTATATTTGTTTTAAAGGAATAAGGCTTTAAAATACATATTTCTTAGGCTCAAATAAACATTTTCAATATATTAAAAATGTTACAAAAATCAAGGTAATCTTCTGACATTCTGACAAGAATCATGATCTCAGTCTAAGATTTCATGTACAAATTTCTGCACTTTCAAACTGATTTTCCCATTTTAATCCATAATAATTCAAACTTTATAATTTCCACAATAGGTAAATCAACCAAATAATATATGTAATCTGATCAAAAACTGAATTACCATGGTGCAATATTCGTCTAACCGTATAAACTAAATTATTTTTGCGCTACTGCAGCTGAAGACTTGAAACTCGGAAATTAGCAATGACGTAAGCTCAGATCAGATAAAAAGTAAAGATAATATGCATATGTTTATGTGTTTCTTACTGTTTCTGTGTTTTGTCATAGAGATCTTCAATTTAATATATGTACTCGTTACGAAGCGTTCATACGTTTGATGTCTCTCATAGTTAAAGCGACAGAGGCTGCAAATCTAACAAATATAAAACTGAAGTCATTCAACTCAGATCAACGTTTCGAATAGCTAAAATTATATTCAATTTTTCTATGAGCAAAGGAAAAAGTGTTTATCCTGAAACGTTTCTAATGCTTGTAGATCTAGAAAAAGATATGCTGGAATTTCTCTGTAATTTGATTCGAATTGATGAAACATTGAGTATAAAACAAACTGAACATATTGCTATCACTGCTGAGCACAGAGTATCTCCTATTCGATCAGTCTGAACTTTAGCTGTGTGTATTTAAATTGTCATTTAGGTGTGTTAAAACTATTTGAAATTGCTAATTTCAAAACTCTGTTTGGATCGTTATAAATCCTGTTCAACCGCTTGACTATAGTTAATTATATTATTCATTTCAATTCATTTGGCTAGCAAAGTGTTCCACTTTTTGTATGAACATGCCAAGATATAAATTTAACTACTGTAACTACATAATAACTCTTACTGAGCTGCAGCTTAGCAGAGAGAGCTAAGTAGATATTAAGAAAACAAGCTGCGATTTAAAACTTCTTAAGAGAAGAGAGTAAGGGGGGTCAGAGAGATAGTGAAAGATAACAAGTTAGACTTCTATCCGACTATTGTTTCTGATTTCTAATTATATACAGCACATCTTGAAAACTCGTATAGTCATATGCATACAGATATGCTAATACCTACATATAGTTCATAATTTATGCAGACTCCTACGGATTCTTGCTCGAAAGCTGTTTTGCACACGCTTCGGCTGGAGTTAATAACATTTATTAATGTTAATGTGGCGGGCTGCAAAGGTTTCGCACTGCACTCGGAATGCGGAATTTGGCTATTCAAATTGTTTAACCCAATGGGTTGAGTAACGAGTTAGTTGAGGATACTCGCAACAATGCAATCGATAAAGAAAATGCGGCAGACGCAACTGCAGACTAACGTTTATTACCACATGGACGACGGCGGAGCTGGGCATTAAGTGTACTACAAATCGAAAGGTGCAATAAAAATGCAAGAGGCGCAGATGCAGATGGGTAGCAGCTGCACAGATTGTGTAAGCCTAATCCTGCTGCTAGCAGCCTACGACTAACAATCTGACAGACTGTCAGACGAAACAAAGTGCGCATTTGCAGCCGCAAAGCGGAAATTTTGTTGGCTGAGTGGTGGACGGTGGTGAACGGGCCAAAAAGAGATTCGCGAATGATCCATGCAGGCCCAAAGCCTTTGCTGGCCATTCCACTCAAAGCTTCCACTCAAAGCGCTGCACAGCCAACGGCGTCCGTTGCTTTTCGGCTTTGACTCACTTTCGTTTTTCAATTTTTTTGAGTGCAACGTCACAGTCAAGGCGTTAAGCGTCTGACGCCGAAACGCGAGCAGCGGCCAACAGCAACAGCAACAGCAGCGGCAACAGCAACAGCAACAGCAACAGCTGCTCGCCTCCAAGCGTCTGCTGAGCAGAGCTAAGCTGAGCGTCAGCTGCCGTCAACTGCTGCTGCTGCTGTTGCTGCTGCTTGCTGCTCTCTGCTGGCGTCGCAGTCACTTGTGGCGGCTCAGCGCTTTGTTCGAGCTTTAGTCGCTAGTGTATGATAAAATCACGTTAGTAATCAATTGCAAGCTCACCAGCCAAGACCGCATAGCCAGCGCCAGTTGCAAAAAGGTCCCAAATATTAATCAAAAAACCAAAAAAAATAACAATATACATATATACATATATATATATATATAAAAAGAAAGAAAAAGCAAAGTTTGAAATCGCACAAAAGCATAACCAAAATTATAGTATTTAAACAACAACAACAACAACAAAAACAAAAGCGTTTACGTACTCGCCGCCGTTGCAACCCGTCGCCGTCGCACCAAACGTGAGGATATACTTTACACATACATACACAAGCATACGCATACGCATACAGCATACAGCATACACATACACATAACGTAATTTTGAGATAGGTAAAACAAACAAACAAAGCAACAACAACAACAACAACAACAACAGCAACAGCAACAGCAACACTGCAACTAATGCAAATGCAACAACAACAGCAAAAACCGCCAAGCCGAAAATAGTTACAACCAGCGCAAATTCCGCAAGTTTCGCCCAACATATATATATATATGTATATACTAGCATATATACATACCTATATATATATACATATATATACATAAAACCAAAACACAACTTAAACAAGCCAAATCCAAAGAAACGCTTTAAGTTTATGACGAAATTCATTTAATTAAATTTACTATTTTTTTTTTGCATACTAAATTTATTTTATTTTATGTTTTTTTTTTCTTTATTTTTTTGTTTACATTTTTTTTCTGTGCTGTGCATATTTTTTGATCAAAAAACCGAAACAAAATTTACGCGTGTGTTGAACTGTTTTTTTTTTTCATATATAAATTTAAATTTGTTTTTTTTTTTTTGTTCGGCCTATGCCGTGCCCATACAAATGGATTAAAGGGTATCATAAGACCTTGCCGTACGAACGTAACAGACAAGAGACAGGCAAACGCCATGTGAAATCAAAAGTTTATTCATGCCAACAAATGCTTAGACTCCTAAAGAGTTGTATTGGATTATATATAGCTAGAAGAGCTAAAAAAGAGAAGAGAATGATTTTGCATAGATATTTAAATATAACGATATTTGATGTAGGGAGAGAGAGAGAGAAAGAGAGAGACTTTCCTATGTAACTAATTGGGGAATTTCAAATAAGTAGTAGAATTGCTATCATTAAGGATTGTTTAGACAGATGTATTTATCAGAGACCTTGACAGCAATACACCAAATCTTTGATCAACATAAGTTTTAGCTTGAAAGACATACAAAGACTATAGTATATGCTTAGCATATTATTATGTAAATTTGAATACGATACAGATGCGAAATAGCAAGTCATGTGAGCATACGATATAAGCCAAAGTAAACTGAAAGATTTGAAGCTTCAAGACTTTTGATAGAATTGTCTTGGCTGTCATATAAGCTCTAGTTGAGTCACATTCAAAATGTAATAGAAAAGTCTTCAAGCCTAGCTTCATGTTTTTTTAAAAAACTCAAAACTCTAGCCATGGCACGATCGCATCATTATACAAATTGTTTGGTCAATGCGAGGCAGCAGCAGCAGCAGCAACAGCTGCTGCTTTAATTGCACAAAGACAATTTTTCGAGGTGTAGTACGTGGACAATGACAGGAAGTCGAGGCTTTGGCATTAATTAGAGGCAACAACAGATCGCGCCACTGTAACACAAGTGTGCAGCGTCATTTTGGGGTCCGTGTCACTCAAGCCACGCCCTGTTGCAAAATCACCTTCAGGCCAGCCGCTAATCAGACTTTACGGATTTCTTTTTCGTTAGACTATACCCCTTGAAAAGAGCGAGACAGTGAAGAGGAGTATCATGTCAGCCTTCTCACGAAGGCCAAATGAAATAAATTATAATTACTTCGAGCATATGCTTAAGCTCGACTAAGATACCCTGCATTTCGTATACGCTCCACTTGTGCATGAATCAGTGGGTAACTGCTAGTCGATTATGCTCTTCTCTTCATTTTTGCCTCTTTACTCGTGTTTATTCAATAAATTAATAGACTATTTACAGTGTTCGGCATATGTAGGTCATTTTTAAATATATGTCTATAGATATTTATATACATGTGTGCATTAAGTGCTCTTTCAATGCCATCTGAGCAACGAAGTCGGATTAAATATATATATGCATTGATGCCAAATTAGCAATAGTAACTACACAGTTTGTCAATTGTCAGTGTGCCAAAAAAAAATAGAGAGAAGAAGAAAGAAAGAAAGATGAATATTGAGGCTGAGGCTTTAGCTTAAAAGTAAAAGCAGAAACATTAAAATTTGCTGCCAGATGACATAACCATAGCAGCCGAGACGTCAAACGGGCTTCGTTGTCGTTTATTGCCGGTTTCTGACAGCTCTCGCAGTTAACACTCCACGCCGACTCTCCCGTGCGGTGTTGACAACCTTCACTCTCCCTTTCTACGCTGCCCAGCTTATTTCGGCTATACTCTCTCTCTCCCTCTCTCTCTCTCTCTCTCTCTCTCTGACTATCTCTGTCTCTGTCCAACTTGTTTTGTTTCGTTTTCATTTGGCTTTTGGCGCTACGCCCTACTTAATAGTCGCTGACCGTTGGCCGTCATTGCATGTTGCCACGCACGGCCCACAGTCAACTAACTATCCAAAAAGATGTACCGAGCACTACGTTTGCCTAGTTGAGCTGAAAGTTGCCTGAGCTCACGAGGATCGGGGTCCAGCAGCATGCGGATGTAGAATTGCGAATTCCATATGCTCTTGCCCCGAAGGTCACTATAAACAGCAACAGCAACGACGCAAGGGCGTTAATTTAAGTGCGCCGACTAAGTACATGACTAAAGTTGTCTGGTCTAAGGTCTAAGCCTTTAGCTACACACATTCATATACATATTTTAACTAGCCTCTGCTGAGTAATACAATATTTACATTGAGCTCAATGTCAGCTCTTTCCCTCTCTCTCTCTCTCTTGATTAGAATTCCTCAATTTAAATCTCTTTGTAAACATTTAGTTACATATTATATTATGCATAATCGGCATAATTACCATTGCCAATTGGCCATCATCATTAGCCATTTGTTAACAGTCTCCCGCGTAAGATTGCGTTATAGTTTTAGGGATATATCCATTATCTTTTCGCCACATTTCGTACAATTTTAATATTTTTATTTCTCTTTCGCCATCGTCTATTCAAAAGTTTAGTTTTTCCATTTTGTTGATTTCCAGCGAATTTCTTCAAACTCAGCTTAAAGCTTACACACACACACACACACACACACTCGCACACACTCATACACACACACCACTCGCTTAACGCCGCCGGCGTCGCTGCCAACGCCTCTGCCGACGTCTGCGCTGTCTAAATAAAATTACATAATTCTTATTGCGGCGTTTTGTGTTGTTGCTGTGATTTATAAATTGCTTTAACTGCTGTTGTTGTTGTTGCTTGGCTGTTGCAGTTGTTGTTGTGCACACTTTCCACACATAATGCGCATTACTCATACGACGTGTTGCCCAAGAAAGGTTCAATATTTAAACTTGACACACACTCGAAAGACACGCCTAATCGAGCCACTTAAACGACAGGGCACGTGTAACGGACATGCAAAAGAATTAAAGCTTAGCTATTCAATTTGCCTACACACATCAAACAACAACGAAAACGATCCAGTGAACAGCCCATTAGACCTTGCACCGACCCCAAACAGAAAAGTGCCCGAAGCCAAAGCAAATCTAATCCAGACTGACAGATACTGTGTATTTGTTGCTTCTACTATGCCAACATCTTCTAATACACACACACAGACACAAATTTAGATTTACAATGACTTCAATTGTAATATTCTTAAGAAATCCTCAATTTGAGGATAGTCTAACTTCTTTATATTGTTATACTAATTCAAAATTTATATTTATCTCATCTATTCTAGATCCTCCTTTACACTTTTCTAACAACAACAAAATGTGGCAGCCGAGCACACAGCATTTTCTGGCGCTGATCTTCTGCAGCGCCGTCTGCCTGATTAGCGCAAGTCCTCTTCCACTGCCCGCTGGCAATCAGGAATTGGATGTTCTGCAAATTCCTCTAACTAACGGAAAGGTAAGTCGTCAGCAAAGTTTTATGTAATTTATAAAGATATTCAATGTTGACTAAGAGATAAAAGGATGGAGTGTCTACAACTCTATGCAAAAGAAAGTGAATGAAAAAGAGGCAGCGAAACATAGGACGATATTTGAAGAAAGATTAAAACATGTAAAAACTAACGTTGCGTTCAAGGCTTTCAGGGAAGATTATAAAATAGAATTCCAGCTTAAGCCCAACTTCATTTCAGAGCAAACTGAATGCACTCCAATAAGAGATCAATTTTGTGATTAAACGAACATCTCAACCTACTCTTAGTAATTTCAATATACTCTTTCATTTGATCAAATATTGAAGACTTTATTAAAGCCAAAATATGTGTAGAGAATCTTAACAACAACTGACGTGTTCTAGCTCAGAAACTGTTGAAGATACAGCTTTACCCGTTCTGCCATACCCCCAATGGGCTTAGACATATTCACAATCTAATTTTAATCTTGGATTATCAATGCAAAATATGTTTGAAATTTTAAAGATTTTTCTATTATGCTATATAAAGTATTGCCGATTTACCACGCCCCTAGTGGGCGTATCCCGAAAATCTGAACACATTATGAGACGAAGGTACCTAAGAGTACATATGCCAAACTTCAAGCTTCTATCTTCAATAGCCGCGAAATGGTTTGTGTTCGTACGGACAGGCGAATGTACGGACGGACGGACAGACAAAATGAGGAACATTGCTTAAAACCAATTTACTCTTTTTACTGGGAGTGACAGAGAGTATTTCTGAATATATAAAGAACCAAAGACTGAATACAAATTCAAGACTACATAAAGTCATAGCCATTTGAGTTTTTTTCCCATAAAAATGCGCCAGGAAGCCATAAGACTAAAGTAAAGTGTAGTCTAGCCGCTCATCAACATAAAGCACGACAGTTATTGAGCATATTTCTTGAAATACTTCCTACTTGGCTGTCAGAGTTATGGCAATGATCTTCAGCAGCCCAAAAGCAGCGTTTGCACGCTTGGGACTGTGCACGCGCTCACATTACGTATACGTCGTGTGCTCCTACTGCCCTTTCAGGCTGTTGGCATGCGCGGCAGATCTGCGCTGTCCGATGGGATGGCGAGTGACTTAATGGAGTTGGTTGTCCAACAAGTTTGTCGAGCTGGCAGCAAAGTTTCCTTTTACTTTTCGATTGCAGCTGGGACTGAGACTGGAGAAAATTCAGGTCTTGGGGTCTATATGCCACTAAAGTCGAAACCCGCGCAACCAGTTTGCCTGATACCAATTGCAAGGAAGTTGGCACACTTGTTACCAGTTTGCATGGGGCTGGCTTTAGAGCAATGGACCAGACATGTGGCTCCGCCTTGGGTGTTGGCCCAATCCGCATAATCCCCGCGACAAATGCATTCAATTCCAACTGGCTACCTGGCTGCCTGGCTGCCTGTATGTCTGACTATCTGTCAAAATGTCCATGTATAATCACAGCATTATTTAATGGCCCACAAAACAATTATGAATTTAGAGTCTATTTCAGACTAATTTTGCTTTCATATTGGACAATTTAATTGCGCTTTCAAAATCTGAAAAAAAAAAACAAAATTGACACAGCTCAAATTATCAGCCAGTGGATAATTTTTGCATCCATCGAAGCTAGCTGCAATTGGATACACTGATGCATTCATACACTGTGATTAGCACCTAGGTCACAGTTTAATTGTCGATTATGCGCTGATTTGTTGGCCAAGACAATTGAGATGATTGCATCGGCATAACCCAAACCAACTTCACAGAATTATATGCCAATTACGGTTGATTTGCATGACTTTTGTTAGCCTGTATGAATGGGAGAATGGTGGAATGAGTTGATTTCGGACTGAGTGACAAAGATATCGAAGATGTGGAGTAATCCTGATTTGTGTGTACTATCGGGTATATCTATAGCTTGCCTATATGAGAATCTGCTTGTAAGTCGTAAAGATTTACAGATTGACGCATTCAGACTTACGGACGAAAGGACGGACGGAAGCACGTGAGGAAGGACTGACGAAATGATCGACGGAAGGATGTAAGGAAGGACGGACAGACGTACGGACGGACGGAAGGCCAGATGGATGGAAAGACTGACGGATGGAAGGATGGACGGAGGGACGGAAAGACGGACAGACAGACGGACGGACGGACATTCATAGAAATATAGCAAAATTGACTCGGCTGTTGAAACTGATCAAGAAAGTACACAATTTGTGGACTTGGTCACGCCTCCTTTTCATATACTCTGCTTACCAATTGTTCTGAGTAGAAGTACTGTGCAGTCGGATGTACTCAACTGCGTAATACTCTGTTAGCACTGCAAAAACAGCTTAGCTCAGCACAAGAGAGTCTTCTTTTCAAGCTGCATACGGGATGAGCACAGGGAAATGGAATGGATTCAGTGACTTCTTACTCTTTGGCTCTTACTTCCTTAAGAATTCTTCTTAAGAAGTAATATAAGGTATATCAAAGTATAGATTAAATTTAGACTCCCACTATGTCGTATATAGCTCTTGAGCTCACTAAGAAATAATAGAATCCTTCGCTTAAACATATATAGATTTTATTGGCACTTCCCGTAGAGGGTATTTGCATAGTGTGGATAAGTGTGTCTAAATATGCACTTTGTTTTCATTTATTGAACTATAAAATGATATAACTTCAACACAGGCAATTGAAGCGCAATGACTTTCAAATGACAACAGCAGAACTAGCTGAAGCAGCAGCAGCTGCAGCAACACGGCAGCCCAGACAATCCAACAATTTCCTTTGTGGGATTGCCCCCCAGTGACACACACAGTGGCAAGTCGAGTTGCTCAGCTGGCGCAGTTGCCACAGCTGCCTTATATAATCTTTCAGCTAGCTGCTCGTCGAGCAACAAGCACACATCACGCATACGACGCTTTGTACGCGACGCGACGGTAGCCACGGCAATTGCAGTTTGTTGTTACCATTATAACATGTTGCTAGTACGCAGTAGCAGCAACTAGCACGCAGCTATTATACTATATTGTTGTTGTTATGGTTGCTGTTGCTGTTGCTGCTGATGCTGCTATTGTTATGGTAGACAATTTGTTACTAGCTGCATTTTCAAGTGGCAAACGAGACGCGCTTGCCAGTCAGTCATTAAGTCGCAGCCGCTTGCGGTTGCCGTTGACGACAAATAACAGGGCTCCAGTCGGTTGCAACCGACTGCGAAATACTCGTTTACAAATTTCTAAGGAAATAGCCATTGATATGATGCGGATGATGCTTAATGTTGGGAGCAGCTCGGCAGCTCTTATCATGAATCATTATAATATACAATAGTTTCCCTTTTACTGCATATTCTTAGAGTTGAAAACTTAATAAATAGCCCATATACCCCTTTACTCTGTGACATAGTAAAGGCAACAAATCACATTAAATACAGTCAGTCTGCTCTGGTTTACTACAATTTATGAAAAATGTATTATTAATATATTGTATTTTCTGTGATCGAAAATTTCCGACATGATTATAAAATCTGTTTTCTGATTAAATTAGCTCGACAATGTCTTTTGCTGCATATAAAGTACATTTACACAACCAGACAAAACGTCAGGTGTGCCCAACTAGCAGATACCCTGCACTTAGCCTGATTTCACAACGAACGTCCAATAAACACGAAACTTAGTCAAGCATGAGCTTTCCATAGTGTCGGACTCAAGCGAAGAAAAACCAGCTGGCAACATGAATATCTTCTGTGTGTGTGTGTACTTTGGTATAGGTGTAGGTATATGGAGTAGGTATGTAAGTTCGCATGTATTTTACATCAGATTTGGACTTAAAACAAATAAATTTTTAATTCAAGTGGGCGAAACATTTGGTTCAACTTAGTTTCTGTTTGGTTTCACTTATATCATCTTCTTCAATATCATGTTTACACACACATGTGAAACAGTTTGCCTTGAATAAGTAGATCGACTTATGAGGAACTCACTTACTCAATACATATCTATGTAAATTTATGTGTAATGTGATTTATGTCGATTCGCCTTTATTAACACACCAAAGGTAGGAACAAGTTTTCAAGCTTTAAGTTTAAGATCTGAGATCTATGTGGAAATTAGTTTGAAATGTGGCTGAAAAAGAGGCTGAAAGTTGGTTGGGCAACGATAGAAAACTTCAAATGCGGGAAATCTAATCGATTTTCCCCTAATGTCAACAAATAAATTTATATAATTCTATATGTTATAAATGAGATTGTTACACTTGCACTATTTTTCACCTTTTTTGACTAACTAACTAGTTATTAGTGAGAGGCTGTGTCAACAGTTTGTTAGAGACTATAAAGTGGTCAGTTCGTAGGCTCGCATCAAGTTTATTTCAAACTTTGGACTCGTTCATTCTGCCCCAGGCAGACTACAGCGTGCGTCCTTCACATTTAAACTATGCCATTATGACGCAGCAGGGGGCATTTGCTATGCTCAATACTAGTGCTGCGTGATTTTAAAGTACTCCAAGCGAGTTAGTAATTGGACTTGAGCACTGATCAGCTCTGATCAACTCAACTTAGCTTGTCATTATGCACCTACCTGAGCATTTATGTATTATTTATAAAGGCAGCTGACTTTATATACACTAACAAAGCATTTAACAAATTTGTGTTATGCGTGTCGATCCTTTAAATATTTAGCAGTTTTTTCGTTTTGTATTAGTTTCTAGGCTAAGTCTCTGTCCATAACTAACTATAATGAGCGCTAATTGAAACTGTTAGCTGATCATTTAAGCTTTTATAATATGTGGGCTAATGGCCACATTCCAATTTGGTGAACTTGAAAAGACGAAGGCTCTCTGCTAATAGCCAACTCAGAGTACAAAAACTGAGGTGTGTACCTGAGCTGAGGTGTGTGTGCTTGTCAATTCCACCTGTAAGTGTGGTAAAAATCGAGCCTGACTCCTTTAAGACTACAATTTCAGTTTATGATGCATTGCTTAGCTGTACAGTTTTAGAGGCACTATCAAGGCCTAGTAAGAGTTTAGCAATCTGTACTTAATCTTAGCATATTATTGCAGTGTACAACACCTGGAATATAATTGAATATTGAACTGTCACATCGTATAGCATAGCATATAGTATGTCATATAAGATTCAGCTTACTTCTCAAGATATCTTGACCCAGCTTCGCAGTTCTCCTACCCCAATATCTCATCTCTGCTTGAAAGACAATCTTTCTTTATATCTCTTAGCATACCTCGTAGAGTATCCAACATTCGTTGTCACGCAGTTTTCCTTCTTATTTTTATTTTTTTTGTATTATTTTCTGTTTCTCTCATACATTAACATATATTAAGTTGGTTAAGGTCAAACAACTTATCCGAACAGACACAGATTAATGTGTATCTTGAATTTTATGTTAATGCGTTGCTGAAGTCCATTAATGAAGTATGTTTTGTCAAATTCATTTATTTGTTCACTCCAATAAAATGCGATAATATCGAAGTGGCAAAGCTTAAATAATAAACTTGTCATCCAAGTCGAGACATCACAATGGTTTTACCTGGAATCATAGCCCTGGCCCTCATTCAAAAAAATTTTGGTAGTAATACTTGAGTTATTCGATAGATCAGGGCTCCAGCTCAAATTTCAACAATTCATATTAAATGTACTTTCGGAATTCCGATAAGTTCAGCCATTGCACTAGTTAAACAGCTTAGTCAGAGTCTTCTTCAAATGGGACTTGATTACCTTCAGAGCTAAGCCACAACTAACTTTCAAACAGTTGCGCTATGAACTATTGATTTTTGCAAATTGTGTGGGCGAGAGTGGCGTAACCGCAAACAAAATATGGGGGCCCTTGCTTCGAAACTTTTCGAATATATCGCTTTTTGCGGTTTCCCAGCTAATTTACGTGGGCTTGCAATTTTAGCACTTTGCCTGATGCGATTATGCCCGAATATATGTACATGTATGTGTGTATGCACACAGGTGTATCTGTATATCAGTATATATTTTTAATTTACAGTCTCCAGCTTTAAAGGCCCTTGAAATATCTAGATTCGTGCAAACAGTCGGCTGAAAAGCTATAATTTTTAATAATAATAAAAAGCTGGCAGTCGTGATAATGGTAACATACTATATAAGAAGATGAAGGAGAAAACTTAAAATACAAAAATTGTTTTATTAATAAAATTTTTAATAATAAAAATTAGTTTTTTAATCACAAAACAGAAAGTTTTATAAATTTAATCAAAATAATATTAAAATAAAGAAATAATAATAATCATAGTATTAATTATAATTATAATAATCATTACAATAATAATATTAAGAAGAAGAAAACAAATATTTTTATTATTGGAATAAGAAAATATAATAATAATTACAATTAGTAATAACATAGAAAATGACAATAACTCTGAGTCTTGATTGCAATTGAACAAGTTCAACTTTAACTACAATGAACAAATTTAAGTTTCTATTAAGCTGAAGTGTTTTAACTAAAGTTATTATCGTTAATTCGATTTAATATAAATTTATATACATTTATAATATATTTCTAGTTGTCAACCACTGTGCCTTACAAAAAAAAAACACTTTTTTTCTGATTACCTTATTGACAAGCCTCTTCCGTCCTTAGTATTAATTAGTATCCAGTATAGGTACACAGCAACAATGACTGCTGCTGCTATTTAAAATGCACAGTGTTTGCTTTGATGACGTCGTCATATACATATATATATAAAAATGTATATATATATACAGCATATATATCTATATGTATGTATCTCAGTGCTGCTAAGTTTTAATTGTATTCGAGTCAGTTCGGCCAATTTGAAATTCATTAAGACTAGCAATAAAAATCAAACAACTTTGGCCCAAGAGTTGTTCCTTTCCTCGTTAAAACTTAACAATTGTCGCGCTAAGTTGACAAACTGCTTAAATATGATAGATCATTAAGGGCAGCAGCAGCAGGGGCAGCAGCAGGGGCGGACGATTAGGTGATGGTGCACAATAGAGAGCGGCCGGCAGTTCAGAGATGACAATAGCAAAACAGTTTGCTGCCCAAACTGAGAAAAGTTAGTTTTTCTTTAGAGTCGGCGGTCGCTGCCGCTGGCATTAGCTTCCGCCCGTGTCTAAAGGCAACTTCCGCGCTGACTTTTGAGACAATTAAACACATAACAATAACAACAATAACAACAGCTGAGGTAACGCGCAGATTAACGTCTCTCTAAGCAGCCAGCTCTACCTGGGAATTGTATTGATAGTTGCGAAACAATGGACTCACATTAAAGTGATTTTACTGTATTTAAAACTGCACTGCGCGACGCTATGCAGTATTTCACTGAAAATCAACAACAAATACATATTCAATGATATACCCTAGAGCCAAACAGACAGAGCCAACCGGCATGCCCGCCTCGCAAACTCACAGCAATTGTATTAACTTGCGCTTAGGCTCGTTGTGCTCACTTACTTGTGTCTATATAATGTCAGAAATTCATATTTCAATATATATATTCCAAGGCTAATTAAACAGGCCAGCAGGCCAACAAGCCAGATCATATGATGTAATGAACCCAATTTAGGTTTTCTAAAATATTAATACTACGCCAGGTTTTCGAGATATTCCAATTTAAACTTATGTAACATGCAGACTTTTTCTACTTCTTCTAGGCTTATGAAGTTATGAAGTCTGCCCCACAAAACCCTTGTCACAGACTCTCTTTCTCTCTTTCTCTCTCTCTCTTTCTCTCTCTCTCTTTGCCCAGCCTCTTCCTTCAGCGATAGCCCGAATTTATATAGAGTTTTTCCTGTTATATAAATCGTTTTTTCTGCTTTTTCCAATATCTAAATATGTATTGCAAATCTCCTTGTTAATTAAAAAAAAAAGTGTTTATTTGGCAAGTTCTCTTTCTATGTTTACCTCTTCTGCCTCTAGCTCTCCAACAAATTTGCTGCATCTTTAGGCTAAGATATATTCAATTGTTATTGATCTAATTGGATGATCAGATTCGAATTCAAAATGTCTAAAGCCTTTGGAAAAAGTCTAAACTGTTGCTTGATTACCAAATCCTCTAGGCCTCTGCTAACTATAATCTGTGCGACTTAGTTGGCATTGGATTAACGAGAAAGAATTTCTAAAAACTGGGCTGACAACTATAAAATACTAGTTTAGTTTAGATATATAAATTTGGATTATTATCATTACAATTTATTATCATTGCATATAGCTTGGCATCATTTAAGTGACCAGAAAAACTAGTCTAAAATGTAATATTTTCTTCAAACCATGAGAGACATGTCGACACTTGCTCTGTGAAAGATTTATGTAGTTTCTTTTTTGGCATTTCCTGGTGTTATTTTTTGTTGCTTGACGCTGATTTAGCCAAGTTTATTATGTTTAGGCTAACAGAAAAAAAGGTAGATATTTTGGCGAGCAATGGGAACAACTAATATGCTCTTTGTGCACTTGGTCAGCGCATACAAATGGCACAAGCAAAAAAGAATAAAATTCAAGTTGAATTGGTAAAGCGTTTGGAGTTGGGGCACCTGCATATTAGATTGTTGCTGCTGTTGCTGCTGTTGCTGCTGCTGCTGCTGCTGGCTTGCAAATGCAAAAACAATTGTTATAATAGGTAAATGCAATTATCGTTGCAGCTATTGCATGTCCAATGACTCGTGCTGTTGATTGTCCAAGTCATCTCGTACGGCTGCCGTGCAAATTGAATGCACTTAAAATATTTTTGTGCAATATTTTCTTGGACTTAGCTTCGTCGCAATTGTCATTAACGTTTACAACTTTTTGTACCAGTCATTTACCCGGGAGCCCTGTCTCTCTCCCTGTCTCTCTCTCTCTCTCTCTCTCTCTCTCTATCTCTGTCTGTGTCTACCTTTAAGTGGCAACTGTGCAAGTTATGAACAACTTTTTGTTGTCCAGTGGCTAAAATGACTACAGACTATCGAGCGGGCGCCCTAACTGGGACACTTAAGAGTGCTGACTGAGTGGAGATTAAGGCCGAGTTCATCAGGTGAACAGTGAAGAGGAAACACAACTTGGCGGCTTACTGAAAGCTTACCGAAAACTAAACACTTTTCGTATCTCTTTCTTATACTCTGAACCCATTGAAAATAGTTGAAGAAGGAAAAAGACATAATTATGAAACTTATGAAGTAGACAAAGCGAGTCTTGTTGAGACTTGAAATTAGCTACTTATAAAATAATCTACTTTCGATATCAACTCTCAAGCCATATTCACACTTACTTAACTAGCAGACTATAGAAGCTCCAGGCACTAAAATATGTATCTTGGTTCTTGCAAAGATACAAATCTAGCTTTTATAGTCTTCGAGTTAGCCGGATAAAAGTTAATCTGAATATAACTTAGCTTTTATAAATATTTAAGGAAATTTATTTATCGAAAATAGATTCTTAGATATGGCAAATAGAATTATTTTTCACTTTTATTACGGGCTTAAGTTATTTTAGTTACTTAATATAGCTTCTAAAGCTGAAAAAAAAAACCTTAAATCTTATTAAGCCTGCGCTTAAGAGTGCCCCAATAAGAGCAATACGAAGAGAAACTGCAATAGAACTAAAATGGTATAAACTATTTAGATTGTTTATAGTTTTTTCTTTAGCTTTATTCACGCCATTATATTTTAAAAGAAATATCATACAAATTTGCATTTTAAATTTGATAACTGTGCTTAGTCTAATTAAGCATGACTCGGTTCAATTTGTTAGCTGTTACTCCGACAATAGCGTCTAGAATCTTAGCCTGCCAAAGTGTTGGTCTTGAGGACTTGTGGGAATAATCGAGGCATATCTGAGCACTGAGCACTTGTCGTGAGTTGATTAAGGCACAAAATTTCCGCTCTCCCATTTCCAAAGTTGGCTTGCTTGTATGACTGAGCTACATATTCGGCAAGCATAAGATTTATAAATAAATGGCAAGTCCCACTAAATACTTTGACTGCAAAACATTATTAATAAACTAAGTAGCAGCTGAAATAAAGTCATGGGAAATGGTTTTACTCTGGTCTGGTCAAATTGGCTGAAAACGTTACAAATATATTTAAAATATGGTTACAGAGCTTCATAAATTGGCAGCATTGCCACATTTGGGTCATTTGAATCAGCGTCAATCAGAGTTGCAATGAGAGCGCACTACAAATAATAAATATCGACAACAGACATAAAATATACAAATGGCAAAGCACTAAATAGATTTGCAAAGCTTTTTTTCCCTCAAAATTATTGCAGTTTTTTTTTTTGGGTTTGATTTTGAAGTGTATGTGGACTTGAAACGTGATTTCAAATAGCAGCCAGACAAAGACGCGACGAGACCACCGACTCATTGCCTCATTGTACAAAGTGAAAGTTCGTCAATTGTTGTCTATGTTGCTGCTGTTGTTGTTGCTTGTGGGCAGCAATCTTTGCGTTTTGCTGGCTCATTTTCAGTTGAGTTTTGGGGCCGTGATTTGTATTTGTATTTGAGTGCCACTTGCTGGCTTATGTAACGTGCATTACAATAAATTGTCTTTGTTTATTTTGCTTTGCAGGAAATCGATGTCTTGACACTTGGCGCCAAAGATCAAGATCAGTTGATAGCCGATCGCAACAAGAGAACAATTGGACTGCTGCGCGAGCTGTTCCCAGACATAACAAAGGTGCGTATGATAATAGAGAATAGCTCGTACAATATAATACCCAGCGAAGTCCCCCCGAACGCCCCTCCATGTGTATATCAATCAGGTATCAATTAGGTCTATATCGATTTAGATATTCACATATGTAGCCACGTAGATCATAGCCGAAACGAACGCTGTTTAGCTATGCGGAGCGGTGTTCGGCTCTGTCATTGTTAATTGTTGTATTGCCCGAACGTTTCCTAGGAAATCAATACGCAAATCAATCGTCTAGCCAATAATATCTTGCAACGCGTTGGACCCGTCGTCTTGGGCACAATTCTCAATCCCTCGCTAACGCGTCCGCCTGCCCGCAAGCCCAATGCCAATGCCGATGCCGATGCCGATGATGCTGATGATGATAATGATGTGGGGCAGCCGGCTGATAAGGATTACGAGAGTCTACCCGATGAGCTAACCAACTTTGAGCCCGACAAGGACTTTGACAGCCAGCCGAAGGACAATCGCAGCCCGTAGATTGCGTAGCTTTAGCGTTTATTGGCTCTCAATTGATCAACTAGTTGATTATCTCATTTACCCAATCAAGCTGCATGCCCTCTATATATTATAATCGTATCCGTATCTTTAACTAGACCTATGCCACTCCACTTGTCAGTAGTTTGTGCACGTATTACCCTATATACCAGACCTATGCCTATGCCTATGCCTATGCCTATACCTATGCCTATGTCAACGCCTCTGCATGCCACCTATAAAAAGCTTGACCAACTTTAACAAATACACGAAGCCAAAAAACCAAAACCAAAACACCAATATCCAAAGCCCAAAACCAAACAGTAATTTAGAGCACATTGAATTCAACTACACATACATCAGACAATTGGCCAATCATCGAGTTGCAGTGCACAAATTTTTTAAAGCGCCTCAGTCAATCAACCACAAAACAGAAATAACCGCAGCAGGCACTAAAAAAAAAAAAACAAGAAAAACCAAAAATAATAAATAAAAAGAAAAAAGAAAAACAAAATTGTATCATCTCAGCAGCAATTCATGGACGCCCACAGCGACTAAAGTACAAAAATAAAACATAAACAACAACAAATGAACAACAACAACAACAACAAGAACAACAACAACAAGATCAAGCTATCATCAACTCAATTCATGGCAATAAAGCCTGGCCTGTGACAGTTTTTTGCATACCTCTCTGTCTCTCATTCTTAGGAAATCGACTCGATTGTTAATCGCATTATAGCTCAAGTAATACGCGTAGCCGGGCCAGGACTGCTCAATAGCGTTCTGGCCGGGAATCGCGGCACAAGTCGCAGCACCACGCCCTCCAGCAGTTTCGATGCCGATTTCGATGACGACTTTGGCGATGATGATGATGATGCTGCATCTGCATCTGCATCGGCATCGGCATTGCCATCAACAACATCCACGCCAGCCGCCTCAGACGACATCGGCTCACGGATCAAAATTGATTTGCCCACAGTTGCGCCGACAACAGCAACAGCAACAGCAGAAAACAAAGTGAGTGCGCGTAAGAGGCAAGACAATGTAACAGCATCAACAGCATCATTATCATCAATATCAACAAGTACTACTACCAGCACCACTTCCTCCACCACCACAAGCACCACCACCACCAGTCCCAGTCCCAGCCCCAGCCCTAGCCCCAGCCCAGCCAGCAACACCTTAACAATGGCAACTGAGATGCCCGTCCAGCTGCTGTCACGTGTTCTGGGCATTGAGCCAATAAGCACAGCAACAGCAACAGCAACAGCAGCAACAGCAGCAACTGCAGCAACAGCAGCAACAGTTGCAACTGAAATGCCAGCAACAGATGCAACAACGAGCATTGTTAATTCCCAATTAGCACCTACCTCCGTCATCATTACCTCCACCCAGTTACCCACAAATAATGACAACAACAACAACAACAACAACAGCAACAACAATAATAATAATAATAATATCATCGATGAACCACAATTGCTTACAATTATAGCCGATATAAATCGTTTATTAAACTCTACCAATTATTTTATTACAACCAGAGATAATTTAACATCATCTCCAACAACATCTCCAACAACAACAACAACAACAACAGTGGCGCCAACAATTGACAACAACAACAACATTACGAAACTATTGCCCATCTATGAATAACAGCAATTGAGACACAAACACACACAACAACAACAACACAACACTCGACAAATTTGCAACAGCAACAACAACAACAACTGCAAGCAGCAACAACAACAACAACCAACCAACAACAACAACAGTTCTTTAGGCCACATTTAACATTTTGCTGCCCCATTAGACCCACAATTGGAATTCATTCGCAGCAGCAGCAGCAGCAGCAGCAGCTACAAGTAGTTTAACAAAAACAAGCTCAATTGTATTTTTATTGTTTCTCTAATAAGCTAAGCTACTGGTGATAGCAATTTAGTTGTCAACTAACTAATCATCACTATTATTAACCTTAGCTCTAAGCCGAATCAAATCTTTAATCAAAAAGCAAGCATTTAGCCACATCATTTGTCAGCCAGCAGCAGTTGCAATAGACACGCCCACGTTCCCGCGCCCACACCACACCCAGCTGTCTCTTAAGTGTTTTGTCTTCTCTGTATCTGTATATCTATGTATCTGTGTATCTCTGTATGTATGTCTGTATGTCTATCTATAGTGTAATGCACAATGAGCACCACCCCTCCGCTCCGTCCCGTCCCGTCCACAGTCAGCTAATTCGCTTCCCTTAACTCTTAGTTGCAAAAACCCAAAAGCAGAGTCAAATAAACTAACCGTTCTCTAAAATGTACCCACCAATCGCACACACGCACCGCAATCCGCACCGACCACGAACAACAACAACAACACACAACAACAACCCACAACATTGCACACCGCAAAACCACGCCCGAATCCAAAATCCAAATTTCAATCCATATCGGCATCCGAATCCGGCCCCAAATTGAAACCTGGTTGTTGTAGCAAATCGATGAGCAAGCGAACCGCATCATCTCCAAGCTGCTGCGCACCCTCGGCCCCACCGTGCTGCGCACGGCCGTTCAGGGCAACAGCGCGAATGCCGCCAGGCAAGACTTCGATGCGGACTTCACCGACGATGACGATGAGAGCAGCTCCACAGGCTCCTCCTCTGACTCCAGCAGTGGCAGCAACACCGTCAGCAGCAGTGGAAGTGGCACTCGTGTCACCATTGAGCTGCCCACCTTTGAGCCGGACAATGAGAACGAGATTGATGCCGATGAGAGCAGCAGCAGCTCATCCAGCTCCACCACCAGCACCACCGAGAGCACCAAGCGACGATAAATGAAATGTGCGTGTAATTTGCTACAACAACTAAGCGATGCATTCCGAAAATTTCCATTTCAATTGGCATAACTTTTAATGTTTATCAAATTTTGTTCCGTGTTTTCACAACAGCAGCGAAAATTGGCAAAAATAACCACAGCAACAGCAACAACAACAACAACAACCAGCACCAACACCAACACCAACTCGAACACCAACACCACCACCACAACCACAATAAACACTTAACTAAATACAAAAGAAAATGAAATTTTTGGCAAAATAGAGATCTATATTTTTTGAATGAAAACTTTGTGAAATATTTTGATTGATGCGGGCATTCTCTGTGCACATCTAAGTCTTACTAATAACTCTTGCGAACTCTCTCACTCTATCTCTCTCTATCTCTCTCTTTTTTCTCTCTCTCTCTCTCTTTCTCTCTCTCTCTGCCTGTCTCTCTATATTACTTATATATATGTATATATATCTCTCTTTGTTTCCATCTATATCTATTATTCCAGTGAGACTCCCACTTAAAGTTTCTTTTTATGTATTTCCCTATGCTGTCCCTCTCTCTGTCTCTCTCTCTTTTGCTCTCTATATATACATATATGTATATATAAATATATATATATATCTCTTTTAATCTATATCGTTTATTGCTTTCAGACTTCCGCTTAAAGGAAGTTTCTTTTTAGATATTTTCCTATAGTCTTAACATTTCAATTATTGTTCATGAATCTCTATCTATATATAGGTATATCTGTCTGATTCTTTCTCTTTATATATATTTCTATCCATCTCAATCTATCATATATATTTACTCCTTTATATATAAATAATAAAAATATATAATATAATATATATATCCCTTACTCTCTCTCTCTCTCACTCTCTTTCTGTCTCTTACTATATTACTTCTCTATATTTCTTTCTTTCTCTTGATATATCTTTCTATCCATATTGAACTACCATATTTATATATATAAATATCTCTCTCTCTCTCTTTCTCCCTCTCTCTCTCTCTCTCTCTCTCTCTTGCTCTCTCTCTCTCGCTCTCTCTCTCTCGCTCTCTCTCTCTCTCTCTCTTTTACTCTCATTGTCCTTTTCTCTCTCTCTCGCTCTTTCTGTCTCATTCTCTCTCTCTCTCTCTTACTATCTCCCACTCTCTCTCTCTCTCTTACTCTCTTTGTCATTTTCTGTCTCTCTCTCTCTCTCTCTCTCTTCTCTCTCTCTCTCTCTCTCTCTCTCTCTCTCTCTCTCTCTCTCTCTCTCTCTCTCTCTCTTACTATCTCCCTCTCGCTCTTTCTCTCTTTACCTCAACTATTTTGAGCTGCTCTTTAAACTCTTGATAGGTGATTTTTTTTATATTAACATTTAATTTGTTTTAGTTGTTAAAGTCGTTATATGTATGTTTTTCCTATATACCTATATATATGCACATATATAAATACCTATATATATATACATATACATATATATATATATATATATATATATATCTATGTATCTATTCATCATAAATATACAACAAAAAAATACCTGTACTCCTTTGGCTTTTTGTTAAGCTTAAGTCTTAGTCTATATATAAGTGTGTATTGAAACAACTATCGAACAACATTCATAACTGCACTTGAAACATTCATGATGGGGCTTACAATATTCACGGCTGCATTCACGATCTTCACGAACATTCCTCGAAGCATATGGTAATCGACTCTCTGCAGGCCGATCCACATTGGATTTCATTTTAGTTCGCCCTATCGATATCATTACAGCTTGAACTTTCAAAGTAAATATTTGCTTACCCATCTATAAATATATGCATATCTATAGCAAGATATCAATTGATGCCAGTTGATCGGTTCTATCAAGTCACATAACAACAATCGTTGCAGTTTCAGCCAGAGAAAGTTGTTTTACTTTCGATTCCTTCAATCAAACGCAGTTTTCCAATGAATTTTGATTACTATGTGGATATAGTATCGACCAAAGTTGAGATTGAGAATCAGATTTAAGATGTCAATACTTAAAACAAAATTTCTTTCTCCGTCAGATATTCAAGCACTCGCTCACTATCCTCTCTTTCTCTCTCTCTTTCGCTCTGTCTGTCACTGTGTCATTCTTTCCACTCTCTCGCTCGGTTTAAGCTTAGAAATTTTTGGGTATTCTGCTGCAGCAGTGGCGCCCTTCCGCCTTTGCTCTCTGTGGCTTTATTGATTGCTCATTTGTCTATCTGCCTTTGTTTTCTTTTTTGTTTATTTTGAATCTTTTTTTCTTTATTTTCATGTTCCATTAAACCGATTCGATTTGTGCAAATAACCAAAACAAAAACCAAATAATAATAATAATATAAATCGAACAACAACAACAAAACAACTGCAAAATGTTATAAAACAAAACAAAACACAAACAAACCAAATCGAACAACTCTTTCGCAATGAAATCACCAACTGCAATTCCAATAATCGAAATAATAACGTTATAAATCGAAAATATTGTAAAATGTATACATAAATACACCAATTGCATTTGTGCACGTGCATTCGCTCTCATCAACAATTAATCAAATCGAATTTCGAATGCGAATTCGAATGGCAAATCGGATGCAAACAAAAAAACACTGGCTAAAACCAAAAACTCATAATGCCAAAACGAAATGTGTGCAACAATCCCTTAAATAACACTCAACACTCCTACCTAACCTTATATAACTGAAAAACTAACACACACGCACACACACACACCTACACACATTGACCGACCGTTGCCCGATGTCCCTGTGCCACCTTTGCAACACTGAAAACTCTGCTACTTCACACACCCACACACATTGCGCCAAATCCTGTGTTATGCAAACCAATCAATACACCGCAAAACCACACACACACACACCACACACTCACACACACACACACTCACACACACACACACACATATATACACACGCCATATCCAAATGTATCACACACACACATACCAAATGCACATAATCAACTCCAAATTCGAAATTCTTTGCAATGCAACAAATGCCCATACAAATGAAATTCCATTGCAATTCTGCGGGCGATTTCTGTTGCGATCGCAGAACGGCGCAACCGATACGAAAATCGATCTGTCGGCGATCAATAAACAACTCGAGGAGACCATACGTGTGGCACGTCAGGTGAAAGAGGCTGAGGCAGCGGCCGCTGCCGCCGCCCAATCGTCTGGCTCGCCCATCGCCCAGGCGCCCATTCCCCTCAAGTCCAACGAACCCATCCAGCTGAGCTTCAACAATGAACTGTCCTCGGTCAGCGGCGGCAGTGCCAGCAGCAGCAACAGCGGCAGCATTGGAGCCACCGATGTCAAAGCTCTCAGCACCAACGATCTGCAGCTGTCCGAGTCCAAGTCACCGGCCATAGACGAGCTGTCATTGGACTCTGTGGAAGACACAGCCGATTTGGATGATCGCAACAAGAGGTAAGCGGCAGACCCTGCCCAGCGAACCAACCTACTACCACCTACTACCTACCATAACAGCCACAAGACACAATTGGCCGCTTAGACACTGCATTGTCGATCGAATCCAACATGAGTTAGAATCAAGCTGCAATCCTTAATTTCCTAGACAAATGTCAGGAGAAATAGGTATAGCAAATGGGTAGAGAAAGAGTTATACTTGACTTGTTCAATACTATAATTAGATGTATGTGATAGAGTATGAAAGTTCCTTAAATTCATCTATGAAAAACCAGATATAGTTTGCCTGCTATTATCAATAATTGCCTTTTAAGGTAAAGGCTCGATTGTAGCTAAACTAGTCTGAATATCAATCTTTACCCAGGAAAGACTTTTAAAGGTGTCAATGAAAATGCTTCTAGAAACATAAAAATAAAAATTATAACGTGTCAGAATGTTCCAGTCGGGCTTTACCGACTGCATAATACTCTTTCACACTCCAAAAATATTTGAATCTTTTTTGGGTAAAGGACTCAGGAAGGAGTCTGCAGTAACTCAACCGTTCCCATTTGTAGCTCCAGCTCTGAAACTGTGGAAGATACGTGCGCAAGAGGCGCATATATATAATTTTTGGTAAATCAACTTAATTATTTAGATTCTGGCACTAAAGATATAGATTTCTGCGGTTTGTCATGCCCCCTGTGGGCATAGATATGTCCACTATACACAATATTTTTGATCTTGGGTGTCAATGCGAGTAGATATTCAAAATTTCAACTCTTTATCAACTCTAATGGCAATACCATTTCTCGATTTGCCACGCCCCAAGTGGGCGTATCGGGAAAATCTTAACACTTTTTAAGACGAGAATACACACGAGTATATATATATTCCGAATTTCAAGTCGCTAGCTTCAATAGCGGCGTTCATACAGGCAGACGAACAAACGGACCGACGGACGGACCGACAGGCGGACGGACGGACAGCAAGACGGGCATTGCACAAAACAATATATACTCTTATACTTCTTGAATGCATATAAAAAGGAAGATTCCCAAAGCTTAAATACTATATGCTAGCATGTTTGTTTATAGTCCATGGGCTTAGCTTAAAAGTCAAAGTTAAATTATCAATCAATTTGTCTAAAAAGATTGTTTGAGCACAATAGAAAACTGAGGCACTTGAGTTGCCTATGCAAATTGGAAAACTCTAAGCTTTGTGCAGTCTAAAAACTCAGCTGAACAAAGATCTCAGAAGTTGTTGCTTTAAGATGGTAAAAATATATTTTGAAACTAGAAAAATCTTATTTAACATTTCAACATTTTTCCTACAAATTTCCATTCAATGAATCTTGATTGTGTATGATAGTAGTTGGATATATATTTTATATATCATATTTTATATATATCATGCCAAAACTATTGCTCGTTGAGCAACAGCCTTTAAGACATCTACAAGCTTCTAGCAGAAGAACCAACTCAACCTTAGATAGGACACTCTTTTAGAAGAAACTCTAAAGACCGTTCCAGATGTTTATGAGACTCATTCAGCTTTGAAAAGCATAGTAATTGCATTTAAGTTTTAACAGAACTATATAGATATAGATATAAATATGTAGGAATAGAAAGATATTTATATAGAAACTAGTAAAAAACATGTTGGATCCATTCACAATAACATTAACCGATAAGCATTGAAAATTGTACCCAAGATACTCGACTAATTGCACACTTCCGTCCACGTTTCCTTCACTTTTTTCGAAATGCAATCGAACAAACATAAGTAATATATTCAAAAGGTTCCTGAGCTTCGGTGGTGCCGGCCTGGCTGGCGGCTCAAGCGGCGGCGGTGCGGGCGCCTCGCCCAGCGGCAACAGTTTGGGCGGCGGCGGCGGTGGTTCCGGCAACTTCCTGCTGGATGTGGTGCGCGTAAGTATATAGAGTGAGGCACAAGTCTTTGTCAGCTCAATGATGCCAACCTCCTGTTCGTTCAGCTCTTCTCGGGCAGCGTGCAGACCCAGCAAGGCGACGAAGCTGCCAACTCGGTCAGCGGCGGCGCCAGCAGCAGCAGCAGCACAGATGACACGGATGCTGGCAGCGACAGCACGCGCACCGCTGACGGCTACACCGAGGGTATTCCCGGCCCAGTGACGCGTCTCGTTGTCCTGGCCAATCGAGGTCTGGCTAACCTAGTGCAAGACTTGATACTGGTAAGAGTTGAAGCCAAGCAAAGCTCAAGCTATTGTTCGCTCTATAACATTTGCTTTTTGTTTTCCTTGCAGCGTGTTGCCGCCACAAGCGAGAAGTTCGTGAACTTCAAGGCCAAATTGATAACGGCACTGATATAAGCCAGCTTGTTGATCCTTGGCCAACTCCTCACGGCCCTGCCTTAGTCAAGTCAACCCAATTGTACAGAGTCAACGCAGCCAACTGCACCACGCCCCCATTTCTACACACACACACACACACCAACGCCCACTTCCACACACACACGCGCACGCACAACACCACTTGATACTCGTCCACTCGTCCATCACTTTCACGTTGTTGTGTTCTTTTATTTGACAATGGAAAACAATCTACAATCTTTAGCGAAATTTCTATTTCTTATATAAATACATATACATATACACATATATAAATATATATATCTAACTCGAAGCTCTAAGTAGAGAAAGAAATCTTTATCAAAATTGACAATACAAAAAGTGAAAAAGGAAAACTTTTTATTTATTTTTTTTATACGAAAATCGAAGAAGAAGAAAAACACACACACACACACACACACACACACACACACACACACATAAATACGATAAATGAAGAAAAAAACGATCTTGCTTTCTTTTTTTCCAAACTTTTGCTCTCGCTTCACTTTTGTAAATATTTTGCTATCTTAACTTAGTTTAAACGTTCGCGATTTCCCTCCACTCTCCCCAAGAATGTCCCTCTACATATATATATATATTTTTTTGATTACTAAAAAACAAAAACAAATTCATGACTGTGGTGTTTTATTTACTATTATTTTTAAAAAACATTTAATTTTATATAGAAAATACAAAAATTCCCTTCACACACAATTTTTTTTTTTTTATATATTTTTTTTCGCTTTACCTTTTTTGCCCTAATTATCGATTAACGAAACGAAAATTCGAAAAATTCTTTGACAAACTCAATCAGGATATGTTTATACGGATACAAGAAGAAGAAGAAGAAAACTATTTTTAAAAGCAAACTGTTTTAAACTTATTTACCGTTTCTATTTACACGTAAGCAAATGTGTTTCGATGATTTTTAACAGTTTAAGTAAAATTCTACATGTATATAAAATAAAAAAGTTTACTTAAAATACACTGGAGGATCTTTAAATGGAGGGGGTGGAAGCAAGAAAATAGATCATAAGGGATGATCAATGCATTTCGTATAGTTTCTCTGCTCGGCTTTCTCATTTATTTCATTTACTCTGCTCTGCTCTCATGGCAAATGTTGTGCATGGAGGCGTGACCATGCCCATAGTATTGATCAGGATTCAGAGTCTTATTGAGTCGATCTAGCCATAAGTCGCAATTCAATAGTTGCAATTTCTATTTTTCGATATCTTAACTCATATCGTAAACATCGTTAAGTATCGCTATTATAACTGCATTTTCATAGTTCACCTGTCCAGGTGCACACAAATTTTGAATATTTTCGACGTAGAATAGCTAGCCATAAATCACTTCAAATAGTTGCATCACTTTTGAATGTAATTTTTATGGCCTGCCGAGCTCATTGCGTTCAAACAGCCAGAACCGAAATGATTCAATCATTTATTTACCATAGTGGGGCATACACTATAAGTACTGCTGTGTTCTGCATGTATGTAGAAACAGCAGCTTTGTGCAGTGTTCAGTGTTCAGGGTAGCTGCTAGTCGGACACTCCCGACGCGAGAACTGTTGCGTACATATTGTATGCAATTATTTGGTTAACTGAAAATTATAGTATTTTGTAGAAAAATCAATTGATTTGCTTTTTAGTAGTTTTGTCTTTGACTTTAGCGTAGTCGAAGGCCATTCAGAAGGTTGTTCGTCAAGATGAAGGAGAACCACTCGCAAGAGTTTGTTGTACAAACAAATTGTGTGTCATTATATAATTATATATAAATATATACAAGTATACAAGTATATAGATAAAATGTAGAAACAACTTTGTGAATCGAATGAATGAATGAAAAACATTGAACTGAATAACTACAATATATAAGAACAACTATATTTTAGAGCTAGCTTAGCAAATGAATCAATGTTGATGTCCTCTATAAATATACCTATAACTTATGTGAAATTTCATAGTTTTCTAGAAATATATCTATAAGTTATGTGAAATATCAATTTATGGTTCTCTTTTTTAGGACAGTGAACACGCATTAGGCAGGCGGCTGCACCCGAGTGCAAACATCTTACTTGCTCTCAATACAAATATCTACAGGTTTCATTAAAATCTATAAATATGCATAAATGGATTTTTAAGAACAACTTAACAATTGTAATAGAAAAGTTCTCTAAGCTATGGTAGAAATAGTCGCCTTTAGTGCTTTGATATATATGGACTTCTATATATACAAACAGCTGTGTTCATTAAAATAGTAGTGTAACTGAGCACTAAGTGTTGAACAACCTAATTTTGCGTTAAACACAATATTTTGAAAAGAATTTGATACGAATACAAAGATCAACATATTTTTTAGAAAAAAATTAACCAAATTGAATTATTTAATGAGAGTAAAAAACTATTATTATAAAACAAACTTTTATTATCACATAAGCTCATATTATTTTTTTTTTAAAACTATTCTTATAAAAAAAACTATTATTATTTTTTTAAATCTATTATCGTTATCCTGCTGAAACGTCCATTTCAAAGACATTTTCCAACTGGCATATGGCATCATAAGTTTTAATAAATCGACGTCGACATGGTTCATTATGTTACCATTCCAAACTTAGGTACATGTGCAATTCATGGTTTGAGAAAGTAAAATTAACAAAATTTAGTCGTTCATAAAAATAGTAGTGGCTACAAAAACAGAAAAGAGAAAACGTTAACATTAACTAACATATGAATTATGTTTTATAGATATTTTTTGGTCTTATAATTAGTTAAACTGTAGATACGTGTTATTTATTTACTTATAATTTACTATTGTTATTAACAGAGCTGTTAAGAATTCCATTCAAATGGAATTTTTAACAGCTCTGGTTATTAATTTGTGTTCAATTTCTTACACTCAGCACTACTATTTCTATGAACGGCGAATTTTTTTTGGTATTTGTTTTCGTTGCATTCTACTGTAAGCTAAAAGTGCTCATTTCTTTATTTTCCTTTGGGAAAAGTAGCATTTTAATTGGTTTATGTTTTGTGTAGTGCAGCACTACTATTTTTATGAACACCACTGTATTTCGGTTACAAAGGCGACATTTTGATGTTATTTATGTGTTTAATTGCGGAATACATTGAAATACTTTTGTGTAGATGTGGTCAAGCGTCTCACTGATAATGCCAAAAAAATAAAGATTACAATACTAATATCACATACAATATTTTCCATATTAAATACTTTTTTCGAAACTTCAGTACATATCATAAATAAACAATTTATTATAGTAAAAGTCTGAACTCTAAAATTGTAAAAAATATTAGAGCACACAAAAATATATGTTATAAAATAATATATAATTTATAATTTAAAATTTAAATCAATAAATTAAAAAAAATAAATAACAAAAATAAATTAAAAAATACAATATTAAATTATTAAAATTATTCTTAAGAGCTATTACTTTTTGCTTAATAAATCTACAAACTAAAAATAAATATTTCAATTGCTAGATTTTATTGACTGCTCGACTAGTGTTTCATATAGATATATGTATATACATACATATATACATATATGAATATATATAAATATATATAGTTAGCAATTTCAGTGTTGCTACTAGAGAGAGTGGAACGTGAATGTTGCGCGTGCGCTGCATGTGGCGCAAGCAAGCGAGCATCATTAGCAGCTAAACGCACTTAAGAACCACTTCCGGCTAGGGCTAGTAAGCAGGCAAAACAAACAAACAAGAACCAAAACCAAAACCAAAAACAAAAACAAAAAAACAATCAAATTACGAATTTTAGTGCTTGCAGTGCTGATGATGGTCAGCGCAGATTGGTTGAATGTGAAGTGAAATGAAATGAAATGAAATGAGAAGAAGAAAGAGCAGCCACAAATATGTATGTGGCTGGCTGCTTATCCTGCGACGCGTCATTGCGAGTGGCGCACGAGCAATTAAAATTGCACAATTTAAATGCTTGTGCAAGCGGCGGCACGCGTCTTGTGTGGCGGCAGAGCGGGACGGGGCGACTAGCCAATGCGGGCGTAGCCGGCAGCAAGAGCGAGAGAGGACAAGGAGCATTGCGTTTGTTTTGACAAGTGCGCACAAGTACGGTTGGGATATTTAGTTGTGTTGTTATCGTTGTAGTTGTAGTTACGGCTGGCTCTGTGTGTATATGTATGTATGTATGTACTTATGTATGTGTATATACATACATACATACATACATATGTAGCGGTTCATGCACAATTTGTCGTCACTTGCGACGACGATGACTTAATTTGTTTAGCAGCCGTCCACAATTATAGCAGCCGAGTCCCAGAGCTGACCAAAGAGTCTGCCTCCGCTGCCAACGGCTGCTCATTCGCACTCCGAGCAGCACGGCGTGCACATTCTCAGATATGGACATGGACATGGATATGGATATGGATAGGGATGGGGATAGGGATATCAACATCAATATCAACATCAACAATGCCAGCGATACCCTCGACTTCTCAACGTATCTGCTGTCCTCGTTCGCCGGCGCCGACAGCAATGGCAGTGGCAGCAATGCGGGCGCCGACTCCGAGGACTCGCTGATGGGCCACACTCGCAGGCAGCAGCCACCTAGACAGAAGATTAATGCACGGGAGCGCCATCGCACTTTCAAGTGAGTTAGTCAGCATAGTTTGCTTTATTTGATTTAAGTGGTATTTACGTTTGTTTAGCGTGAATGCCGCATATGAGGCGCTGCGCGGCTTGATTCCCACGGAGCCCGTCAATCGCAAGTTATCCAAAATCGAAATAATCCACCTGGCCAGCAGTTATATAACGCACCTACGCAGCACACTACACGCAGGCAAGCAAACCTATTACTTATTCATTTGATTGCCAAGTGTCCTAACACACAGTCTCTCTCATCCCACATGCCACATCCTCGCCGGCAACCAGGAACCGATAGGCAGCCCTGCCTGCGCCAGAAGTGGGCGCACAAGTGCGAAAACGATGGCAACAGAGTTGTGGAGCGCGTTAACATTTGCACGTTTTGCATGAGACCGAAATTTACACAAGCGACGAGCAATTTAGAATAGTTTAAAGTTAATTTAATTCAATATTATATTAAATGTGTACATAAATATTTGTTATTTGTACGAGCTTCATTTGTTTTTAACATACGCGCCATATTCGAACGCCATCTGTGCACTGTTAAAGGAACTAAGCAAATTGAAAATAATGTTAGTTAACATAGTAACGAAAAATTCAAATTTTATGTTAATTATTACAAATGAAGACAAAAACTTAATTCAGGCAACAAACAGAAAAATGGAATTAAAAAATATATATGTATTTATATTCACATAATATTTGTGTAACAGTCGCAAATAAGTAATTTTTGCGATATTAAATCCAATAACAGTGACTTTACACAACACAATTTAATTAATTCACCTTTTTATTGGAAAAAGGTTTTAACATCTAACAAATGAAATGAATAAGAAATAACAACATCATTCTAAGTTAACAGTGCCATAATGAGTTGAGTAACGATAAAAAGTCCTCTGCCAGGAATATCGATAGTTAAAAAAGTCACGAGCCAACGTAAACATAATGCAAAATGCAAATTGAAAAAAAACTATATAATTACTTTTATTGTCTTATTTCAAATATGCTAACAGAAATTGTTTATTGCTGAATGATAGCATGTATAAATAATAAATACACACATATGTCACGAGTCGTTAACAACACATTTAAAATATTAAATTGAATCTAACGTGCCTCTTTGAGGCTAGTACAATATTCGATAATAATAAAATAATTTAATCGATAATCAAACAATATAATTTGCCAATTACAATGGCTTACCGATAGCACAGAGCTATCTGACTGTTATATGGAAATATACTCACTTGAAACTGTAAAACAAATTATATTTGACAGTTGAAGTTCAATCAGTTTGGTTAGTGTTGATAGTCAACTCATTTTGGCACTGTTAACGTCAATTTATCGGCTTTGAGAACTTTTCGAAGCTATTCGATTAATGCCCGTGGCATCTCTAGCGCGTTGACTTGTAAATGGTAGCGGGATCTATTTAATTGTATTAGATCGCTTTACCTTCGCTTTTTGGAAATGGGCGACATGCTAAATGTAAGTATATACATATGTACATTGTATGATTAAAAGCATTGTCTACCCATCAGAATTCGGAGATGCTTAAAAAGCTGGGCATCGACAGCTCCAATCAATGGATCATCTACGACGAACAGTTTGAGAAGTTTTTCAACTTCTTGTCAGAAAATATGACGGATTCCAATATCTTAACAGAACAGGAAGTACTGGAGAGTGAGGAAATGAAACAGCGCGGCGCGTGGCTGAACGAATCAGAGCGCATCCTGAAGCTGAAGCAGATTGAATCGGAAAATCCTGGCCTGCTGAAATACACGGCGCATGACGTTGTCGCACTCGCCCTCGAGGTGGAGGCCATCAAGGAGGCAACCAATGACTATTCCATACTAATCGACGAAATGCAGTAAGCAATTCATTAACAGCCAAAAGCGACAATCTTGAATAGTAATACAGCTTCCTTTCGCCGAAGGAACACCAAGCACAGTCAAAGCAGCAAGCTGAGCGAGCTGGAGTGCTCGATCCTGTCATTGAGCAATGGGGAGAGGGAATTATTGGGCGAGTGCCAGACGAAGGCTCGCCAACTGGAGGAGGTGCAGCGAGAGAACTCCAAGCTGAGCGAGGATGCCAACAAGGGCTTCACCTTGCAGCAAGCGCCGCCCCTCTTCATGCACCAGCTGCCGCTCGAGCAGTACTTCCTGAAGTGCGACTCATTCATGCAGTACTTCACGCTCTACATGAAGGAGAACTTCAAGATACAGGAGTTTGCGGAATTCGAGGACGCCGAGGTGAACATGCAGCACTTCAATAGCAACCTGGAGAACCTGCAAAAGTCGTAAGTCAGGCAAATACAAGAAATACAATAAAATGCAATAAGTAATCCAATTCACGTATTTACGTACAGCATTCAATATCACACACTGGAATACATCAAGGAGAAGGCGAAGGCCAAGGCCACACAGGCGCTGATTGACCACATCGATCTCAATAAAATTCATTGCATCAGCCTGGCGGACATGGTACGCGAAACACATGAGCTGCAGCTGCTCAACAGGAATCATCTGACGAGCACCTGCGACACTCTAATGAATGCTCTGGCCATGCACGTGCAGCAGCACACGCAGCAGCGCATCGAGCTGGTGCTCTACGAGAACACCAAACTGAAGCTGGAGCGGGCGCTGCGCCGCCGCGAAAATGACAAACAGCTGACGACCGTCATTTCCGATGCACTGTCCAATGCTGAACTCATTTGGATAGGCATACAATTGGACCTGGAGAAGAAGCGCAACTGTACAGACAGCTCCATCGGTCTCTGCATGCAGGCGCAGACGAGTTGGCAGCGTATCCAGGCGATGCGCTCGCTAAGTGCCTGCTCCAAGGGCATCTATGCACAGTTTGTGCACGAAATCGCCAGCCAACTATCGACACATCTCGGCCAGAGCGTTCGCTCGACTGAGGCCAAGAGCTGCTTGTATGAGTATGAGAAGTTTGGCCGTCTCCTGGCCAACTCTCTGCACAGCATGTTGAGCCACAAGTCACAAGCGTATGCGCACGAGCAGCTGGCCGAACTGTGAGTAGTGCTTCAGCATTAATGATGTGAGCTTAAGGTTTATCCAATTTCATTTACAGCAAAGGCTTGGAGCAACTGCTACGCCCGTTCGTCTATAACTCGCCGCTGGATCAGCCCATGTTAGAGAACGTTCGATATTTGTATCCCATGTTTGACGTGCGACAGCAGCAGCTGCGCTTCGAAGACTCGCTGCGTCAGTTGCGTACGCAGTTCCAGGAGACGATCTTAGAGCGTATGGTTAGTCAGCAAGGGAACAGTATGCTCCTCCTAACAATAGAGAATGTGTTTAACGTTTTGATATTCCCTAGGACAAAGAAAAGCTTTGGCGCTATAGCAAACTCCTGTGGATTTGGTTTCTCACTGATCCGCAACGCATGCTTCATGCCATTGATGAGGTAAAGAAGAGCTCAGCCAAGATCCCGGCGCTAACGAACGCCATGCTGCGCCCCATCGGCGGACTACAGCGTAAATGAATCAAACACTTGCATGCACACTACAGCCAATGCAATAATATACAGATTAGCTAAGTAACAATATAAATAATATCAAGTATTTATAGTCATGAGTTCAGTGATTCTAAATTGCAAAATGTCTGATAAAACATAGGTAAGCAGCCGATGGATATTGCATTTAATACATAAGTACCTTAAATGAATATTAATGTTATTATGTTATCAATTCAAACGAGATGTGAAACTCGACAACTTCAGCATTCTCGACTCTTCTAATGTATGCGATATGCCGTCCCTCTCTATCTAGTGTTGGTTTGAGTCCCTGTGAATGAAACTAAATATTTGTATGTAATTTTTATATATTAATTTAACATATCTAAGATAATTAAGCAGTAGATAGGAATTTAATTTCAGTATAAAATTAAGAAATCAAATTAGTTGTTCTTATTGTTTACAGATAAATGTGTCATTAAAAGTCCAAGTTAAGATCTTAAAATGTTTGTAAATTTAATTTAAATAGAACTCTTGTCAACATAACGTTGTGGCCTGTATTCAAATTGAAACACAAAGTTGAATGCAAACTGAATAGTCAAAAAAGATAACAAATCATATTAGCAATCTTTTAAAGCAAACAGCCATCGTTGCTGTAAGATTATCAAATACATTATACAAATTTACTTATAGAGCTGAAAAATGTCAATTTATTAAGAAAAAGCGACTGTTTATTCGAGCACATTGCCTTAAGCTCTGTAATATCTACAAGTTACCTAACAAGAAATGTCAATTGCATAAAGATCTATAATTCATTGCTGTAAATATTTTATAACTTTGGGCTTGATCCAAGAAATTAGTAGATATATTTATGCATACATTGTATTTAGTTTAATGGGCATACAAAGCCAGATGCTTGTATTTCAGTTAAGTCAGAAGCGCAACTTTTCTAACTTGTATTAAATTTATTTTCTAGAAAATATCCATCAAGTCTATATTAGATTCTTATTGAATATACTGTGAATAACTATTTTCTTCTCATGCGTAAACCATGATCATATAAACTGTTGTATCTACGAGTTCTATTCTCTTTTGCAAGCTACAAAATTCCAAATTTGAATTCAAATCTATCAACTAGCAACATCTTTGATAGTATAGCTAACTAAGCAAGTCTGCATGGCAGACTATTCAGTCTGATATGAATTGATGTGAATGGGGCAACAGGCCTAAAGATTCGTTTAAGACATATGTTCTGCAGACTTAGAAAATAAGCACAAAATGTTGTAAGCCTAAGAAGAATCACTAAATAAGATATAAAAGACATAAATCAATTCTGTCTGCAGAAAGCAGCGCCTTGAAGACTTGTTATAAAAGCCAAAATGAATATCAGCTGCACGTGTTCATATTAAACACAAATGAGAACAAATTCTTTTCTGCCTTGCAACAAACTTGTTCATATTTCAATCCAGCAATAATATAAACATAATAATTTATTGCAAATCATGCTCGAGCTGCACTTAAGAAGTCAAAAGGCAATTGAGTCTGATAAGAGATGCGTGTGTCTGTAAATAAGGTTTAAATTAAGACAAAAACCCTTGAACTTCTTTTTTTGCAAAACAAATATTTACACTGAATACAAAAATGATCATCTTAAGGACTATAAGCTCAAAGAGCTTTATCATTATTTATTTGCTTGGAGTTGCCTGTTTCAGAATTCATAAAAAAGAAACACATTGTGAGAAAGTTTAGCGTAACCAACTGCATAATACTCCTTAATGATCTGTAAACAAATAAGTTTATTAATAAATTTTATTTTCTTAAATTTGCCATGGCTCCTATGGACAGCCCATATAACTTATAGGTCAATCAGTAGACCTCTACCTATAAGGCTACTTCTATAACTATCAAATTATGATTGTTTTCTTATTTGTCATGCCCATAGTAGGCTTATATATTGTTTCCCGATATGCCACGCCCCCAGTGTGTGCATTTCAAACATGCTTCAGTTTAACACACGCTGATATAGAGTATTTCTTATTTATAGTCTCTTTCTGTTCGGTTATATGGACAAATAGGCATTGCATAAAGCCGATATATACTCTTTTTACTTTGTAAACGAGTATAAAATCTAGAAATATATAAATACAAATATGTATAGTGGTGTTCATTAAAATAGTAGTGCGACTGAATTGTTAGATAGATAAATTTTAGGATAAATACATGTAATATTTAGAAAACTATGGGTATATATATGTATATATATGTTTATAACAAAATTTTATTATATGACATATACATATATGTTAATCTGAATACTCGTTTCAAATTATTTATATTTATCATTTATGCTTTTATTTTTATTTTTTTATTTTTATTTATATTTATTTTTATATTACATTTATATTTATATTTATTTTTATATTTATATCTATATTTATATTTATATTTATATTATTTATTAATATTTATCACCAAGTTCTGCTGTCCAACATTTCAGTCGCACTACTATTTTTATGAACACCGCTTTATATGAGACGATATTGCAGTGACACAGCAAAAAGAATTTTTGTAAATTTTTAAATGTCTTTGAAGTGGATGATCCCTACTTTCAAATACCGTTACTAAATATTTGAAAACATTTCTTATGATTTTACACATTACAAGGCCCCAGGACTATACCCATTCCTGATTGCTATTCAACAAGCACAGTATAATTATAATTATTATTATTATATATTATAATTATTGTTATTATGAATTTCATGAAATTTTGTTGGCTAGTGTAATTTGCAAGCCTCATCTTATCAGCAATGATTGGTATTTCCTAATTGCAATAAAGGATGCACAGGTACGCAAGCATGAGCAGTAGTGTCTCGTCCAATGTCCGTCCGTTGGGCGGAAGTAAGCTATCAAACACCTTGAGAGGACTCCACACTGGCTGCTGATGCATACGATGCGTGCTTGGCATGTAATGTGAATGGGACGTGCAGCGGATGCATTAACCAGGAGCTCTGGCCACTTATGCCAATGTTAATAACATCATAATTCCCCCATGGATGATAAGCTCAAGGGAATATTGTAGTCGATGGCGTCATACTCTGCTTCAAGAAATTATTTAATTTGCTTGGGATATTTTGATGCACACATTTTTGTGATATAAATTCGATTTGTGAATTAAATGGAGTAAAATAAATAATTAAAATGAAGAAGTGGAATGAAAAGTAAATAGAAATGGTAAAAACTAATAATATTCATTTTATATATCTTCAAGCAGCAAGAAACATGTCAAGAAATTCTGCAGCCTTTGAGTGAGCTACAGCAATCTATGCTGAGCTCCATGCTGAGATCGGCCGTTCCAGTCCATCGTATAACTAGCATTATCTTCTAGGTTAAAACTGGGTCGACGAATTACCTCAAGATATCTGGAGCATCCGATGTTCGTTCACTCACAGTCACAGTCGAGTCTCGTCACAGCCAAACGATTTGATCCACAGCTCCTTGAGCATGGCAGCGGATAGCTGGATTATAGATTATAGATTTTGGCTAATTGTGAAACGATCTTGTTGAGGATTTTTGATAACGAAGCTGAACGTGTGCTTTCGTAGGTCTCATTTTAGAACAAGGGTTAGGTGTAGTCGTAGATTCAATGTTCATGCTTGAACAGCCTTAATTGGTATGGAAAGTTGATTCAGCTTGATTTGAGATTTCTATATGTACATTGATCTTGAGAAATAATCGAGTTAAAGCAGAGACTGGAAACATCCTATTGGAATAAACCATTTAAATTACAGATAATATATTTATAGTATATAAATATTTAATTTTCTATATATTTTTATTATCGGTTTCTTTTACTATTGTTAACATATCGAATTCCAAAAGACATCATATTAGTTAAGATGGAAAATTCGTGCAACTACTAGAGTAAAGTACAAAACCAATATACCCGTTTCGACTCTGTGCGATATACAAACGTCGAAATAAGTCTATTAACTGGGTGCATCACCGAAAGCAAACGCAAATAGATATGGAAAGAGCTTGAGTCTGGGCTGGGGAAACGGAACTCGGGTCTATGTTGCAAAGTAAAAGAGGAAAAATATATATATATATGCAAAGGTGTGTGCGTGTGTGTGTAGGGGAGAGAGGGAAGGGGAGCCAAACAATAAAGAAGAGTAAAAGCAAAATAAATAAAAACAACCAAACGACTTGATAAAATATTTGAAATTCATTTCGCGCCGCCGCGGCCGCTTCGATCGGCATTTCGATGACAGCATTTAATGGGTATTATGTAAAGGTTTTTGTTGCTGTTCATATATTTGGACGTTGGCCAGCAGCGGTAACAAAGGTCAACCACACGCATGCGCGCTGTCGTCAAAAACCTGTAACAGCAGTTATACCAGCTATATGGCTGCAGACATTGATTTTGGTTCCGGCCAAGCCCTAATATACATACATACATAAGTGACTCTGTCCTCCTCTCTCTCTCTACTTGCTCGCTCTCTTGAGTTTTAAACGAAGACCATTGCCCAGCAAGTCAAACAAGATTCATAACGACGACAACACCTGTTGCAATTGACCCAGTTTAATATAAGACCTACAGATGATTCCAACCAAATGGCAATCAAAATATACTTTAACAGTCTCTAGAAATCAATTTGATTACACTGACAATATTTTGATTTTTAATTATTTTTATTTTATTTTGTGAAAGCTGAGCTTACATACTTCATAAACAACTATAGCTTCTGTGGGGCTCAATCAGTTTTCGATATCAATTTTAAAATGTTTGAAACTTTAGTCTATAGAACTAGTCTGCTGGCCAGATACGTATCTGAATCATAAACAAACATAAACTATGCTTTGATTGATCAGATTATATGAATATATCGTAATATCTCCATAAAAAAATACCAACCGGTTAAATCGACTTTAAATTTAGAATCATTTTGTTATCACTGAAGGCTAACTACATTTTTAACTAAATATTAATATATTATTATTAAGGTCTTTGTTAACTTAAGAATTTAAGATATTTCTTAAAATATTTTCTTGTTGCATTAAAAACATCTAAGATTACCTAACGCTTCCTTATTCATTCTTCGAGCTGTATGTGAGATTGTTGAATAAATTTAAATTACAATATTTCAATAATAGGATAAGCCAAAAAAGTCATTCTCGACCTACATTTATTGTTATCATTTGCCTCATAATATTTTTAAAATACAAAAATTTATGAAATTTTGTTCATAATATCCTTTAAGTACTTACATTTGCTAGCAACAAATTCAAACAGCTCTCTGTTAGCAACATAACATTGTTATATTCTCCTATCCTGTTAGTTACATACTGTATATGTGCATACATATGTACATACCCATGTTAACTACTACTGCAAATTGTATTTGCAATGCAATTAAAAGTGTTCTGTTAGACACTAACAGAGCTCTGCTATGCACCTCTACATCCTTGTAAGTTCAATACATACACATGTTAACTACTGCTGCAAATTGAATTTGCAATGTAATTAACAGTGCGCTGTTAGGTGTCAACAACTGTTATTAACAGATATACACTTCTGTATCCTTGTAAGTTCAATACATACAAACTTATGTTAACTACTGCTGTAAATTGAATATGCAATGCAATTAACAGTGCGCTGTTAGCTATGCACCTCTGTATCCTATTAGTTACATACATACATACTTACATACGTTAGCAATCACTGCAAATTGAATTTGCAAATTGTAATGCCATTAACAGTGCTCTGTTAGCAGCTAACGGCCGCCGTTAACAGAGCTCTGCCGACGCACGTCGACGCTTTGCGGCTGCGCAGCTCGAAAAACGTGTTGCTGCCTTATGGCTGACGGCTGGCTGGTGCGCCTCTCAGCAATGGGCCAGCAGCGCCTGGTCTACGCTTTTTGGCCACAAACGCGAATTCAGTGCAACGGCAACTCTTGAACGGTAATGTTGGCTTAGCGGTTCTCAACAATTGCTGCTTAAATTGTACGCGAGATGAAATCCAAATTGAAATAGTTAACAACAATTTGAATGAGTTTTAATTTTTTGTTTGCTGATCAAACATTGAATGCCTTCAATGATTTAACATTTTTTTATTTTGTTTTTGCTTTTTTTTTGTTTTTTTGAATTGTGTGTAAATTACAAAAAAAAAAAAAGAAATAAACTAAATTATTATAATCAAACTACTCAATGCGAAAGTGTTTTTGAAATGGAAAATGAAATGAAATGAAATGAATGTGCAGAATTGTGGTAAAAGCAACGCCTGCCGAAAGTGAAAAACTAAATGCGCAGACGTGTGTAACAGTTTTTGTTTTCGATCTGGTTTGCATTGTTGTTTGCTTTAGTTGCTGTTGCTGTTGTCGTTGTTGTTGCCTTAATGCTGGGCAACAGAGCATAAACGATCGCAGATCTGCGCAGGCGCCGCCGATTGCAGCAGCCCAAAAACCACCACCAACAACAACAACAACAACAATTGTAACAACAATAACACTTACTTGACCCAATTTTCACATATCCACATTTTGTTTTTTTTTTTATTTTGGATTTCTACAAACATTTTCGCAAATTTTTAAAAAATTCAACAAAAATTCAAATTGATAAATGCAGAAAAAGCTTTTGCTGGTATCGCCGCCAAATAAGAAGGCCAGCCCGTTGACTGCGTTTAGCTGCAACAATCAACAATCAACAATCAACAAGCAATAACAGTTACAACATAAACGAAGTGCACACACACACACACACACACACACGCACACACACATTCAATTGCATACAAACAACTACAGTCAAAAGTTGGCCATAAAAGCCTCGCCGCCAAAATGCTTCCGGTAAGTTTTGCAAACTTTGTTTGGCACAAGAAAAAAAAAACAGAAACAAAATCACTTTTGCTCATTGCGTCTTTCGTCATGTCATGAAAACTTGTTGCCTGCTGCGTTTAGCAACATTCCAACATTCGAGTCTCGCTGATTATATGATCCGACAGGATAAACGCCTCGAGCAACCTTGAAAGTGCGCCAGGCGAAAGTTGTCGCCGCCTAGCCCATCCCAAGGGCAGAGACCAGACATATATATATATATATATGTATGTATGTATGTATGTCTCTCTGTGATTTGTCTGCTCAAGGAAGTCGTTGAAGTCGCCACTTGATATATTCACCACGCACATCCACATATCTATTTGGCATATCTCCAGCCAAAAAAAAAAAACTAAAAAACTAAAAGTTCTACAACAGGTTTTGTGTAGACCGCATCTTCTTATATCTGAATTCTGTTAATTTGTGATTTCGTTTTCATTTTGCATTAATTTGCGTTTGCTTAACTTTTGGTCGAAAGAATTTGCGCTTTGATTGCATAATTAATCGCTCGGGGCGAGTAGCCAACAGCTAAGCTGGCCACAAACGGACATATTCAACTTTATTTTATTATTATTGGAGAATAATACGTATATTATAATTTAGATAGCTATTAGTTAAGCAACTTATTTGAGCAGCTTTACCAAAACTTTGCTAAACTCATTCCGCTTAGCCACAGCTCATTATTTAACGACTGTGAGCGGAAGAGCTACAAAGTTTCGTACAGTTCTACAAATTTGTATGCATCTATAATCTATGTATATATCTGAGAGTAGACTTTATGTATGTGGTCTATAAGCTATGCTTTCAAAGTCGAATCAAAATATACATTTTTTGATTGATCATAGCAAAATAGGTTGAGTTATTGACAATAATGAGAAGCTTTTATTGGCGTATGATATAGAAGAGTATATGTATATCAGTGTGTTTACACGTAAGGACATACGGACGGACAAACGGACGGACAAACGGACGGACAAACGGACGGACAACGGACGGACAAACGGACGGACAAACAGACGGGCAAACGGACAGACAAACGGACGGACAAACGGACGGACAAACGGACGGACAACGGACGGATAAACGGACGGACAAACAGACGGGCAAACGGACAGACAAACGGACGGACAAACGGACGGGCAAACGGACAGACAAACGGACGGACAAACGGACGGACAAACGGACGGACAACGGACAAACAAACCGACGGACAAACGGACTGACAAACGGACGGACGAACAGACGGACAAACGGACAGACAAACGGACAGACAAACGTCACACAAAATTAGTCGAACTTTTATAACCAAAAATCGGACTTGAATACCAAGCTGAAACTGGAATAGCTCTATTATGTATTCCAGCCTCAAGTGCATTAGGGAAACTGTTACACTCACAGTAGCTGAAACTACCTACCACTTCTCAAAAGAGAGTTTGGAAAGGCTACCTTCAGATGTTGTAAGTGTCAGGGCAGCTGGCCTGCAGCCCTCTCTATCATCTGAACTCATGCCTGTACTTTGGCAAGACTTCTCTTCAATATTCCAAAAAACTGACTAGCTAGAACTGAAGACTCAGATTCAGCAATTCCAATTAAAATTTGATGCTTTGTTAATAAGTCATATTGATCTGTCTAATTATTATTTTGATAGCTGTCATTTCTTTTATTATTGTTGCTATGAATATCAATACAAAGCTAGCAGCGACAGACGCAGACATACTCAAGATGATATGTACTGGCACTCAGCAATTCAGCACAGATCACAACATTATGACATCATAAATCGATCAATGTATGCGGATAAAGAGTCAGCAGTTGCTGAAGTGAACTTTGAGAAGAAACAAAGCTGGCTGAAAAACTGAAATAGAGTGAAAATGTTTTGCTAGCAAACAGAAGAAAGAAGAAACTAAGTATATATGTATATATATATATATAATTATCTTAATATATATATAATAATATATATATAAATATATAAATACATAATATAAAAATATCAAGTCTTTAAATATATAAAATATATAAATTCATAAATATATCAAGTATCAGACAGTGGAAATCCATGATCGAAAGGGTTTTATTTAAGCTAAATTATATTAAATAAATGAAAAGTATTTGTAATATATCATATATCATATCTAATTAAGAGACAATGCTTGAAAGATATTTCCTTCATTTATTTGCTAGTCAATTTCAATGCAAACGAGACTTTCGGGGTTTAAATTATAGTTAACTGTATTGAAAATAAATATCAGAACGTAACGCTCACTTGATTGAAATTATTGAAGCGCATCTTAATCTACTTCCCGTTAGATTATAGCTATAGCTGCCATATCACATGTGTAACTAAGTCTATTTCCCATGGGCAGCGTATCTGAAGTGTCTGAGACCAAAAATGTCTTTGCGACACTCAAATTTATTTATAAGTTTATTTTTATGTTTTATTATACCCTGAACCCATTGAAAATGGGAAATCAGGGTATAATGTTTTTGTGAAAATGTATGTAACAGGCAGAAGGAGACGTGGCAGACCCCATTAAGTATATATATTCTTGATCAGCTCGACAAACTGAGTCGATATAGCCATGTCCGTCTGTCCGTCCGTCAAACCACAAAAGCTAGAGATCTGAAATTTGAAATGTATAGTCGTGTATATCCTACGCAGTACGAGTTTATCATTTTTTTTTCGATAACTCATCCCATTTCCTTATTATCGATCAAAATCGATAACTTTTCTTCGTTTTTGAATACCGTTATAGCTATAGATTTCAGATTTACTGTGTATATCCGTGTAATGAATACAAACATTTTGCAATTTTTGGATTTTGGATGCCACGCCCCCTTCCCCCAAAATTAAAAAAAAAACGTATTTCAAATACTAGAGACTTGTGCTTTAGCAAATACATACATATGAATGCCATTAGTACGCCTTAGAAGTTTGGTTACGAAAGTCCATCTAGAAGAAAACTAATTCAACAAATAAGTTTCCATTATATAGCCCATACTGCAGCCCAAGCGCTGCCCGCGCGCAGTCGCTGCGTAAACTGCGCAGTAGCAGAGAAAGTGCTTGTGCGTGCGTGTGCATGTGTGTGTGTGTGTGTGTATGTGTTGTTTGTGTATATGTATATATAAAAGAAGCGTAAAGTGAATTGAATGTCGCATCTTCCCAGGGTTCAGGGTATCTCTTAGTCGAGCAGTCTCGACTAGAGCACTCTTACTTGTTTCTGTATGTGTGTGTGGGTGAATTGTGGTATTCCCCCAAGTCATCAGTCATCGCCTATCTGTGGCTCTTTTGTCTTTTATCATCACTTGCTTTTAGCATTATTTTTGCCAATATATTTATTATATAAATATCCCAGTCTCAATCAAATTTCTCTGTTTCACATGAGCCAATAAATTATAAATATTAAATAGATATGATCTATGGAATAGTTAAATAAAACTCTAAGCTTGGTCACAAGTTAACTTCAAAAAAGTCTTTAAAAGTTGTTTTTTTCTTCCTTTGCTTACTCGCTTCATGTTCTGCTATATTTTCTTTAGATTTCGGATTTAGGAATATTTATTGTTTTGATTACTTTCGCCTCAGCATTTGCTGTCTTATATAATGGCCGTCGCATGGCTTTGTTTAGCCAAACAAACGCATTTCCCCATTAACACCTATTAAAAACTTTCGAACACGATTCCTACTCAAAAATCAAATTGAATTTGCCGTAATTATCTGTATCTGTATCTGTATCTGTTTCTCGTACCGAGCAGCCTAGCGTGCATATTAAAGATTTTTGCCAACAACAAAATATTTGAGATACAAAAAAAAAGCATGCAATGCATACAAGCAAATACATAGTATATTTATAAATATATATATTGTATATATGTATCTACTTTTATATATATATTTATTTACTTTTACTTTATTTACGTTCGATTTCGTTTTCGTTGACGATTTTTGTTGATGATTTCTTTCACATCCGCCTTGTGCGTATGCGCATGCGTATGCGATTGGTCATCACATCTGGGCAGATGCTATTGATGGCCCATTGGCGACCATTCACGGACCTTTAACTGTCATGCAAATTTTTGGTTGCGCATTTACACAAATAATAATAAAAATAGCAGCAACATCAGCAACAGCAACAGCAGCAGCTCGAAGAAGAAGATCATTGCTGTGCGCATGCGAAATTAAAATGATCGAACTAAACTTGTTTCGCTTTTCTGTTTCTTTTTGTTGTTGTTTGTTTGATTTGTATACGCTTGGTATACGCTTTATTTTGGACAAGATTTCGGCTGTTGGGGCGGGGGCGAAACGAGTTTATTGCGACAAGTGTCCAAGACTGAATAGCTCTGCTCATCATTGGTGCGGCGTTTGATGTCAGCTCTGAAATATGCGTGTGACATACGTAAATATATTTTTGGCATACACACTCTGATATGTATTCATATGTATGTTATGTATGCATAGTAACTGCAAAAGGCGGAAATGATGCACCTACAAGTGCTGCCCATCCCTCGTCAGTTTGCTGATGGACTGCGGGCGTATGAATGCATTTGCACCTACCTTTTTATATAATATTATAAAGTGCTAGACTCTGTAAGTGTTCTAAGCAACAAACTCTCCCTCTCCCACTCCCTCTGCCTCTCTCATGCATAGCTGCTTAGCTTGTGGCGTTGATTTGAAATTTTGAATCGCACGCGCTTCTATCTTCAAGTTGATTTGCGAAGCTTGGCTGGCTGGCTGGCTGGCTGGCTGGCAGTTTTGTGCTGATTGTCTTACCGGTTTGCCAATTAAGCCACGTAGCTTGAAAACGGCAACAAAATGCCTTTTAGCAGTGAGCAAAGCCATTGCTGCATCCATAGCTTGTAATGTATCTTCCAGAGACAACATTGTTCAGTCCATGGAAAGCCGCTTCGTTACGTATGCAGCACGGCACACATAAGCACAGTGTCGACTGCCGCCTTTAGATGCAGACATGCTCCAGATACTGCTTAGATGTGATTCAATTTCAGTATTCGGGACTTGGGCCCGCATATTATTTACCCTTTTGCCAGACCCGAAAGCCACACATACATCCGCATCTGTGTGCATGTGTGTGCATAGTTACAGAGGTTTCCATACATGCATCGTATTTATGTATATAGTGCAAACCAGTTGCGCGACTTGGGCTTATGACAAAAACTTTGAGTTTATCTTCAAAGAGTCTGACAAAGACTGAAATAGTGAAACATATTATTGCTACATAATTGACAATTTAGGTGATTAACTTGTTCACGAAGTGAAAAGAGTATATTGGTTTTGTGATATGTTGTGCTGTCCATCCATCCATCCGTCTGTCCGTCCGTCTGTCCGTCCGACCGTCCGTCTGTCTGTTTGAATGCAAACCATTTCACCACTATTGCAGCTGTAGACTTGAAATATAGAACATATACTCGTGAGTATATATATCTCATAAAGTCTTAAGAAATTTAGAATATATACTCGCGTTGACAAGCGAAGATCAGAAATATTTAGTGGACATATTTACGCCCATTTGAGGGCATGGAAAATCAAAAAGCCTTAGACCCAAAATTTGAAAGTTTCATTACTGTAGAGTGCTTTTAAGAACTGATTAACAATTATATCTTCACGCCTACTGGAGGCGTGGCAAATCAAAAATATGCAGTATTTTTCACAATTTCAGAGCCTTTGACCCAAAGGTTCATTACTGTAGAATGATCCACGCTTACTGGGGGCGTGGCAAATCTTGAATCTAAGGACCCAAAAGTTGATAGTTAACTTACTGCAGACTCCCTCTTGAGATTCATACCAAATGATTGAACTGTGAACTAGTATGATGCAGTCAGTAGCGGCCGACTGCAACTTTTGCACTTGCTTTAATTAGAGATCTTTACATATCAAGATGAAGAAGACTCGTGCTGTTTATTGCTTTTGCTTTTGTTTCATGAATACAAATTTTTATCTATTTATAATAAGATGCTGAGCTATCCAACTCTGTTTACCTGTCTGTTATTATGGCTGGACTGCAAATATATTATCACACGATCTCTTGATAGATACGTCAGAGTCGAATCACTTTAATTAAGAGCTCTCATTGATGATTGATCATTTGAAGCTATGGTATAACCTTGCCTTAGAGCAATACTCATAGAGCATATCATATAGTTTTACTGTTCTCTGCTCTGCTTCATAGTGACTCATTGTTAGTTGGCACTGTTCAGTTCAGTGTCTACTACACAGCCGTGCGAGCGAGCATTCAAGCAAACTCTTGCTTTCTTTCTTAACCAAATCGTTTTACAGCAAAAAGCATTTAGCTGTCTGCAATGGAAATTAAGGAGAGTTCCCTCATAGACTGCTCCAATATATAAGTTAACCAGTAATCTGTCTATGATTTATACATATCTCTTGGCTTGGCATGTGGGCCTTAACAAGCTTTCTCCCACACACAGTCTATCGCACAGCTTGCACAGCTTGTGGTACGCCAGCTATTACAATTACACATGAGCTGCCTCTAAATGTCAAGAGTAGCTAAAGAAAAAAGAGAATAAAAAGAATATATTTATTCACATAGACAACTATCTCTAACAATTTGCCATAGATCAATATTTGTATGCTCTCTCAAGTCGACATTGAATCGAGTGACTTGACAGACGCGGAGTATGATTTAAGTTAACTTATTTACTTATACGCCCACAGCTATACAAATTTGGGCAGCTATTGCTATCAGCAGCACAGCATCACTAGAGAGTCAACAACCTCACAAACTGTAAACAGAGTATTTGGCAAGTGTGAATACCCGACTGCTGTAATATACGGCAAGCTGAAGTCTTCTTATTATTTGCACTCTCACTTTTTGTCACTTTCGCATCAAGAATATCGCTCGAAACACGTCTGAAAGGAAAGGCAAAAGCATATTCCAGTTTTTGACGCTGAACAAGTCTTACGAATGTGTGATATATATATACATATAGATGCTAATAGACCTTATTCAAGTCTTATACATATGCATATATTTATATTATAAGGTTTTGGCATTTGTACCCTGATCATGTTAACTGATTCTGCAAATGTGTCTCTCTCTCTCTCGATATAACATCGATCAGCAACTGGCTCGTTAGAGAGGTCAGAGAGAACACTTGAATTTGTGTCACGACACACTCGTAACTGTAAATGTGTGCAATTTTTGTATGACTTGAAGGTCGACCTGCTGTGCGAGTCAAACTGTGGCAATAGCAAAGTTATAAATTAATTTTTTAAGCCAAAGTTAACACAAGAGAAAACACATTAAAATTGCCTCGCTGCTGGCATTTAAACTTGTTTTGCTCGCGGCCCGTCGACAACAACAACAGTTGGCAGCATGCAGCTGACTGCTGAAATTCCTAAGATATTGAAGTGCCAAATGACCAACAAACAAACTGACCCTCAATTGGTATTTACTTAAAGAATGTGATTTCACACAAACGATGAATCAATCCAAATCAACTGAACAATCACTGCACAATGCCCATACGCCTGGCTTATACAATTTATTCAAATACATATATACATATTCATATATATATATACAAGTATATTGTATATACATATATATATGTATATCTGTATAATATTGTACAGTTAATATGCCGCGGACAATGAGATTTTGCAACAATTGCTGGCTTGTTGGTTTGTTGGCTGACACAATCCAGATAGGCCGACTGTGTGTAGCTGCTGAGGGTCGAGTTTTCCTGCTCAATTGTGAAAAAAACTATACAAAAAATTGTGTTCGTCTGCAAAGAAAATGTAACGGGAATTGTATGAGCTTAATTGTTCTCTGAAGATCGTAAAAACTTTGGTTCATGCATGAAAAAAGGTCAAGATATTTTAAATTGAAAGTAAAAAGATTCTACTCAATTAATAATTGTTAGAATTTAATAATTGTTAGAAAAGCTTTTCCTTAAAAAAACAAAATATTTTAATTTTTACAATATTCAAGTTTTTCTAACTTGAAATAACATAAATATTTCTTACACAAAATAATGTATTTATATTATACAATATATATAACAATTAAATATACAATATCTAAATAAATAATAAATAGAAATAATTTTCTTAATCGAAAACAAACTACAAATAAAAATGTATTTTTTCTTTGACATATATATATATATATATGTATAAAATATAGTTAAATATAAATTATTAATTGAATACAAAAATTAAATAAAGGTTTTTATTAAAAACAAATTACAAATAAAACATTTGTTAATTTTTTTATATAAAATGGGAAATCAGGGTATAATGTTTTTGTGAAAATGTATGTAACAGGCAGAAGGAGACATGGCAGACCCCATAAAGTATATATATTCTTGATCAGACAAAACTGAGTCGATATAGCCATGTCCGTCTGTCCGTCCGTCCGTCTGTCTGTCCGTCCGTCCGTGTGAACGCAGCGATCTCGCAAACCACAAAAGCTAGAGATCTGAAATTTGAAATGTATACTCGTGTATATCCTACGCAGTACGAGTTTATCATTTTTTTTCGATAACTCATCCCATTTCCTTATTATCGATAAAAATCGATAACTTTTCTTCGTTTTTGAATACCGTTATAGCTATAGATTTCAGATTTACTGTGTATATCCGTGTAATGAATACAAACATTTTGTAATTTTTTAATATTGTATTATTTTTTCATTTCATTATTTTTTGATTGAAAACAAATTACAAATAAAACATTTGTGTCTTTATTTATATAAATATATATTTTTTTAAATTGTAAATATATGTATATAAATATTGTATATAATATACTTAACTTACTATTATTTTTTTTTATTGAAAACAAATATATTTTTTCACATTTGAAAAGCTTGTTCATATTTTGTAAAATTAAACAAATATAAGTATATAAATCTTTATATTATATATTTATTTATTAAATGTATAATCCATAAGCTTAAATATATTTTTAGAAATGCTTTTTTATTTGCTATTTCTTTAAAATTATTAATTAAAATTATTAAATAAAAAATAATAATATTATATAGAAAATGATGCGAATAAAAACTAATAAAAAATATAATATTTTTATGGATCATTTCAAATTTTCGATAACATATCTAACTATACATAAGATAATGCAATTTTTGCTTATTGCACATCTGCAATTTCTACTAAGATTCAAGCTGTTATTAATTGATTTATAGTATGAATATAAAGAGCAAATCAAAACATTTCATTAAATATTATCAATTATTGTTTATTTATTAATTCATAAAAAAGTGAACTCTTTGTCAAAACTAACTTTCTATTTCAACTGCACATGAATATAGAAATAATATTAATACAAATCAAAATATGTCATCGATTGTCTTCTCTTTTCAAATTTAAAGTTGTTATGCAATGATTTAACAGTGCAGTTACTTTTTTTTCAGTGTACTCATATAAGTAGCTTATCACGGAGAGCCAAGTGTTATCTTCGCTAACAATGGTCAGCATCTTTATGGTGCTGAAATTAGTTTTCACACATCTTCCTCTTTCGGTCTTCCTCTCTATGACGTGCATAATACACGCTCTCTGACTTTGACGAGACTTCTTTTTTACTAGCATGCGTTAACATTCGTTTTTGCTTGAGCTCTTCATAAGCTGAACTCATTAAATCTGTGAGCAGGGAGTTTAATGGATTTGTGAAGATTAATGTGAAGAGATAGCAAAAGGCGTGGTTGAGCATATAAAGTATATATATATATATTCCTATACATGATGAACAGCCGAAAGAAGCGTAGCTGAGCCTTTAAGAGATATACCGAATACTTTAATATGTACTGTAAGGTATACAGCCGCATCGAACTGGTCTTGTACGTCTATCGATCCAGCTCTTTGCTCAAGTTGTAGAGCTTCTGAATGCACTTTTGTTTTAAGCAATAAAGTTGATGATTGAAATAATATTTGAAAAAATTCTAAATGGTATTGAGCTTCAGTTATTATAATAAATCTTGAGTCAAAAAATCTAACAACTTGAATTTATTTTCTGCTGTTTCAAGAAAAATAAAAATAAAAGCTAGAAAATTATGTTTTGGCTTGAAAATACTCTGTAAGTAGAGCTGATCGAGAAAGGACTTAGTGTATCTCTTTGTCCAGCACTCTCAACAAAAGCACTTTTACTTAATTTAAAAATTTTTGTGGCTTAAAATTTCATTTGGGAAGACTTCAAATATTACCTAATTTGACATAACTGTGACATGATTTAAACATAATTGAATATGCTGCATATGTATAGTCAAACAATGGCAAATATATATATAAATATGTTATATATACTATATATATATATAATAAAATGATATATATATAAGTATATGATAAACCAGTTTGTGAATTTAAAAAGGGCGCACAGCTTACGTAACTCTCGTCTGTTTCTTTCTCATTTGGCTTCAGTTTATTTGTGTATTTCTTTTGGCTGTTTTGTATTTCTTTTTTTGTATATTACATATGTTTGCTGTAAATATATTGCATAAGTGGTGCAAACGCCTCTTCAATAAAAGGCTTATAAAAATACTTTATTTGGCGAGGTATTAAGGCTTATGGCAGCCGAGCTCTTTGCTCGCTAATTTGCTGGGCAGGCGTCGAATTAGCGCAGCTAATTATCGTTAAGACAGCGATCGTAAATGATAATTGGTGAGCAAACGAAGAGGCTGCTTTGCAGACTTTGGCTGACATCAACTTTCGATTTTACTTTGAAGCATGGCAATTGATGAAACTTATACTCATACTCACACTGTGACATGACAAATATTGGAAACTCTGGCAATGATCCGATGATCGATTCAGATCCGTATTTTGAGACATTTTCACTCGTTCTACTCGTATCAGGCCTTTCGCTTTTCATTCGCATCTAGTTTTTGTCCACATGCAGAGCAGAGCAGAGCTGCTTTCACCGATCATGATGTATTCATTAAGCCATTCGTGCTTTGACGTAATTTCATTGCCATCGGCCCGTGCAGCGACCGTTAATCCGCTGACTAGTTGTCAAATTGTAAGTCAGCATTTAAGCTCTGCAAATTTCACCTGTGACGTTAACATGCATCATTGAAAGAAACTAGTAAGAAAGCTCTGCTCTACAAGTGAATGACTTGAAGATAGCTAAGCTAAGCGATAGAGTTTTTCCTTTTTTTATTATTATTTATTAAACTTAATTTGCCAGCAGGGGTTTATGGAGAACGAATCGAACTGGGCGATACCCTTGATAAATACCTGCTCATAGATTAAATAGATTCTTCTACTTTAGTCATGATAAACAGACAAGCTTTGGGCTGAGTTTTAAGTTATATTACCAATACCTAGCATACTAGAACACCCTAAGATACTTTTAGCTACTGATACAGATGGGAATGCTATGATATGATCATGGAAACATTACAAGCAGAAGTCAACTGTAGCCTGCCAAGCTGTGTCAGCTTTAGCTCAGTTTTCTGCTCTCTTTACTAAACAGAAGCAATACAATTAAGTTAAGATAACATTAAATAAAAGTATTTTTGCTGCCAACAATATAATCGTTTGTTAACTTTCAATTATGACTGCTCGACTTGGCACATTGCTTTGCAGCTCATGAAAGTTAATTGTGAATGCAGCTCTTGTAATTAGATTTGTTTTAATAGCAATTCTGAGCTCAGCTCTGCTCTGCTCTGCTCTGGCTGGCTACTTTATGGAACACTGAAGTCCAAGCAACTGGTCTGTTCGGGTTGGGTCGAGTCTGTTCTGGTCTGGTCGGCTCGAGCCTGTTCGGTTCAAACGGAATTGCGGTAGTCATTGAAATTCCTCACCCGTGACTCAATGTCTCAGCGAGTTTTCTTTCGATCTCCGGTTGCTGCTTTGAATAAATCAGTTCATTTGCTTGTACTGCAGTGTAGCTTTGACATTTAACGTCGTTTGTTTTTTTTTTTTTTTTATGTTTGTTTGTGTCATGAATTGGATTTGAAAGAACCTATAATTGAAGTGATAAAGTAACTCTGTCAACCAGTTCTATTAATGAATTAGACAATTTTACTTTTATATATATAACATATAAATATATATATATACAGTTATATTTATATTTAGAGATTTTATTTAGAGATTTGCAACTTTAAGTTGGCTACGCTGCTTCATTTGTCAACCCATTTATTAGCTGATAGTTTCTTTTTATTGAGTTTGGCCTGACATTTCTTTATAAATAGACTTATACCAGAGCAATGCTTGCATATTGTTGAAATGCAGCACAAATTAATATTTATATTGAATTTCCACTCAAAATTTTGGTTGCATTTGAAGTGAGGTTGATTCGCAAGTTTCTGTCAAAACAGCCTAAAATTCACAGCAAATTAGCGTTTGGTGCACTTTATGGACTGGCGGAATCATTGTTTGATTTATCTTTAAAAATCATGATGGTCATGTTTGTGATGAATGTGAATATTTGTGTTCCAGATTGCGCTTTCGCTGAAATATATAAAAAAAAATACAATATATTGTATATATATAAAGTTTTCAATACCAATGTCATTATCAACATGAAATTTACGACCTTGCCTAACCTACAAAACGATCAAGTAAAGGAACTTGTACCATGGCAGCTCTATTGTTATCTAAGCTATAATCAGAGCAAAAGGTTCAAAAGGTTAGATATGAATTTAAAATAAAACATCAGTTCAGCATAGATCGTTATAGCTGAATCATCGATCGATCATCTATGATTTCTATCACATATAGGAAAACGTGTAAATATCATAACTAGTTCAGCTTTAGTCAGCTATCAGATATCAAATTTCTAATCACAGCCAATGATTAGTTGCTGATTTTGGTGTTTTAATGATGTGCTCGGCCTTGGTAACATCTATCATCGATCAATGGCAACTTTCAGTCAACAGCAACATGTTTGACTCGAACTCTATAGATAGTCACTGGATGGCACACATGAATGATAATGCATCCAGCAGACGAGTCGTGTGTGTGTGTGAAACCGCTTTGGCAAACATTAAAAATGGAAATGGGACTCGAGTTTTCTTTTTTCGTGTACGTCGCAGATGTTGACCCAATCGGCAATTGCCAAGCCCCAAACCCCCGAAAAGCAGTCTCCCGTAATCTCACCCTCACCCGTACTAGCTAACTGACTGGCCTGTTTGTTCATTTGCTAGACATCCGGCGATATCATCAATGCCATGGCTAATGACAACTTTCGCTTTTTCGGCGCACTGCGATTAAGAAAGCCAAGGAGTATCCAACTGGTTGCATCCAGTCAAACTCAAAGTCAAAGTCATTGACTGCACTGACTCAGTGACTCCTGCGTGGTCGTTGTCAGCTGCACCATCGACTAGCTCGTAATTGGCGCTTTAGCCATTGCAACTCTTTATATTTGGTGCTCATCTAGAGAAGACAGGATCAGCTGAATTTCACCAGCAGCCGCAGCCGATATGGCAACCGGCGGCCAATAATGAAAGTTCACACGATTGCAGGTTTCTAGATCTGTCGTGTGATGTTGATGTTGATGTTGATGTTGATATTGATGCTGTGTATCCATCGCATCGCTAAAGTCATTGACGTTGGTGTTGGCTTAGACGATGTCATTGTCGAAGTCTTTAAGTCAGCTACTGGCCATGTGAATATGAGTTAAGTTAGTTTTGTGCAAATCTCCAAGGAATCCAAATTCCATATTCTATAATCCATCTAGCCTCATTATTGTATATCGATAAATATCGATTATAAGCTAATTTCCCTAAGTAACATTTCAAATCAATTCTAGACCCATTGCTGTGTATCGATAAATATCGATTTTAATCAAGTTTCCCTAAACAACATTTCCATACTCCGTGTGTTTGTTGATGTGGATAATAAAGAAATCCATATTCTAATCGCATACTGTATTCATATTCTAAGGTCAATACTGTATATCGATTAATATCAATTTTAAACAAGTTAAACAATATTTCAATAAAATGTCAATAAATATCTATCTAAGACAAGGTTCCTTCAACGGTTTTTCTATTCGTCATATGTTTCTCAATCTATACATATGCCAAAAGAATCCATATTCTAAGCCCATTATTGTATATCGATAAGTATCGATTTTAATCAAGTTACGCTAAACAACATTTTTATACGCCGTGTGTTTGTTGATGTGGATACTAAAGGAATCCATATTCCAGACACATTGCTGTTTATCGATATATATCGATTGTAAGCTAGTTTCCTCAATCAGTATTTCTATATGTTGTGTGTTTGTCAATCTGTATACCAAATCAATATTCTAAGCCCACAATTGTATATCGATAAGTATCGATTTTCGGCAAGTTTCCTTAAACAATATTTCTATACGTCCTAATCTATATGCTAGCATGATCATAACATTATCGATAAGTATCGATCAAATAGGAATTGTTATCTAGCTATATCTGTAGCTAGACTCCAGCTTAAATGCATAGAACTAGCTGGGTACAGGGTAACTCACAGTCAGGGCCACTCGACTATAGCACTCTTGTCTGTTCATTGTTGCTTAATTACAAATACCTTGGGTCAAAATTCAGAATGGGCCACTAAATTTCTCACGTTTATATTGCATCTTGTTGGGCTGGATTGGCCAACAATGGGACTTGTGGATTCACATGGCATAAATCTCGACAAAATGCGATGCTAAATGCACCACCTTATCGCCCGTGACCATCCACTCATGTTTGCCATTTTTTGTTTTATTTTGCTTTTTTGGCTTTGCTTTATATAACTGGCGCACCTGCACCCGAACTTAAAGTGCATCTAAGCCTGTGCTCCGCTGGCTGCACTTCAATCCAAATTTCAAATGTTAAGCTTGACGATTGCACAACTCGTGCCGCGATGTCGACGGCGGTGTCGTTTCGTATGCTTTTGATCTGCATATGTGCCGCGCCCCTGGCGCATACGCAATTCCGCCAGACATTGATCTTTTTGGGGCGTTGACATTGCGAGGCTCGGGTGCGTGAAACCTGACGTTACGTGACTTGACGTGCCGCAAATTCTCGCCCGGCTACGTGCACCATCCAAAACATCAGATAGTGCCGTTATGCCGCCCATAAGAGCGCTCAACTGTCTTTAAATTATACAGACACATTGAACAGAAGTACATTGTGCCTTGGCCGGGCTTACTGACTTGACTGCCTCAATGACATATTCGTGTATTGTTATGAGTGTTAAGAGTTTCTGATGACGCCTACCCGAAGTGAAGGGCAAGTCTTTATCGACTAATGTCGCCAAAATTCAAAAGGTTGACAACTTCTCATCACCTCCAAAGATGAGAGATCATACGACTTGACAATGTTCATATTTGTGCTTAAAGTCACATACAATGGACATGGAAATGCCTCGAACTTGTGATTAAAAATATAAGAAGAATAAATGTATATAATACATATCAGGGGCGTTAAGCAATGTTTAACTTCTGCTTTTTACTTAACTTCATACCTCTTTTTAATTCTTTTGCAAGGATGTTAAAGAGTTTAGGTTTTGTGAAAGTGTTTGATACATGCAGAAGGAAACGTGGCAGACCACATAAAATATATGTCCATAGATTCTTCATAAGGTCAACGAGCTGAGTTGAACTTGTCCGTCCGTCTGTCCGGCTGTCCGTCTGTCCGTCCGTCCGTCCGTCCGTCCATCCGTCCATTTGTCCATCAGTATAAACATAGCGATTTCGGTATCCACAAAAGCTAGAGACTTGATATTTTAAACATAATTACTTGCCAAAAGGGGAAACTTATTGCCTCCATAGCAAGATCTGTTAGATCCTGTCAACTACTCTTAAAATTAAGCTCCAGTTTCATCAATTGCCTATGCATAAAGCTGAAGTTCCACAGTTTACTTACTGCATGCCAAAACCCAACTTCACTAGCTTATTGTCTATCAATGGGAGAACCAATATCTAGTGAAGGACTTTCTGTGAGTTACCATAAACAGACAAAAATGTCTGTAGATCATATTCTAAGAATTATATTTAATACAAACTTCATCAATTTACTAAATTTCTCTGCACTCGAACGAAATTTTTGGCAGCATAAATTAACATTATTTACCAATTGATAGCTGCAGGCAACTCAAATAAGTTTAAGTTTTATCAAGCTGCAATTTTAAGATAGATAAGAAATATGTACATACGTCAGCAAGTGGGTTATGTCAAGGACTGCTCATATTTGACATTGCCTACCACAAAAGTTGAAATGTGGGTCGTTCATTTTTCATAAGCCATTGCCAATTCTAATGCGAATTCTCAGCGGGCTATTGTGAAGTAAGTGCAACCAACAGCAACAGCAATAGCAATAGGCAATAGGCAATCATAGGCAATTAAAGCCACAGCAGCAGCACATGCGTCTACATAGATGTGCATGTGTATGCAAATTTAAATACACATGCTTAAATAGCCAGTTTAATTTTCAAGGCTAACACGAGGCAGACTTTATGCAAAGCGATCAGAAACAGCAACAGCAACAGCAACAGCAACTGTAACCGAGTTAACAGCAGTAACAAGAGCAGCAACAGCAGCCGCAGCAGCCGCGACAACTGTGGATGAGATATTGCAATTATGTACGCAGTAACTATATACGAAATCGTTTTTGCAGGCGTAACGACTGCCTGACTGACTGGCTTACATAAGAAACGAGGTTCCAGCTGCAGTTGCAGTTGCTGCTATTGCTGCTGTTGCTGTTGCTGTTGCTGGCAACAGAGAAAAATATGCCACAGTTGTCCAGCGGTTGCCGTGTTGCAACTTATCGACATCATCAGCCAACTGGCTGGCATAAAAAGAAGTTGTTATTTAGTAGCCAATAGCCAGCAGACAGACGTCTCCGTCCTCGTCTCGGCACTTTGGGGATAGCTTTTGAAAAAGTGATTCTCGAATTGAACCTGTTGTCACCCCGGCCAATCGAGTCGATATGCCTTTAAATGCAAAGGACTTGGACCGATTTGGATCGATTGTTGCAGTTGCCAAAAGTTGCCAAAGTTGCCAATGCATACATGTCGCATGCACTGTGAGTTTTTCATCTTTGGCGTCAAATTGACAAATTTGTCCACAGTCGCTGGCCAATCAATGCCCATGCGCTGGTATTGTACAATCTGAATTGTTGGCATTTTATTTAGATATTTTGTTGCCTGTGAATTTCAGCTTCGGTTTTAGCTTTTCATTGCAATTTGTACGCAATACAATTTTGTTGTTGTTGTTGTGAGCAGCTGCCTGCTGCATTTGCTTTTCGTTTCGCCATCGATAATAAAGAAATGTTAAGCAATGCGTGCGACAGACAAAATGACAACAACAACAGCAGCAACAGCAGCAGCAACAACAACCAATGTAAATTATGGCCATGTATAAATGTAAATTAAAAGTCGTCTTATAGACATTTACTGTTGCAGTTAGCTGTTGTTGTTGTTGTTGTTGTTGTTTCGCCATGCCCAATCAAATATATTTTGGTCTTCACTCAGGTACTCAGTAAATAGACCATTACCTAAATGTAAGCACATGTGTGTTTGTCCCCCCTCTGCAAGTGGATCGACCAAAATGCTTTGTCCCACAAGTGGCTTGCAAATGGCACACTCCAACTAATGCCGGATATGGATACGGCTAACGACTTACGGCTCTGGCTTTGATTTTGGCTTGAGGGGGAAAGCGCTGTGGCCCAAGTAGTGGCTGTGCTGTTAGCTGTTGGCTGCTTTGTCGTCGCTTCAATCGCCGAGTGGCACTCGCAAGTGCGTTCCAAATGTTACTCAAACTATTATATGAAAACACATTCCACGCCCCGAACAATTCACCGCTTTTTTTTCATAATCAATAATCGACGCACTCAGCTCTTCTTGCGCACAATCGCATTAAGTGCACATGACTTGAACATCTATCAACGCATCTCCAATTCCACTCGATCATTAAAACGGAATTTTAAAAAATTTATTGCTTAGTCATGTGATGGGCAGAGTTCGGAGTCATTTGATCAGAGAGAATGTAGCGCTTCTTTTTTTTATAAAATTAAATTAAATTTATAATTTGCATTTGTAAATGCTTTTCTAGTTAGCTGTTGCTGTGTAGAGTATTGGACGATAAGATGTAAAACTAGTTTTATTTGTGCGTGTAGATGATGGTTTTTTATAATATTGAGATAGAAATGAAATGAAGTGATACTGCACGAGCCATGGGTGAGGCTAGCTCTTGAATGTTTTGAGTCTTCTTCTCTGGCGAAATCTTCTGGCAAGTCTGTTGAGGGTAGAGAACAGTTTATTGCGATTGCTTGTTTATCATGTCTCCGACCAAGGAAATGTAGCTTGAAATGTTTTTGTTCAATAGAAACTAATTTTATTTCATATTCCTTATCATTTGTTAATATTTAAAGTACACATTTCATGGCCTTTACTACTTAAGTATATTTATTTAAACTTACATATCCTTAGGAATCTAGATAAATTGCATAAAATTGTCTATGCTAGTCTATGCAGTCTATGCTAAAGACTAAGCAAGTGAGACTTACTTAAATATAATTTATTCAAATATTAAATATATTGATATTTATTTGATATTATATCTGATAAATGATTTTATAAATATTTAAATATTTTTTTTTAAATTTCTAATTAAATATACATTTTTTATAGATATAAATTGAAAATTGATTTTGCTCGTCTATAGATATTGAGTCGTTTGCTTTATCATTGAGCTTTCATTTTGGGCGCTATTTACACAAAACATCAAATTCAGCTGAAAATGAGATACTTTAGCCGCTGCTTATATAATCAGCTCATAAAAGAAAAAGTTAGCTTCCTGCTATTTCCTTCAGCTTCAAATTAATAAATAGAAAACATACATGACAATGCTGTGAACCATATACATAAGCACACACACACACACACACACACTTGTCTGCATATGTATTTGTACCTGTGCTAATTAGCCAAAGACAACATCAAATTATTGCAGATGATGGTGATCCCCACTTGGCGTTTTTACCACTTTTCACTCAAATACAAATCTTTCAAGTTTTTTTTTCTTCTCATTTTCTGTGTGTGTAAAATTAACTTTGGCTTCGATCAATGAATGCGTGTGTGTGTGCGTGCGTGTGTGTGTGTGTGTGTGTGTGTGTGTGTGTGTGCGTGCGTGTGTGTGTGTGTGTGTGTGCGTGCGTGTGTGTGTGTGTGTGCGTGTGTGTGTAATATAAAAACCGGCATGACTCGCATACACGCACATTCCATGAACAGACAGCCGCTATTTGTTGTTGCTTAGCTTTCTTATATAATTATACCCTGCATATATATAGGCATAGATATGGGCATATAGGCATAAGAAGTTGAAGAATGACCATCAATATTTTCAATTATTTATATTTTTATTAAATGAATAATATTTACTAAATGAGTTTATCTCTTGATCTACATCTGCTTTGATTCTATGAATGTAAATAATTAATTTCAAATAAATCTCTACATGGATTCTGATGTAATATACGACAGATTCTTACTCTTACCTCCAAAAGATAAACATGTATTATCATCTTAGATACACACTCAGAGAGAGAGAGAGAGAGAGAGAACTAGATATGCTTCACTTCAAACTCACTAAAATTGAAAGTCTCAATAACCTATTGCCATACATCTTTGCTAGTTACAGGGTATCTTGCAGTCACTCACTGTCGCCTCTATTGCTACTAAACGCCGTAGCGTATGTAAGGTAGTTCATAAAGTATATAACATCTATCTGTAATATAAGCCATGATTGTTTGCTTTGCTTTATTGTTGTTGTTGTTTTTATGATGTTACCAAACTTTGGCATTTCGATTTAAAAATTCGGTATTTATATTGCATTGAATGTGTTGAATTTGGCTTATTTTTATGACCTAAGAATGTCAACGACTGCGTAATACCTGCACCTGTTCAGCTTGAGTTGGCCTTAGCAGTGCTTAAGCTTAAGTTTAGTATATATTTAAGATTGAGTCCTGCAGAAATGATTGTAAATTGTGACTAGTCTTAGCTAGCCACTATACACATTTTAATTGGCTAACGAGTGCTTGGTATATTTATAGCATCATTGACAGACGTCGATTTCTATTTGGATATTTGCCCTAATTGCTGCAAAGCAGCTTATGCAATGGAGCGAAGCAACTAGTTGAATTATTGGCACCTGAGTTGCTTCCTCATTTGAAGCGCCCGAAGCGACAACTCTGTGACTTCCCACCGCATTGAAAAACCTACAATAAGAAAGCAACAAAGAGCGAACATAATAAACTTAGCTAGCTGTTGTATTTCATTAAATGAAATTTGCATATAAAAGTCATAAGGTTGTGTAACGTGTTTTGATAGATGGTGGCGTTGGGGTCGACCTTCATGGGAATTTGAGGTGCTTGATATGTTTTTGTCACTGAATTTGGTCTCCGATGTCCGCATCATAATCCATCGATGTCACTGTGTCAATGCCTAAAATATTATTATTTAAATATTCATCGTTTATATATCGAACGTTTATTTATTTCTATTGTTTTGCTTACAGTTCCGGCGTGGAGCGGCCTGGCAAACCCTCTTTCTCCTCTGCGCACTAGCCTACTGCATCAATGGTAAGATTATCGAGAGATTGCTTGATTTCCAGATTTAATAACTCATTTTTGTTGTCCAATGTGTAATTGCAGTTGCGAGTGGAGAGGGCCGAGTGGTTTGTTACTACACCAATTGGAGTGTCTATCGACCGGGCACTGCCAAATTCAATCCCCAAAACATTAATCCATATTTGTGTACACATTTGGTGTACGCATTCGGTGGATTCACCAAGGATAATCAAATGAAGCCGTTTGACAAGTATCAGGATATAGAGCAGGGTAAGCCAGACACGCCCACAGAGACACACCCACACATAGCAATGCATAATAAATTGGTTGTGTTACTGAAACAAATTGAATTTCATTTCAACTCGACTTCAATTTCCGCCCAACTCCCACCCTGTCTGCCCTGCCTTGCTGACTCCATGCTTCCCAATTTCCGCAGGTGGCTATGCAAAATTCACCGGTCTGAAAACCTACAACAAGCAGCTGAAGACGATGATTGCCATTGGCGGCTGGAACGAGGCCTCGTCACGGTTCTCCCCTCTGGTGGCTAGTGCCGATCGGCGCCAACAGTTCATCAAGAACATCTTGAAGTTCTTGCGCCAGAATCACTTCGATGGCATCGACTTGGATTGGGAGTATCCAGCTCATCGTGAGGGCGGCAAGTCGCGCGATCGAGATAACTATGCGCAGTTCGTACAGGAATTGAGAGCGGAATTCGAACGCGAGGCGGAGAAGACAGGACGCTCTAGGCTGCTGCTCACCATGGCCGTGCCAGCTGGCATTGAGTACATTGACAAGGGCTACGATGTGCCGAAGCTTAACAAATATCTGGATTGGTTCAATGTGCTGACCTATGACTTCCATTCGTCGCACGAGCCGTCGGTCAATCATCATGCGCCACTTTACTCTTTGGAGGATGACTCCGAATATAACTATGATGCTGAGTTGAACATTGTATGAGCCTTAGTGCTAAAAATAATTGTTATACATAAATAAATTGATCTCTTTTGCCCATCAGGACTATTCCATCAAGTATTACCTTAAGGCTGGCGCCGATCGTGACAAGCTGGTGTTGGGCATTCCCACTTACGGCCGCTCATACACGCTGATCAATGAGGAAAGCACTGAGCTCGGCGCCCCCTCCGAGGGGCCTGGTGAACAGGGTGACGCTACCAGAGAAAAGGGCTATTTGGCTTATTATGAGGTAGATAAGATCCACAGTTTCTGCTTTAACAAAACATATTCTAACTGACTTTTACAATACAGATTTGTCAGACACTTAAGGAAGACTCAGAATGGACTGTGGTGCAGCCGAATGCCAATGTCATGGGCCCATATGCCTATAGGCGCAATCAATGGGTCGGCTATGACGACGAGGCCATTGTGCGCAAGAAGGCGGAGTATGTGGTCGCCCATGGCCTGGGCGGTATCATGTTCTGGGCCATAGACAACGATGATTTCCGTGGCACATGCAGCGGCAAGCCATATCCCTTGATTGAGGCTGCCAAAGAGGCTATGTTTGATGCATATGGGTAAATATCGGCATTCATCAACTGATCCCTATCTAGCTTAACGTTTAACATTTCTCACAGCCTGGGCATCAATGAAGTCGCTAAGTCAGTTGGCCCCCAAAAGCCGTTGCGCTCGAGAAGTCGCGAGAATGGCATCAGCAGCACCAGAAAACATCTGAACTCCGAAGCAGAGTCGAACTCACGTGGCTCCAGTGCCACTCGTCGTCCTGCCAGTAGAGGCAGCACGACGACAACGCCGATTCCGACCACTATTAGACTGACCGAGCCCAAGGGATCCTCGCTGTACATTGGTGGAAGGGGCTCAACGACGCCAGCACCACCAACAACGCCAGATCCCGGCTCGGACTTCAAGTGCGAGGAGGAGGGCTTCTTCCAGCATCCACGCGACTGCAAGAAGTACTACTGGTGCTTAGACAGCGGTCCATCCGGCCTGGGCATTGTGGCTCATCAATTTACGTGTCCATCTGGCCTCTACTTCAATCCCGCAGCAGACTCATGCGATTTCGCGCGCAATGTACCATGCAAGACCAAGAAGTGAGTAGCTGCTAACCAAGACTCAAAGCACTTTCTTTATTCGCCTTATTAACTGTCCCCACACAGATCGACAACTGCTGCGCCAGTGACATCGACAACCAGCACAACAACAACAACAACGCCACGAGCAACCAGCAGCTACAATCGGGTGACAGCAGCGCCAGTGGCTCGGCCTGTCTACCCACGTGTCACCAGCACCACCAGCACCACAACAACCACCACCGCAGCGCCAGTGGAAGAGGAGCTCGAATACGAGGAGGACGGCGATAATACGCAAACATCGAACAAATCCAGTGATGCTGAGGAGGATCCACAGGTCATCAAAGAGCTCATCGATCTTATTCGCAAGGTGGGCGGCATCGAGCAGCTGGAGAAGCACTTGCTGCGTAACAAGGATGGCTCCATAACGCTCAAGGAGAACTTCTCTAGCGGCGCACCAACAACGCCTTCCACCATTAGCAAGTCATTGTATGATCGTGTCCTGAGTCGTCCAGAAACGTTGGGCACTTTTTCACGCAATCGCTTCAATGCTGTGAAAGTGCAGTCAACCGCATCAACTGTCGCTGACGACAGCAGCTCGCAAACTGGCAATTCCAAATACTCTTCGGTGCTGCGCGGCAACAGCCGGCAGGGACCACAAAACGAAGGCCTCGAAAAGCTGTCCGAATTCGACGGCTTCCTCAAGGAACGTAAGCAATATGTGACCATAAATCGCAATCGTGTTGCCACGCGCGATGACGAAGAGAGCGAAGTCTCCTCGAAAGACGAGACCGAGGCAAGTGAGGAAGATGAAGCTGAACTCAAACAGGAACAGATCTATACGACCAGACGTCCGATCAGTTCTGCCACGCCATCGTACACTAGCTTGCGACGCTCCCGGCCCAGCACAACAACATCTGTCGCACCTGTCGAGTCAGTGACCGAGCTGGAACAGACGTTTGCCAGCAGGGAACAGACGCAGACAAAGCAATACGCGACCCTGAGCCGCAACCGTGGACGCAGCACTGAACGCCCGCAAAGCACAGTCTCTGAGCCAGAAGTTAGCTCGATAACCAATCGGTAATTAAATACAGAACAAGTATGAAAACTCCAGTCGGTGGTGCCCGACTAGGAGATCCCCTGAACCCCATCCAATTTTTTTAGGCCGGTATCCAAAATATAACAAAAATCGAAATTGTATAAAATATTTATTAATCTAAATACAAAATTTGGAGACTCTAGCTCTTATATGTTCTGAGATCGACGCGTTCATACATACGGACAGACGGACAGACAGACAGACGGACAGGGCTAAATCAACTCAGCTCGTCTCCCTGATCAAGAATATAATTATATACTTTATGGTGTCTTCCACGCCCCCTTCTGCCTGTTACATACCTTTGACACTTTAACAAACCCATTTTACCCTGATTTCCCATTTTCAATGGGTTCAGGGTATAAAAAACTGAATATTGTTTTTTAAACGAATAAGTCTTTTTCTCCTCTATCTGTTTAGCTACAAATATTTGGAACGCACGCGACCCACAAAGAGCAGCGCTGATGTCGATGCTGGTGAACACGATGCTGAGGAGGATGAGGACGAGTACGAGGATGAGCCACAACAGAAAAATGTAACGGTACCAAGAAATAAAAGCAACACAACAGCCACAACAAATACACGTAAATACGCGAGCATTGGCCGCAGAACCACCACCACCACCACAACAACAACAACAACAGTCACAACAACACCAGAAACAACCACAACAACAAGTGTCACCGGCGCTGAGACTGCCAAGGCCAACAACAACAACAACAGCAGCAACACTGTGAAAATTAACAACGTAGCAGCAACCACACCAGCACCACTCAGCACCCAACCTGATATAACCACTATCATTAACGAAACCACTGAACCAATTGAGAGCACTATCGCTACTAATATCCAAACTACTAGTACCACCAACACCCACTCACCCACACCCACACCCACAACCACACCCACAACCACACCCACAACCACAACCACAACCACAACCACACCTACCGTAGCATCCACTATCCAAGTACCAACAACCAACAACTTTGACTCCTTGAGCTTGGCTGAAGGCATTAACGATATGCTAGAGCTACAGCTTAGCACACTGCCTCCAGCCGACGAGCCAAGCGATGTCCCAGCCCTTGACTTCAAGACTAACAAATTAACAGAAGCTGCGGCCCCAACGACGACAACAGCAACTGAAACAACGACGCAGCCTGAACTGGTCAAGACAGTCAACAACGACGACGACAACGACAATGACAATCAGATAAACAATCTTGATAACGAGGTAACAACAACAACAGCTAAGACACAATCTAAGTACACAGCCAGTCGCAGACGCATAAACACAAGCAACAGAAACAATGCAGCAGCAGCAGCAGCAATCAACGATACTAGTCTCAATGTTGGTAACTCTCCTGGTTTGAGTAGAGTCGATCCTAGTGTAAATAGCATTAGAAACACCTACTCAGGTAGAAGGAAACAAGCACAAAGAATTAAACAACCTGAACTGAATACAACAACCGAACTACCTTTGAGCCCAACTAACACAGACTCGCTGGTTGGCATATCTAGTCCAAGACCCTTTGGTTATCCCAGACGTCGCACACGTCCCAATGCCACTAAACCACAACCTATAACCATAACAACCAACAGCACTGTTAATAATAATGATAATAATGATAGCAAAACACAAATTGATGATGTTGCCAGCCTAGGCAAAACGCGTCTATCCACTGTGGATAGGCCCAAGGTGAGTGACCATAATAGTCAAGTGTTGTTGGACACCAGCACAAACACCCCACCAACAACAACAACAACAACAAGCAAATCTAACACCACAACAAATGTAGTAGACGTAGACGTAGCTGGTAATGGTGGCAATATCTTAAGGCATGACGTAGTTAGCTCCCCTAGTTTAAGTACTAAAGATGACGCTGAAACAGCGACACTGAAAACTAAGTATGTATGGCGCGGAGTGCAAGCTGCCACAGGTACGGCCAAGCTGCCCAATGCACTCGACAGCAATGACAAATTTTCGCGTAGGTATGCTGGCAAGCGTCTGGCCATCAATGATACGGAACAGGAAAAGGACACAAGTGAGGCAACGATCGAGACAACAGAGGCAACAAGGGAAATAAAATCAAATCTGAATGTGGCTGAAAACCTCGAAAACAAGACTCAAACTTTTGCTAGCGAAAGCCAAATTCTAAAGGCTAAAACTGACTCAACAACTTCAGACTCTAAAACTAATCACAGCTCTACTGGAGTAAACTTGAATGAGGCATCGGACTCCGTTTCCGCTGGCAAGCGTAACTATCAAAGCATAACTCGTAATGCCAGTCGTGGCCATGTCGACGAACAGCTTCACTACGCAGCCATAGTTCGCGACAGCAGCGGTGCTCATTTGACCGAAGGTCGCAGCTCTAGCTTCATGCGTAACCTGGATGAAGCTGAGCGACAACACATCAAACTGCCCATACGACGCGGAGGTCTCATGACGGAGACAACCATTGAGGATGAGAATATTGCAGCGGAGATAATTGACGACGAGCCACGTGGCAAGACCATAGCGCCGGCTTCAAGCGGCAGCGCTGACGATAGCAATACAGCAGCTGAGCTAGACTCCAAGGAGTTAGCCAATGAGCATGCAGAGGATGTAGAAGTCACAAGTGAGAGTGCAGCCAGCTCTACGATTAGTCCAGCAAGTGATGATGTTGAGGAAACGACAGTAGTAAACGATATAAGCAGCAGCTCAACAACTGAACAACCCAAGACTACCAAGGCCTCTACAACAACTACAACTGCAGTGCCTCAGGTTACTAAAAACGAATCGAATATGGCAAAAACTGCTGACAAAATAATCACAGCTGAGCAGAGTACAATTACAAGCTCAAACGTTACATCAGCTGATGAGCACTCAGGTCAGTCCCATAGAGCAGACAGTAGCAAATCAAGGAGCTCAGCTAGTCAGCACACACGTTACTCCCAAAAGGCCATCGGTACAGAGACAACAGGAACTGCGTCTAGTGCGACGTTAGCTCAACAACATTTACGTGTCTCCAACGCGACGTCTAGTGATCAGCACTCAGGAACACCCGCCCAACAGCTAAGCAATACAGAGAGACTGAGAGCGAACACACGACGAACTTTCGCTCGTGGTGATACCAATGCCCAGAAAGCAATTGCAAACACTACAGAGAGTACGGGGACAGCTATAGATGCCGCTGCTGCGGCGCTTCCAAAGCGACGAGTCGTTGTCAGAGGCAACTACCGGCCACGCAAGGAGGGTGATCTCTCATCTCTATTAGCCGCTGATGCCAACAAGCGCGTCAAGTACAACCACCAGGAGGGACCACAGGGATCTCTCAATGGACAGTTAGCAACAGAGAAAGTCAACAACTCAAATAGCGAAGATCTCAACGATACGCAGGAAGCTAAGGACTCGACAAACAGTCGCTCGTCACTTGGAGCGATTCGCAATCGCACAACCAGCCAAACTGAGTCCTTGGGCAATGGTGTGACCCGCACGCGTACAACCTACGTGCGCACACTCGATGCTGGCAAGGTCGTTAAGCGTGTTCATACCAAAATTGTGGAAGAGAAGCCGGCAGAGTATGAGTATGTCTATGATGAGATACATCAGCCGGCGGCCACTACAACAGCACGAACTGTAACCTCGAATCGTGGCTCAGCCAAGTTCCGTAGCACCGATCTGTCCTCATTGCTGGCATTGGACTTTGCTTCGAAAAGACAGCGCTCTAAGCAGCCGCAGGCGACTGTGACAAAGACTCGCAGACGTCTCCTCAAAAAACCCAAAGAAACCATAGAGCGCGAAGCAGTCGAAGAATTTGTTTATGAAAATGATAATGGCCTAGAAGATTCGGACTTGGAAGCAACAACTGCGAGCCCAACTACGCCCCGTCTGCGCACTAGACCAACAAGGCCAACCAGGAGGACATCGACTACCGTAAGGACAACCACATTGTCGCCCTCTGATGTGGTTGACAATGAAGCAACCACACGTCGCACAGGCTTCCGTCGACCAACGACGACAACAACAACAACAACAACAACAGCGACACCAAGCACAACCACAGAGCAGCCTCGACCATTGACTGTAACCAAGCGTGTGCTGACGACCTTCAAGCGACCCATAACAACAACTGAATCGAGTGCTCCAACAACAACGTCAACGACGACAACAACTGAGCCTGCCACCACGGACAACCTAAAGGATCTGCAAAAGAACTTTGTGAAAGCATTGAACGATCTGCATGCGAATGGTCAGCAAAGTTCTACAGCTGAGACTACTCCAATTCCAGAACTGAACCAAGTCCATCATGACGATCAGCTGTCGCTGCCAATATACCATCGCCGCAAGTACTATCAATATGTAAAGGACTCACCCATAACATACATTGACAAGACGCCAGCGCCGCCTACTGGTAGCCGAGTCACCGTGGACATACAACAACAGATTCACGATGTTTTCAATGTAAGCGACAATGGGGCAGCAGACAATTCATTAGAGGCAGATGTGGATGATGACGATGACGATGGCACGGACGACAATCATCGAAAGGCTATGGAACAGGCGCGCGAAATCAATTCTGAATTGAGTCATTTTTTATTGAATACCCCCGGGTCAGTGTAGGTCACCCGGGGGCCCAAGTCAGTGAGCAGGCTGAGAACAAGCTAAACAGCGAGCAGCAGGCAGCCACATTCCATGTGGACAAAGATGATGATACGGACAGCTTGACGAGAAATGCCTATCGACAAGGCAAAACTTTCCAAACAAAGCTGGCAACGTCAAGGTATAATGAAACCTCTCGCCTTGTCAAGGTTTCTATACTAGAAGATGCGCCACAGGCTAATGAAGAGGCACATGCTTTACCTTTGAATCGCACTGGAATTAACTTAAGGCGACCAACGCCGACAACTAGTTCGGATACAGCCGATGAGGAGGAAACTGAATTAGAGACAACCACCAAAGCTGAGCCGAGTTTCCCTCAACGTTATCGCGGCAGAGGCAACAGGACGACAACGACTGTGACACCGGACATCAACACGCGTCGTGTCAACGCCAGCCTAAACAGACAATTGTCAACAACAAAATTGCCAACCTCGCGTCCAACTACGGCAAGCCCAACAACTAGTTCAAGTGAGGACCATGACGATGAGCTTCAAGCCGAACTGGGCGATGAAAATGAAATTGTCGAAGATGAGCATGAAAACAACACTAAGGAAACTAAAATCCCAACGGACAATAGAAACCGAAATCAACTTTTTAAAACGCGGCGTTTTAATGCAACAAATACGAACTCAAGAGCCACTCAGGGAGAAAGCAATGCAGAAACCACTGAAAACTTGGCTAGTACCACGCGCCGCACTTATACAAACTTTAATCGAGTGCAGGCAACAGCCACTCGCCAAAGAGTTAGATTCAATCAGAGAATAACTACGGAAAGTCCAGTGGAAGCTGAAGAAGACGATGAGCTTCAAGCAGTAGTGGAAAGTGAAAATGAAAATGAAACTGTCGATGATGAGGATGACAAAGAAACTAGAATCGGAACGGATATTAGAAGTCGCAACCCGCTTTTAAAAACTCGTCGTTTCAACACAACAAACCTGAACCCAAGCAGCTCTAACAATTCAACAACCACTGAAAACTCGGAAAGTAGCTCCCGTCGCACTTATGCAAATCTAAACAGAGTTCAGTCAACAACAGCAGCGCCGACTAAGCCAGCAACTCGCCAAAGAGTTAGGTTCAATCAGAGAATAACTACAGAAAATTCCAAAATTTCAAACGCTGACGAGGACAACGAGTTGGGCGACAACAATGATAAAGTCGATAATGAGGACAACATTAGTGAGCATAATTCGATCCGTGGTCAACAACAAAAGCTGCGTCGTTTTAATGCAACAGCCACAAATTCTAGATTCTCTCAGCGCTTCCGAGTTGGAGAAAATAATTCAACAAACACTGAAAACTCAGACAGTAGCACGCGCCGCACTTATACAAACCTAAACAGAGTGCAGGCAACAACAACAACATCAACATCGGCTAAGCCGACAATTCGTCAAAGAGTTAGGTTCAATCAGAGAATAACTACGGAAAGTCCTGCAGAGAGTGAAGAAGCCGATGAGCTTCAAGCCGAATTGGTTGATGAAAATGAAGAAGTCGATAATGCAACATCCAGTTCAACGGACAAGGAAAACTCAGCTAGTAGCACACGTCGCCCCTATGTCAGCTTGAACAGAGTGCAGTCTGCAACGACATCGACAGTCAATGAAGGAAAAACTACGGAAAATCCTATTGAAAGTGAAGACATCGATGAACTTGAAGCAGAATTGGATGATGAAAATGAAATTGTGAATAATGAAGACAACACAACTGATCCCAGTCAGACAACTGAAGCAACTGAAGACAGTAAGCAACTTGGAGGCCTTGATTCCAATAAAGACCTAACCAGCATTTCAGAAGATGATGCGTCCACAAGTGCAACCACAGAGTCACCTACACCTAAACGGAGAATTCTAATACGTAAACGTATCACTGGAATCAAAACTAACTCAACGGCAACAAATAATGTGGAAGGCAGCGAAGTCAAGGCGGCTGTCGAGAAATCAGGCAAAGGAACCTATTATAAGGCGCCAACTGCAGAAGGCAACAGCGGCACAAACTCACGGCGTCAGCTCATACTGCGTCGTCGCAACAATTCAACAACAATCACGAGGGTCAGCGAAGTCAGTCAAGCTGAGGACAGCGCTGACGCTAAAAGTGGTTCAGGAGATGATGCAGCCATAGAAACAACCACATCCAGACGTAATCTGCTCATACGTCGTCGCTTCAATTCAATTGCAACGACAACAAAACAAAGTGTGGAAAAGGATGCAGATAATGACTCTGTCGCTGGTATCGAGTCCACAACAATTAATAGCCAGAGAGCAAGACAACGACCACAGAGCTTTGTGCGTCGTCGCTACAATGCAACAATATCTGCGGCTACTAAGGAGGAGGAGCGAAATACTAAGGAGGATGAGGCTACTAGCTCAGGCATAGAAAGTATTTCGGAAGATATCAAGCTAACAACTCCAGCGACAAGCATCAACAGGCATAGACCCACAACAATACGTCAGTTTATAAAGCAGGACTCAGAAATCGAAGTAACTGAAGATATAACTACGCGTCGTCCATACTCGAGCTTGAGCAGGACACGCGGTCGCTTTGGCATCAACAGAGAAACATCAACCGAAGCAGTGAGCGATGCGGACACTGATGATGTTGAGCCTGATGAACCGCCAGCAGCACGAGGTGGTTTCCTGCAGACCAATCGGCATCGAGCCTTACTTGACTCCCGCCTCAGCCAGAGCAGCGGACAACAGGACAGCCGCACGCGAACCAGCTACACAGCACGTAGTAGTCTGACAACGCGGCCAACCAGGCCAAGCTCAACGACACGACGTAATATTGTCGCATACAATAGAAATCTGTACAATCGTGCTGAAGAAAAAGAGCAGGACGTTGATGAATACGATGAAGAAGTAGAAGATGAGGAGGATGCAGCTGAGCTTGAGGAAGCCCTTGATCCAACGCCCAGCAGCACCAGCCCACGCTCTATTCTAAGCCAGTTACTTGCCAGCAGACAACGCACTGAAACCACAAAGACTGAAACTCCGACAAAGATACTACTAACCCAGACCCATAGCCAAGCTAGTGACAAAGACAATGACGACGACGATGAAGACGAAGACGAAGACGAATACGCAGACGAAGTTGCAGACGATGATGAGGTATCCGCTGTAAAGGTATCCAATAAAAGTAGCACTCAATCTAACATAAGCAACAATACTAATCAGAGCACCTCACCTAAAGTAGCTAGTCAAGTTTTTGGCACAGCACGTGGTAATAGCACCGTGGCAAACTATATAAATAATCGTTTTAAGTTCTCTAATACTAATGCTAACCAAAACAAAAACATTTACACAAACAACAAACAAACTCAAGCAGTCACAGTCGGTAATGCTAATAATAATAACGATGAAAGTGAAGATGATGATAGTCTAGATGCAGTTATTGATATTGAGGAAACGGATAAGAATGATAATGATAATGATAATGAGAATGAGAATGGTGCACCAAAGCGTGTTTTAAATGACATAGGTAATGACGTTAATTCTAAACGACGTTTTCAGAATCGATATCAAGTGAGCCGCACTAGAGGCACCACGACAGCTGCAACGCCAACCAGAGCAACAGCCTCAACAGCAAATACACGACGTTTATCCTTTGGCTCACGCAGCCGCGCACAGGTAACTAAATTATCTATAGTCGATGGCGCATCATCAGATGATGAAGATGATGTTGATGATGATGATGAAGCTAAAGCCGAAGCTGATGAAGCCACAGAGACGACAACTGTTGTGACAACAGCAGCGACGCCGAGCACTAAGCCAACATTGAAACGCATACGAATACTCAAATATCGAAGACCGCTTCAGTCTATTGATAGTAGCAATAGTACAACCACCAGCACCACCACCACTAATAGCGCCAATACCACACACACTGAAAACAACACAAACACAAACACATTAGCCAACAACACGACAAAACGTTTCCGCAAAATTGTGCGCAAACTGAGGCCAGTTGAGGTTGCCGTCGTGAGCGATGGGCAGCAAGCAGCAGTTGTGGGTGAAGCCACGACAACCACGCGTAAGCCATTCCTGCCCAGCCACTCGCGCTTCGCTGCTGAGTCGCACAGCGAACAGCTGAACGATGACGAACGAGACGAAGCTAATCAGGACGAACAGAAAGAGCGACGACCGCTGGACTTGCAGCGGCTACGCAATCGTCTCAAGACTCAGCAAGCCCGAGGAGAGCCTGTGGATGGTGTGCTTAGCAGCAGACTGCAGGGCAGCGCAGAGGAGACTGAAAGTGAAGGCAGCTCGGCATTACAGCAACTGCGCGACAAGGTAAAGGCCGAGCAAGCACGCGGCAGCGCAGAGCAGGGCGTTATCAATGATAAGCTAAAGAAGCTGTTGGTCGAGAAGGCCACTGCAAGCAACAGCAATGCGATCAATGATGATGATGAGGAACAGATTTCCAGCTCGACTGCTAAGTCCGCCTTGCGTCCGGCTTTCCGCCGTAAGCTGGTGGCCAAGCGACCCTATGTGCCGCCAACCAAAGCCCCTCTCAGCCTTAACAACACACGGCCCACAGCCAAGTATGTGCGGCGTAAGAACGGACGCTTCGATCCCTTCAACTCCAGCGTGCGCAACAAGGGCGAGGGCTTTGTGCGTAGCGATCCGAGAGGAGCGCGATTGCCAGGCAGCGATCGCTTCAAGCAACAAGAAACGGATGAAGCAAGCGAGGATGACGAAGTTGAGGATGAGGAGTACGAGAAGCAGCAGGAACAGCCACCGGCGCTGATTAAAACTAGTTTGCTGGGCAGTCAGGCGGCGGTGCGTAGGCCTTTTACGCCCAAAAATAAACAGCCTAAGAGTGAGGAAGAGTATGATGATGACGTTGATGGCGATGATGATGATGATGATGATGATGATGATGACGAAGATAATGAGCAAGACGTTGAGCAAACGGTTGCCAGCCAAGAGCAACAACAGCAAGGCGACGACAGTACGAGCAAGCCCCAAACACCCGCCCATCGATCCAAGGACAATCGCGTGCTGCCCGGCAGTCGACCAAGCTTTGCGCCCACCGCCAGCGGCAATGTTCCTTTCAATCCGCGCAATCGCCAGCCAAACTTCAGTCAAAGTACGCCCTCGGCAGCGGCCAATCGTTTCGGCGGCAGCAATCGTCCGCGTGTGATAAATCGTCCGCCCGGTGTGGCCACTCCCAACCTAACATTGCGTCCCGTGGCCAAGAACTATGAGCGCACGACTCCGCTAACCCCCCTGAAACCCGCCCCGTTCATACCCAGTAGCAATCGAAGCTACGAGCGCAAGTACACAGGTCCGTCGACGGAAACACCGGAAATTGCCAGCGAGAATCCATTGATCGAGGACTTGAATATCGATGCGCTCAATGCGCGCAACAAAAAGATCTTTGACATCAACAGCAAGAAGCATACGACGCTCAAGCCAAAGGTAGCCGCCAAGGCGGGCGCAGACCTAGAAACTGAAACTGAAACTGAAACTGAAACTGAGGCGGCACTAGACAGGGAGGAGGACAACGATCAGCAGAATCAGGGCTATGTGACCACCACACCAACTACACCAACAACAAATCCAACATCAACACAGTCAACAGACACCACAAACACTGAAAATGAAACCGCACAGCCACACATTGTGCACCATGTTCCAATGTTTGCTAATGAAGCCACAAACATCTCTTCACTCCCACAGGACAAAGAGACGGCCACGTTGTCGTTGACAACGCAATCGCCGCCGCCAGCGACGACGCTGCTGCATGTCTTTACCCTGGTCGAGGGCGAGACGGAGGAGGATCAGGAGCCCACTGGGCGACCGTTGGGTAGTAAGATCACCGCCGTGGAGCCCAAGCATAAGCTCATCGAAATCAATCGCATTGTAGAGATTAACTCGAAGCAGGCCAAGGCCGCTCAGCGCAAGTCCAAGGCCAATCAAGACTTCGGCACACTGCGCGTCGAGTCGCTGCCCCATGTCGAGCAGCTGGGTGAGATAAGTGTGGTGAAATATGTGCATTTGGTGGACGGCAGCGATATTCAGATAAACGATGGCCACAGCACCGTGGCGGACTACACGCCCACAGAGCCCAGCGTGCCCAGCGTGCCCAGGAGCTCGGCACCAGTGCGCAATAGCCTGCCCCAGACGGATGGCGACAGCGAGCCCGAACGCAATGGCAAATCGCTGCTGCCGGAGGTCATACGCAGTGCCTACGAGACCTCAACGATATCGCTCGAAGGACTATTCGACTCGGAGCGCAAAGCCAAGCAGCTGAGCTTCAATAGCATCGACAAGGAGAGCAACACGGAGCATCAGGTGGACATCGAGCTGGATGCAATTAACAATACCGAACCGCCAACCGTCACATACGTAAGACCCATTGTACCCCTACTTCGTCCCGAATCCAATGAATCCTCACCCCTAATCATCTCGATAGCCAATCTCGACAAGGTCATACTAAGCAAGGTGCAAACGCCGGATGGCGAGTCAGATGCCAGTGCAACAACTGCCAACGGCATCGACGACAGCAGCAGCACCCTGTTGCCGCCAACCAGCAGCAGCTCTAGCCAAGCCACCACCCAAACTGCTATCTCCGATTCGAATTCAGCGTTCTCTGTGCGGCATGCGTCCGTGTTGCAGGCGCCGTTCAGTGATCGGCTCAAACAAATGACAAACTATACACTAACAACAAATGGCGCTATTAGTGGCATTGATAACAACAACAACAACAACATGAACAACAACAACATGAACAACAACAACAACATTCAAACAGCAACAACACTTACTAATAGCAGCAGCATTAGCGAAAAAATCAGCTACAGCACCGAAACGCATGTGGTGCGCCGCAAGAAGTCGCGTCGTGGGCGTGGCCGGCGACTGCGTCAACATCACAACAATACAACAACAACAACAACAACAGCAACAACAACCACATTGGCGCCTTAACTCTGGTGCAATACACACAAAAAAAAAACGTAGTTAGTTATTTCTAGTCTTATTTTTTGTACAGAGAGAGAGACAAACGCATTAAGCTTCACACACTGTCGCCCTGTAAATATTCGGCTACGTAACGCTGTCCTTTAAAATTAAATCTATTTTTTTTCTGCTCTCTTTTCATCTTGCTGCTTCTTGCAATAACAAAAAGACAAAAGTTTTTCTTTAAATTTTTCAAATATTTTGCCAAAAAGAAAACAACAAGAACAAGAACTTGCTGCTTTTTGAACGCTATTAAACTTTGTATTCTTCAAGCTGCCATTTAAGAAATAACAATAATATACATACACACGCCCACACATCTACTTACACACACACACCAACACACACACACACACACACACATACAAACGCACACAATCATAATGCAGTAATGAAATGCAATGACTTTTCCCCAATTGGTTCAATGAAATCTCTAACGATCCCACAGCAGAAAAGCTGTCAAATTAAATCCAATTTTTCATTTAAGTTTCTTGATTTTCACAAACAAAAAAAAACAAAACTATTTTATTTTATTTTATTTTATTTTTTTTATTAATTTTTTTTACATTTTGAAAAATCCGAATTCCAAATAACTTTTTCTCTTTTGAATTATTTTAAGTTTATTGCATTTAGTTTTAGTCGTAAAATATTTATGCACAATAAACCTAAATAAACCCAAAAACAAACATACTTATTTTGTATATATATATGAAAACAGAAACAACAGAAAACATCATACTCTATGTAGATCTTAGCTATACCCAAATACCATACACTATATATATATATATATATATGTAAATACATATATGCCTTGGTGTTCAGCTTGCAAACTGAACCACTCTGTACAGAAATCCACAATAATTTTGTTTTTGTACATAAACAAAATACTAAAGACAATATACATATATCAAACATATTTATAACACAATACGGTCCCCTTTTCTTATATTTTTATTATATTTTCAGTTACAATTTCTTAAATTAAAAGAATATTTATAGCTATAGATGTATATTAATCATGCCATATCGAAATCATTATCAAGTATCTTTAGGAATGTAGAGTGATATTCAAAATCCAGAGTCAGCAAACAGTTCGCAGCTCCAAATTAAAATTTATATATCAGATTGAATCATATCTTTGGATATATCACGACCCAGTTCGTAACTCCAAAATCCAATCTTCAAATTATTTATTATATGTATATATTTCGAAATATCAAGAACCAGCTCGTAACTCCAAAACTCTATTACTTTTCAAAGAGATATATACATATTATATAAAGCTGTGTTCATAAAAATAGTAGTGCTGCCCAACATTTCAATTGCACTACTATTTCAATGAACACAGCTGCATATGAAGAACCAAGTCAACTTGCTCTTCAGATATATATATATATGTTTGGATATGAATCAGTTTGTTACTCCAAAATACAGTTCTTATCAGGTATAAATATATATCCAATAGCTCTTCAGTTATATATACATATATATTACATATCTTTGGATATATCAGGATCCAGTACGTAGCTCCAAAATCCAAAATAGTAGTTCTGTCCAAAATTTCAGTCTTACTACTATTTTTATGAACACAGGATATGAATCAGTTCGTTACTCCACAATACAGTTCTTATATATTATCAAATATATATATTATACATATTCAGATAGATCACGAAACAGAGATAGAGTTCATAACTCCAAAATCCAATTGGTCTTCATATATTTGGACATATCGTCCAAATTCCAATCACTTTTCAGATATACATATATATATTGGATCTATCAACAACCAGTTCGTAGCTCCAAAAACCAAATACTCTTCATATTTATATATATATATATATATATATATATATATATATATTATATCTATCTATATCTTTATATATCATATCAATGTTTTCACGCAAAGTGTCTTACCGCAACTTTCCAAGTCGTAATCGTCTCTGCCTCATAACCGCTTAAACTACTTGCATTGTTTGCTAAATACCCGGTTCAACCGGTTAAAAAACCAGTGAGCAATGCAACCGGTTGTCGAAACGGTTTGGTTTGGGCCCATAAACACGCTCTTAATTATTCATTCATTTGAAAGGCCATAGCCGATGTTGCGCATGCCAGATTTTGATGGCCTGCGAGCCATCATTCGAAAACCCAATTACTGGAGTAACACATGAAAACCAAGCGTCGTCTGCATTACAATTATATATGTATATATGTATATATGTATATACTCCATAAGCTTTCAACTTTCAATTTCCATTACATTTTATAGATTTTTGAAATTGCTTTAAACTTGCGCTTAAAAAGTCAAGTCGAGTCGAGTCGAGTTATCTGGTAATTGTCTGCGATGATGAAATGATTTAAAAATATTTTTGAAAACATCTGAGTAATAAGTTAATCTTTTTTTGTATTGTAGTTTAGGCTTGACAATATTGTTATGCTCTATAGACAGGGCCAGACCTACAACAACTTTTAAGATCTTTGATCCTCAGCTTGTTGTAGACTTTCCCCTTTTTGCGGCATTGCCTTCAGTTACATGTTGGGGCCCTTGAATTTCACTCCAGTCAAGGGGTCCACATGAGGCCCTTTGGCAGCTGAGCCGCTTTCACTGGCATATGCAGCCTGGCTGAGTCAGATAAATTTGCTTTTTGTTTTTGTATTTGCATTGGCGGCAACTTTCTCGTCTCTTGATGATGATGGTGACGCCCTAGCCAAGAGGTGCTGGCCGCATATGCTTCTAGCTGCGATCGGCTTGCGCAGTCTTCAACTGAAGATAACCAGTTTGGCATGCAGTCCACAAATATTTCAGCAAACAGCAGAAGCTACAACTAAAGCTAAAGCTAACAAACAGCCTGCCAGCCATAAACAAGCAAAGCGCACATCTTTTCAACAGAGCCAAGAGCTGTGAGCTGAGTGCTGAGCGAGCTCTTATGCAATCACATTGGCATGCAGTTGCCGTTGCCAAATGAGCCGGTCCATCCAGCTGGCCTAGCTAACTGCCTCTGTGTCTCTTCTTCATGTTGCGCTATATATGTAGGTGCAAACATCCGTTGCGCAAGCGACTCTAGGGCGTGGCAAGCGACATTGACATTAAAGTAGACAGCATCGTGGGCTCATCTCATATTCCATAGACTTATATAACTTGCATCATTATTTTCACATTTGCTGCCAATGTCAACAAGCGACAGGGCCAACAAACAATGCACGCTAAACAACACAAACAGTCAGTGAGCTTAGCCAGCCAGCTGGCATCGCATGGCAGTTGGCCCAAAGTGATTCATCTTGTGGCTTGGCCATTGCTATGCACATATCATTCAAACGTCCTTCAATTAAAATGCCTGACTGCATTTTTTAAGTGTGTCACCTGTCCATATTTATGAGCACTTACCTGTGACACTCGGTCACCTTGGCTGAAAAGGCTTAAAAAACAAAAATGATTTATATATATATATATTTATATATATCTTAGATTTGTCAAGGTTTACAGCTGTGTTCATAGAAATAGTAGTGCGACTGCAATGTTCGAAATGTTTTGTGATATATATATATATATATATATAAATTAATCTTTATACTCATTTCAAATGGTTTGCAAAACATTATGTTTATCACAAAAATTTTGTTGTACATTTCAGTCGCACTACTATTTTCATGAACACAGCTGTATATATAACTTTCGGTTGGCATATATGAAAATTCAAATTTCCCGCCCACACAGACACACACACACACAGACACAGAGAGACACAACTCCTAACACTTTATTGTATAGTAAAAAAGTTGAGTATATTAGTAAATACATATAATTTAGCTACTATTATTAATATTAGACTTGTACATATATATATATACTATATACTATATACTATATACATATGCATATAAATAATTATTTAATTGTTGAGCATGTAGCTTGCTTTTTTAGATTGCTGTTGACTGCACCGCGCGGATTGCTTAATATTGAGCTCACAGAAACACAGAAATTTATGAACGCACAAAAAACACACAAAAAAACACACGACAAAAGCACTGACACGCAAGTGATGATTGAAGAGTACCGATCGAATCAATTTGAATTCAACTCAATTTAACATTTTGCCATATTAATCGAGAATCTTCTATTGCAATTGCTCGCTTCATTTCATGTTTGCCCCAAACATCAACGCATTCCGATGATCGTCTTTCCACTGGCAGCTGCGCACACAAACTGTGCCTTCCACTCCAACTCCAACTCCGACTCCGACTGCGACTGCGACGCGGACAGCAACGGCATCAGCTTCAGCCTCAGCGACTTTCAGTCCCAATGCTGGCGGCGCAGCCGCTGCGAATGTTTCGCGTCGTCCGGTGCTGAGCGTGCGCAGGCGAATAATCAACACGCCGACGGCGGCGTCTGAGTCAACCACGCAAATTGCAGAATTGACGACGACCTCTAAATACAATCGACTGCGCAGCAAGCCAGACTCGGCAGCTGCCACGGCAATTACAACGACGACAGCAACAAGCAGAAACAGCAACAGCAACAACAACATCAGCTATCTGAGCAAGCTCAAAAGTTCGTCGGCAACATTGCCGCTGGCAACATTGTCGCCAGCAACCAGCAGCGCCAGCAACATCAACGCCAGCCCCGATAACGCGCACAAGCAACACAAATTCCAAGCGGCCAGCTATGCGTTGCGGCGCCAATTCCAAACGCGACGTCTAACCACAACGCCATCCTCACCGAATGGCGATGAAAGCGGTAAGAAATGTTTCTTCAACTCTAACTCTAACTCTGACTCTGGACTTTCTGATTATGTTGTCAATATAAAAATATGTTGATAAACAATGTTTGTCTCTGTGACTCCAGCCTTAAGGCTTCGCTCAAGGTTTCACGTTACAAGCTGCAAATATTCTTGGTCAGCATTGTTAACTGAGTCAATGTAGTCATGCCTCTCTGTCTGTCTGTCTGTTGCTCATGCTCACAAAATCCACTACAATTCAATTCAGTTTCTTAACGTAAGCTGGCTTATGAAGTCGCTTTCTTTACTTTTTATCTACGATATACAAAAATAAAAGTAAGTTTAATTTTAATTTAACATCTAGATACTTCTATAAGTCGGGCTTTTGTCACTTTGATCAACTTCCATTCGAATTTTATACTTTTACAACTGCCTGCAGTAAGGAATTCGGCTGTCGTCTTCTCTTCGTCCGCTGACAATCATAACGACCTAGTCCGATTGGCCTCAATAGCCATCACGTTCTCATTCAGGGCTCTCTCACGAAGTGTCCAGTCAGACATCAAGTCAGACATCCAATCAAAAGCGTCTGCTAAGACGCAAACTCAATCGGATAATATTTTTACAGCAACTTTATAGAAACTCTTTGCCGCAGCAGGCGGCTGTCTCGAATAGAAAAACATTCACGAAAGTGAAATGAGTATATTGGTTTTGTGCAATGTCCGTCTTGCTGTCCGTCCGTCCTTCCGTCTTTTTTTTGGAGGGGTTGCTATACACGATTATTGCAATTTCTGGAGCTTTAAAATTTTTGTTCATCTGATTTGTTGAAGCCCTGAAGAATTGGAAATACTGATTATAATATACATACAAGGTGTTTAAATTTCGCGCTTTCTAGTGGCGCCATCTGTCTGAAATTTGTCAAATTTTCATGACATTCGGACGTATAGAAGCCGAGATATCGCGCTAAAAGTGACAGTACTTTTGTTGTGTCCGTCGAACAAAGAGCGAACATCAAGTTTTGTTTTAAACTTGGTAAAACATTTACCGAAACTCATCAAATGATGAAAAAAGTTTATGGCGACGATTGTCTATCCCGTAGCCGCATTCACGAGTGGTTTAAACGTTTTCGCGACTTCTACTTGTTCGGAAAACTTCATTTGGCAATGAAAGGAAAACGGTATGCTGACATTGATGCTATTCAAAAGGCTTCGACCGCCATACTCAACGCCATACCGAAGGATGACCTAAAAAAGTCATTTGATAATCTTCTTGATCGTGCAAATCGTTGTATTCAGTCCGAAGGGGACTATTTCGAAGGCGACCAATAAAATGTTTGCCAAAGAAAATCTTTTTTTTATTTTTTTTATAAAGTCCTGGAACTTTGCACCTTGTATGTACATATATACACAGGCCCAACATTTGCTTACACACACAAAACGCACACAAACACAATGCAATGACTTTGGTTCCCAATTGGTTCAATGAAATGTCTAACGATCCCACAGCAAAAAAGCTGTCAAATTAACTCAAATTTTTATTTCAGTTTCTTGATTTTTATACCCTGAACCCATTGAAAATGGGAAATCAGGGTATATTGGCTTTGTTGAAATGTCAAATGTATGTAACAGGCAAAAGGAGGCATAGCAGACCCCATAAAGTATATATATTCATGATCAGGGTGACGTACTAAGTCGATTTGGCTCTATCCGTCTGTCCCTTCGTCCGTCCGTATGAACACGTCGACCTCAGAACCTATAAGAGCTATTGTAGATACTCGATTAAAAACATTATCGAAATCAAGTTATTAAATTATATCTCGTACATCTTTGGAGCTAGAGTCTCCAAATTTTTCACTTAGATTCATTTATATTTTATACAATTTTGATTTTTGTTATACTTCAAATAATTTATATATATTTATTTATAATTTTTTTTTTATATATAATTTAATTTATTCATTTTTAATTTATATTTTTTTTATAATTTAATTTTACAAGCTTACATTTTTTCTGCTTTAAATTAAATAAATATAGGTAAAACCAATTGTAGATTTCACTTCTACATATACAGGACTCTCATAACAACATAAATTTACTAAATGATAGTTCTAAGTATTCTATATCTATATCACATATACCTATATTCATTATAATGTGTATTTTTCTCAGTCACAGATGTGCCGCGCACACAGAATCCACTGTTCAAGCGACGCCTCACGCTTACCTCGACCATACCGCCGCCACGTTCGACCACAACAGCTCTGTCAATCGAGACGACGACCTTCCTGTATGGCCTCGAGGATGATGATGATCAGGTGGCTAGATCCAGCATACACACGAGTCGCTTTAATCAAATTGCGGAACAGCTGCGTCCACTGCCCAGCTCCAGCAGCAGCAGCAGCAGCACAACGACCCAGCGGCCACCCACTTTTGTGGCCAACAGCACACGTGAGTTAGCTTTTATGAGCACACCTAGTTGCCTAGTTACCACTCAGTTGCATTTGCAGGCCGTCAGATGATACCACGCCCACGTCGCCCACAGGCAAACACGCCCACGCCCAGTTTGAGCAGCTCTGCCGCAGCCTCGCCGCCTGCATCGCGTCGTCAGCAGAGTCGCCGGCGGCCGCACAAGTATATCGAGGTCTATAATCGGCCGATTAGCCAACTAGCGACGGCCAAAGCCACAGCCACATCCACATCGAATCGCCGTTCGGGTGCCGTTGACTACGATAGCTCTGATGCCGGTCCGGCGAGCGTGGCGCCACAGACGCGACGACGCAGCGAGAAGGCACGCCAGCTGCAGTCCCGGGCGCCAAAGGTGATTGTCCATGAGCAGGGCATCATCGAGTGCCGCGAGCAGGGCAACTTTCCGCATCCGCTCAGCTGTCGCAAGTTCATTTCGTGTGCCAAGTTCGATGGAACCGGCGGCATCGTCGGCTGGGAGTACACCTGCCCCAAGGGACTCGGCTATGATGGCGACAGCGGCATGTGCACCTTTACGGCAACCAGCGACGGCCGAGCCTGTCGCGATTGAAGCGGAAACGTGAACGTGAACGGGAACGAGGACGGGGTCAATGACTGAATATAGACCCAAGGCACTCCCTAAAGAACAAATCATTGGAATCTTTTACTTTGCACAACATTTTTCTCTTGTGAATAGTTTTTTTTGCGAACATATAGATCTAGATGTATATATACATCTGCACATATATGTATTTATATTTAAATCTTATTTAAGCCTCATATGATACACTTGTATACCTTGACAAAGGGTCGAAGCAGCTCCTCTGTCAGTCTGTCCGACTGTCTATTTCCTTTGCACATTAGTCTCTCTCCTGCATATATCGCACACATGTGGGAGTAGAGTCGGATCGGATAACTATATATCGTATAGCTGCCATGGGAAGAAGAGCTTTTCCTTCAAGATCTTAAAGCCACGCCTCAATTGTCTCTCAACTTTGCTTTGTTCCTAACGACATCAGCATCCCTAACACATCTCATCTATATGAGTCTGCATCTAACTTTCCATATAGGTAAATCCAGCCCAGCTACAAAATAGTGTATTTCATCATCATCATCGGAACACCGAAGATAGCTCAAATTTCTTGTTTTTTTTATTGTTATATGAAAATCTAATATATATATATTTATATATATAGGTTGCTTATACTCAATAGTTGTGTGTCTCGCTACCACACAGATTACAAGGCAAGTACGATATGTCATATTTAGGTATATATTATACGAACTGTAATTTGCTGCAATATCAATCAATAAATATATATATATATAAATACACATGGAATGCAGTTTCTTTCTATCCTTGTGGTATATAAGTAAACATGTTCTGAATCGAAAGTGACATCACCTCAACTAGCTCAAATACCTTTCATATTGTCGTTTGATAATGTCGCTGGACGCTCTATAGAGTGAAATTAGTAAGAAAGCTCGAGTCGGAGTTGCCCGACTAGGAGATACCCTGATTCCTACCCGACTTTTACTTTTAAATATAATCAATAGCTTGTATCTAGCATAATCGGACAGACAAAAGGACGGACGGACTGACAGACGGACTGACAGACGAACGGGCAGATGGACGGACGGACAGGCTGACAGACGGACAGGCTGACAGACGGACAGACAGACAGACGGACAGACGGACATGGTTAGATCGATTCAGCTCATCATCCTGATCAAGAATATATACATATATACATGATAGGTTCTGCCACGCCACTTTCACAAAGGAATTATGCCCTGAATTTCCCATTTTCAATGGCTTCAGGGCATAGAAATCTTGGCCTTTATTAATTCAATGCCAGCACGAATAATAAAAGGGATCTCTATTTCAAATTAATTTTTGTTGATTTTTTATAGTTTTAAGATACAAATTTTGAATTTGTCCTAGTTATATACCTACCCAGTATATATGAAGCTCAACAAATTTGATTTCTGCAAAGCTCATCGACTCTCTTCCACGCTCATTTCCATTTCCATAGTATCGAACTCTCGCCTGTATTCGTATTTGATTCATGAACAATCCCAATCAAAAAAGTGACAAGGCAATTGGAGTATTTTTTAAAGATGCAAAAATTTGTATTTGAAAACTAAGCGTAAACTAGGCAATCAATATGAAAGGAAAATGCTTTGTTGTTGTTTTCGAATCATTGATGGTTGGCTGCATGGGCGTTGGGTGTGGGGTGTGGGGAGATCGCTTAGGCGAGGTTCATCTGCTGCTGCTTCCAGCTCTCGTGGTAGGAGTGATAGCCACTCTGTGTCTGGGCGGGGGTGTTGCGGCCGAAGGGGCTCTTCGAGTTCACCTGCAGCATGTAGTCGCCGCGGATGTCGTAGCTGGTGGCGATGCCCATGTAGGCGCGCTTGCCATAGCCGTTGTTCTGCTTGTACTCCTTGTAGGAGCTGGCGGCGACGGCAGGGAAGTTGCGCTCGTTGCCTGGGCGAACGGACTCGGTGAAGTAGCGGGTGGCGCGCACAGATGCCTCCACAACGTTGTCGGCGCCGGGAACACCGGTAGCCGGGCCATTGGGATAGAAGTCAACATCGGCGAGGCGCTCCTGGGTGCCCATGCCGTAGGCCGAGGTGTGGATGGCATCAACAAAGTCAGCATCGCCGCGAGCCAGACCGGTCAGCTTGTTCTCGGGCCTGGCGTACAGCCTGGCGGGGTCCAGACCAGTGATGCGGCGCAGCTTGTGTCCGGTCTGGCGGGTGTATTGGCGACCAGCGATGCCGGCAACATGGGCAGCGGGTCCCTGACCGATCAGATGGATGATCTCCTGGGGCACGTTCACTTCGTTGGTCAGCTGGACCAGGCGATCGCCAATGATCTCACCAATGCGCTCCACATTCAAGGTGACGTACTGCTCGAAGTTCTCGATCGCATCGCCCAAGGCAATGACCACCAGATCACCGGTTGTCTTGTCATCCTGTTCCTGGTTCTGCTTACGACGCTGCTGTCCCTGCTCCTCGCTGCTGGTCTTCTGCTCATCGCTGCCCTGCTGGCCGGGATAGGGCTGCAGATTGTAGCGCTGCTCGTAGGCCTGGATCAGCTTGCGGTTGGCCTTGCTGACTTGGCTCCAGCTCTGGGGCAGGCCCTCAATGTAAATGGTCACCTCATCGTCGCCGAAGTTGGGCTGACGCTTCACCGTCTCCACAAAGTTGTTCAGGTTGAACTCGATCTTCTGGCCGCGCTCGCCGACAATGTAGCCCTTGATCTTGCTGGGCTCTGGCACGTAGTCAGGCTTGAAGATGCGGTTGAATTGCGCCAAGTGATCTAAACGATGTCAGAGTCGCATTCAATTAGCAAAGACGAAGACAAAGACGAAGCCAACCCACTGCAGCTACTTACACAATTTGTCCAACAGGGATGCTCCCTCATCAACGGTCATGCCTTCGAGGCGACGCAGGGTCACATCCTTGAGCATGGGCAGCTGTTCGATTTCGCTGGTGCTGACCCAGTTGCTGGGATCCTCGTAGTTGTTCAGCGAGTTGGACTGCCTATAGCTGTTCGTGGCCAGGGCCACGGCCATAAAGCAGGCCAGAACACACAAATTGCGCAGAGGATTCATAGTTTCAGCAAAGCCCTTGTCCTTCTATTGTCGTCAACGCCGTACCAAGCTGAACTGCATGCTCTTCGCTGATCGCTCGCCGGTTTTATAGCTCCCAATCTGGGTGTCAGCACTCACGTGTCGGCCCAACGGAAGCGCCAGAGAGCTGACGACTGCATGGTGCATGCATCTGGCTCAGCACTTTTCGGAAGCACCGCTGAAATTCTAGACATCACAGTTTTTTCAAAATCGAAAATTGGCAATCATCGATCCGGTGAATCGGCACTTTCTACACACACATTCACATATTTTCGCTTTATCAGTTGTGATCGGCCCGACGCCAATTTGGCAACTTTGATGTGCTGCTTGTGTCAACAGTTGCAACTGCGCTCTTGTGTAACTGCAATTCAATGAACCTGAAGTGATTAAATAAGTCTCAGCAGTACTCAGCGCTGAGACAATGGCATTGCCAGACTTTGGCTCAGTTCACACTATACGAGTATACATACAATATATTATCAGACAGAGCAAATAGCATCGATTGCAATCCAACAGGCATTTTTACCCCTATCAACAGCATTTCGAACACTGATCTGTAGCTGCATACATACATATGCATATGGCATGCATAGAGAGACACATGCCACACATGTCATTCATTCATTCTGAAATGTATTCTATTATAGTAAGCTAATCTTAATCAAATGTGCAAAGCTTACGTAGGACAGGTGAATCAAGCATTCAAATCTGCATGTGGAATATCAAGAATATATATCACAAAGTATAAACACAAAATGTGGAATAAATTGTTAACAAATTCAAATTATATACTTTACTTGCCCTAAGATACCAATAAGTACTATTTATAGTAAGTTTCATCATTTCTGTATAAGGAAAATAATTGCTATTGGAGTTCCATCCTATAGAGCATAAGTAAAAGGAAAAACTCTAATCATATTTCAGCTAACATATATGTATTTATATACATAAGTATATGTTCAGCTGTGTTCAGAAAAATAGTAGTGCGACAGAAATGTTGAACAGCAAAATTTTGTGGTATTTTCAAAACAATTTTAAACGAGTATTAAAATTAAAATATATTTTAAAAAAATATATATATATATATAAATATAAAAATATAAATAAAAATATAAATATATATATATATATGTATATATATATATTATATATATATGATCTAAATATGTTAACTGTTTGCATAGGAAATTTGATATTCCAAGGCACAGCAAACGCGGCCTTAACACTTTCATATATGCAGTTTTATGTGATATATGTATGCTCTCAATTATTTTATGTACAAACTGTATTCTGTTTCCTTTATCCAGCTGAATATGTAAAATTGAATTGAAAAGACAAGCGTATGTTTATTTTTTGCCATATCTTTCTGGCTGTCCGCCCGTCCGTCTGTCTGTCTATGTGAACGTAAACCACTTCGCCCATATTGAAGCTTGATACTTGAAATTTGATATATGCAGTGGGAGCGTAGCAAATCGAGTGTCTGCCAGAGCTTTAGAATTAACAACCCTTAAATTAGATTACTATTGATCAATCTAAATGGGATATATAGCTATATATTCACCTATTCCTGCTGCTAGGCAGACATCCTCTATTACTTTAAGCCTTGAATAGGACTGCAGATTTTAAATATATATAACATATATATACTAAATATACACAATATATATATATAATTATATATATATATGTATATAGATGTATATACGCACCTTATTAAAAGATACTTATATATGCATGTCACTTATACTCTTTAAATGGGAGAATTACAGGGTATATGTAAAATACTTAGGTATATTATTGTTGAATAGCCTGACAGTTTGTTTGATTAGTTGGCCAAAAACCAAATAAAAATACTCTAAACGGACCGCTGCGAAAGCTCTAAGTACTCATATATCAACAACATTAAGCGAAAACAAGTGACAAAACTCTAGTCGGGGGTGCCCGACTAGAAGATCCCCTGAACCCCGTCCGATCTGCTTTTTTAAATATATTCCGTATCTTGTATACATCACAAACTTATACAAAATTTAATTAAATTGCCAATCTTGCACTTTCACAATCAAATAGCATTTTTGTCAAAAAGGTAGTTTTTTTTTTTAAATAATAGTAATAATAATTTAATAAAAGAAAAAAATAAAAAATTAAGAAAATACGACATTTCCGCAGTTGGAGTCGAACCAACATCACCTGACCTCCACCGCCATTGTGTGTGTGAAAAAATAAACAATTAAAAATATTTGTCATCGGCTGGGTTTGAACCCTCGCTTCTATCAACACCGCTACTGCACTGCAGTAGCAAATTTGAAACTAAAGGCAGTTAAGAATTATAACAAAATTCAAGCAGTCAGCTGTTATTGTTGTGATTCTCAGACAAGAATGCTCGCATTCGAATGTCTCAATGCATGTGTGCACATGTATAGAAAAAATTAAAACGGGGGTGGGTTTCTGGTCACATGTTGCAATTAACAAAACGTTTTGTTTAATTACTTCTGTGATACTCAATGGAATTCAATGAAATTTTCCGCATATGATTTACATATTATATTGAATATTTGTCAGTTGTCTGAAATCGCAAACTCATTCACATTTCGGCTATATTTGTAACTAAACTTCAAGTTGAAAATTTTTTTGTAAATTTTTAACTAATATCCAAAATGCAACAAAAACCGAAATTGTATAAAATATAAATAAAACTAAATGCAAAATTTGGAGGCTCTAGCTATAAAGATGTACGAGATAGAATTAAAATACTGTCTTTCGATAAGGTTTTTAATCGATAACATAAAAACGGTAATAGTTAACGATTGTTTGAAACAAACTTGATCTGCGCCTGCTATACAGGGACTTCCAAAAAATATTTCAAGTCTCTAGCTCTTATATGTTCTGAGATCGACGCGTTCATACATACGGACAGACGGACGGACGGACGGACGGACGGACGGACGGACGGACGGACGGACAGACAGACAGACGGACAGGGCTAAATCCACTCAGTTCGTCACCCTGATCAAGAATATATATACTTTATGGGGTCTGCCACGCCTCCTTCTCCCTGTTACATACATTTAACAAAACCATTATACCCTGATTTCCCATTTTCAATGGGTTCAGGGTATAAAAATCAAGTGAGCAAAACGGGCGTAACCGACTGCATAGGACCCATGGACAGTGTAGACATAGCTAAATTTCAATGAAAGTCAGTTGCCACGCCTTCAACTGCTTTATAGGTCTATCAGTGTAAGAGGTTCATAGTGACTCAACTTTAAAGCCTGTCGAATCTAGTTCTATAATAATAGTAAAGCCATAAAAGAGATTTTACATTAAGCAACAAATCCCAGAGATCTATATAAGGTGCGCGAAATAAGTAACAGGGACAGTACGTTGAAGTGGATAACAACTGAACTGATCAAGATTTTTCAAAAAAGTAAATTGGTGTTTAAGCTTAACAAAATTATCAATTAAATTCAACTGAAATAAATCCAAAAAAAACTTTCGAAAATATTATATAAAAAAGAAACAATATATTTTCAAACGAAATAAGTAACTGGGACAAGTTCAAAATATAAAGTTCAAGAAATAACAGAGTTTTTACATTAAGCAACAAATTCAAGAGATCCATATAGATTGTAGAGAAGGCTAACTTTTAAGTTCGGGAATAAGTATAATCAGGCTGAAGCAAGCAAGCAATGAAATCTGCAACTTGCATATCAAAAATATAAATCAAAGAGCCTAAACATGAAATATCATTTCTATCAGCTCTAAATTGTTAGCTTGAATGTGGTTAGATTTGTAATTTCTCTGGCTCCCCTGCAACGGCAGTTAAGACTAGCTCAAAAGTGCATTCACTACATACATCAATATAAAATTACAATGTATTTGCACAGCATGTGCGGCGATTACACAGATTTTGCCCATTCAAGCAGTTTGCTATCAGGCGGCTTAGTTTGTTGCAGGCCCTAAAAAGTGATAGGGGATCGATCCATAGGGTATCAAGCATACGTATGCATATAGTATGAGCACGTAATATTAGCAAGAATACGAAATGCTCAGTTGTCAAACTCTTTATATATATTTATAATGAGAAACTGCAACGCAGCATTTGTGGATCGAGTTCTGACGGTGCAAAAAGCGAATGGGTTTGGGTGCTATAAAATGTAGAGCTCGACGCTGTGGAAGGCAGTTCAACTCATAGCAACATTGAGAGCTCAGTGAAGTTCCTGCAGTAGTTGAAGTCCTGGTCTAGAACACAATGAATCCAATGCGAGTGCTTAGCCTTTTGGCTTGTCTGGCTGTTGCGGCCATGGCCGGCCCAACCACCCGGATGGGCGACAATAGCGTCAGCCAGGCGCTGAAGCCATCCCAGTGGCTGTCCGCCCAGGAGTTGGAATCAATTCCCGCCGTGGATGAGCTGACGTTGGAGCGTTTGGAGAGCATGTCCCTCGAGAAGGGCGCCGAGCTGTTGCAGCAAGTGTGTAAGTATTTGGAGGCAATCCACCCAGTTGGCCATTGGCTAATGCTGGACTTCCTTCCACCTCGACAGATCACTTGTCGCAGATCAATCACGATGTGGAGCCCAACTTTGTGCCCAGCAACGTTCAGGTCTATGTGCCCAAGCCCAATGGTGAGAAGATCATTGCACCCATCAACGAAATGATCAATCGCTTGAAGCAGCAGCAGAACTTCGGACAGGATGAGGTCACCATCATTGTCACTGGCCTGCCCCAGACCAGCGAGACGGTGAAGAAGGCCAACCGCAAGCTCGTCCAGGCCTACATGCAGCGCTACAATCTGCAGCAGCAGCAGCAACAGGGCCAGAGATACAACAGCGCCTCCGATGATGACAACAAGCATCAGCGTACATCCAGCGAGGAGGACTACAGCGAGCAGGCCAAGAATGCCAACACCAAATCTGGCGACATTATTGTAAGTAGAGTTGAGAGGAGAGAGAGGTTTAGCATCCATTTCATCCATTTGTAATACCCCGGACAGGTGATTGACTTGGGCTCCACCTTGACCAACTACAAGCGCTACGCCATGCTGGACATTGAGAAGACCGGTGCCAAGCTCGGCAAATGGATTGCTCAGCTGACCAGCGAGCTGCAGCTGCCCTATGAGACCATCCATATGATTGGCGAGAATGTTGGCGCTCATGTTGCCGGCGCTGCTGCCAACGAGTTCACCCGCCTGACTGGCCACAAGCTGCGCCGCGTCACCGGCCTGGACCCCAGCCACATTGTTGCCAAGAACCGTTACACCCTGACCGGCCTGGCCCGCGGCGATGCCGAGTTCGTTGATGTCATCCACACGTCCGCCTATGGCATGGGCACACCCATCCGCAGCGGTGATGTTGACTTCTATCCCAATGGCCTGGGCATCGGTGTGCCCGGCGCTGACAATGTCATTGAGGCCGCCATGCGCGCCACCCGCTTCTTCGCCGAGTCCGTGGAGGCAGGCAATGGACGCAGCTTCCCCGCCGTGCCCGCCAACTCCCTCAAGCAGTACAAGCAGAACGATGGCTTCGGCAAGCGCGCCTACATGGGCATCGATGCTGCCTACGACATCGAGGGCGACTACATCCTCCAGGTGAACCCCAAGAGCCCCTTCGGCCGCAACGCACCCGCCCAGAGGCAGAACAGCTACCATGGCGTGCACACCGCCTGGGAGAGCAACAAGGACTTCTAAACGTCGACTGGACAAAGGCAAACAGCAAACAGCAAACAAACAAAGCAACCGCTTCTAATGTTGCGCTTAGAGTTAAGGAACCAACAATTGGCAATTTCTCTCACTAAATACTTTACAAGCAAAATTTATGGCAAATAAACAAGCTGACTCTATTCAAAAGAGCTCCACTGTGTAAAAAAACAAATTCTATTCAAAAGGTTTTCTCAATAGCCAATGAAAGACTCTAATATTTCAGACAGTTCACTCAAAGAGTCTTTAAAGCAATGAATCAGCTCTTAGCTTCTACCTTCTACGAATCGAACTTAAAGCAGTTTCAACTATGTTTTCATGATCGATCATATATTTTCTATATCAAAACTTTGCTATCTTAAGCCTGTCTTCTACGAGTTTCGTCAAGAAACTAGCTAAATTTGTTTAGCAATGAAATTTATTACAATATTTATAGTACCTGTAGTGAGAGAAGCTGGGAAGCTTATATAGAAGGAGTATTCTGGAAAATACAGAAAACATAAGCTGACCAAATAAGAGTGATACTACTTACATTAACTATTGCTAAGCATTTTCTTAAGTTATCAACAATATCTAGATAAATAAGAAAAACAAAAAGATTTGCCATTTAATTATAAATTCATTATTATCTCAGTACTTATAATTATATAATGCCATACAGCTGAAGTAACGCCAGAACGCTAGAACTTGTGCAGCAGAAATCTAACAGCTCGCTCAATCCACGACGAGCGCTCCTCAAATAATAGCTGCAATCATGCAATTTGACACAAGTCAAATATTTTGTCTAAAGCAACATAAAATACTAAGTCTTCACTTATGAATAGCTCAAGGCTAACATTTGAGACGATATTGTAGGACTAACAGCGCAAGTATTAAGTCGACTCATGCTAAATTATAACTGACGTTTAAAAGTTTGAAAACAAAACTGAAGCAATTATTTGAATAAATATTTTAATTTTATATACAATGGCATAAATGTAGCATTCAAATAAAGTTATAAACAATGTCATATATTTAACTATTTTTATATTATTGCAATTTATTTTGCTATAGCTCTTATTTGGTCAGCCTGTGCCAAGCCATATTATGCATACAATTGAAGCTTAAGCTCTCATATGAAATGTTGGTCGAATAAGTATATCAAATGATCACAAACTCTACTAACATAATTATTTTTTATTTGCATAGCTCACAGCTTAAAAGTATTAAATCTCTTAAAATTGGAAATTGAATTATTGAAAAAATGCAGCTCAAATTCTTTTCAGTCTAAATATTTGACAATATATTAAAATATTTATTAAATATATTATAAAAAAATTATTATTTGACTATAAATTCTATAAATTCTTTGACTATGAAAGCTGATTAAAAAGGAGGAAAAATCAAGGAATGAAACTTGCTTTGATGCCCGACTATATGGACCAAAAATCACTATAAAAGGAGAAATTTATTATTTATTTTCTTGGAAATTACAAAGTCTACTGAAAAAACTTCATTGGCTTTAACAGGTATGAAGATGGGCGATTCACACTGAGAAAAGCATATAATTCGCACTACTTGTCTTCAGATATCCAGGAATGAACTGTTATTAAAGCGAGTTTTTAAAAGATTTTTTATAGCTGAATATCTGTATATATATATTTATTTATTTATAATATACTAAAAAAAACAAATGTAACAACATACATATATAATCTGTATACAAATACATACTTATCTTATTCTTATACTTATTTAACTGTCTAATGTCCCGTATAGAAATCGTGAAATTTCCTTCTAAATCATTAAACCGATTCTGTGGTATTGATTTGCGTGATGCTGCTAAACGAAGCACTCAAAAACGGAGTTTATTTTTAGCGCGCATTGCATTAGCCCAAAGTTAAGCTTTGATAAAAAAAAAAATACAAATTTGTGGGTATAGCAGAGGTTGATTCATATAACTGCACATATACACATACACATGCATGTGCAAGAGCTTTGTTTACTGCTTAGCTTTGCAAGCTCGCCCAAAAAGCTTGCAGTCAGCTGTAAGGGTTGGCAGCGTCTGGCAAAGTGAAGAGAACGTTGCTAGCATAGCAGCAGGCGCGGCCCCAGTTGCCCTGGCAAGCCTGCCGCTCGCTGTTTCTAATATTTGTTAGAGGACTTGTCAGTTGTTATTGTACGGTCGTGGCACGCTTCACTTTGTGCTCTTTGTACTGCACGCTGTCTGCAGCCTTGCCTCTAGCTGAGCGCTGGTCCCTGTTCCCTGTCCCTGGGTGGGCAGCAACAACATTTTCGTATTCTGTAATTGTTTACGGCCTGCCAACAGCAGCAGCAGCAACAACAACAGCAGCTGGCAAAGAGTACAACAACTGTTAAAGCACGCGAAGCAAGAGCAAAGAAAAACCGTTGGCAAAGTGCTGTTACACGAAAACAAGCACACAAAAAAAACTGTTTTTTTTTTCTTTTTTTTTGATGGCGAGTGTGTGAGTGTGAGTGTGAGTGTGTGAGCGAGCACAATCGACCGAGAAAAAATATTAAAAGCCAACAAACAATTGAAACTAAATGCGTATAGAAAACAAATAAATAACACAATTGGCTTTTGCTGTGTGTGTGCGTGTGCGTGTGTGTGTGCGTGTGTAAGTGCCGTTATGCTGTCATCTATTTGCATAGCTACATGCACAGACATGCGAAAATTGTTAGCTTTTTGAGAGTTGAGCGAGAAAGGCTGCAGTAAACATTCAAAAACAGTTCGAACAACAACAGCGGCAGGAGGCAGCTCGTTTGGCAACCAGCACAAAAGTATGCAGCGAAAAATTGCATTGTCTGTCAAGGACAAAACAAAACACCCTGCCATGTAGCGCCTGGCGTCTCGTCTGCCTGTGTGCGTGCGTGCGTGCGTCCGTGTGTGCGTGTGTGTGTGTGTGTATATATATGTATGCGTGTGTGTGTACTGTAAGTGAAAGGGTATCAAAATCATCGAGACACGAAACTAGCTCAAACATTCAAGAACACCAAAAAAAAAGCTGAAAAACAGACGCACACAAACAACAACAACAGCAACAACGCAGCCTGCAGCTAAACAACAACAACAACAACAGCAACAGCAGCAACAACCCCAGACAGGGCAAGCCGAACCACCCCAATCGACATTTGGCGCCAGTTGGACAACATCGTGGCCACCATGTGGTTTCATGCCTCAGCAATGCTCCGTCTATTTCCAATACTTTTCGCTCTGCTGCGGCTGCCCGCTCAAGTAAGTCTGCCAGCCCCATAAATGTTGCAAGCGCTTTGTGTGTAGCATAAGCTCAAATTACATTTGCCAAAATTACACAGAGACAACACAGCTTCGTGGCAGATAGATACCCTGTGATGTTGTAGTCGTGACAATATTACGAAATTACACACACACATACACACATCCATGCATATGCCAGCCAAATGTATGCAAATAATTAAGGAATTCGCTGGAAATTCTTTTCTTCATTATTCAAATTTAAACATGAGAAATTCCTAATATTCATAGTTCGGCTGAACTATGCGATAAGAATATAATCAAATTTGCTTTTATGTATGTATGTATGTATGTGTACATAGTATAGAGATATCCATCTTTAAGCAAAGGCATAGCGCCCCCTTTAAAGACTTAATCATAGTTGATATTTAAGGAAAGCTTTTCAATTTGTTATACAGCAAAGGCAAAGGATTAGCCTTGGTTTTGTGTTTAAATATGTGTAAACTGCATAGCTATACTGTTATACTGATATACTGTTATTTTATTATACTATTATATCATTATACTTTATATTGTTATCCTAGTATACTGTTATATTGTTATACTGAGAAATTGTTACACTATTCTACTGTTATACTGATACACTGTTATATTTTTATACTGTTTTACTGATATACTTTTATATAGTTATCCTGGTATACTGTTATATTGTTATAATGTTACATTGTTTTTACTGTTCTACTGTTATATTCTTCTTCTGTTATACTGATAGACTGTTATATTAGTATACTGTCATACTGATATACTTTTATATTGTTATCCTAGTATACTGTTATATTGTTATATTCTTACATTGTTATACTACTGTTATATTCTTCTACTGTCATACTGATAAACTGCTATATTGTTATCCTGCCATACTGGGACATTTCTATACTGTTTTACTGTTATATTCGTCTTCTGTTATACTGATACACTGTTATATTGTTATTCTGCCATACTGTGACATTGCTATACTGTTCTACTGTTATATTGTTCTACTTTTATACTGTTTTTTTCTTATTCTTTTATATTGTTCTCTTGTAATACTATTATAATGTTATACTGCTTTAAGGTTATGCCGTTATAATTGTATACTGTTATAATGTTAAGCCGCTACACTATTATACGGATACAATGTTATACTGTTTTAATTTTATGCTGTTAAATTGTTATATTGTTATACTATGTCATTGCTTTACTGTTATATTGTTATTCTTTTATACTGCTATAATGTTATACTGTTATGTTATACTGTCATACTGTTGTACTGTTAAACACTTATATTTTTATACTGTTATACTTTTATACCGTTATGCTGTTATACTGTTATACTTTTATACAGGTTTATAGTTATACTGTTATACTATTATGCTGTAAAGCTGTTTGACTGTTACACTGCTTTTACAGTTATACTTGTAGACTCATACACTGTTATACCATTTTACTCTTAGCACAGTTAAACTCTTCTACACTGTTATACTTATATTCAATTTGAAATAATCTTCCCGATTTCGGGCATAGCAGTCATATACCCAGTTGTAGTTGCTGTTTGCTCACAGCCATTTTCCGAACTTGGAATAGAACTCTTCCTTCTTGTCTTGTTGACTTTGTTAGTTGATTGCTTTTTGTTTCGTTTTACCTATTGACGTAGAAGCTAAACGCTGTGTCTCTCTGCCTGTCTATCTGTCTACCTGTTTACCTGTCCAGCTGTCTGTCTGTCTGTCTGTCTGTCTGTGTAACATTTATTCAAATTGTTTGTTCTAGCAATTAATTTTCTTGATTATACTGCTCTTGCTTGTTAATAGGTATAATTGTGCGTAGAGATGTCTTGACTGCATTTAATGACCCTTTGCCTTCCATTTCATTGCACAGGTCAAGGCGCGCTTCTGCGAGGGCGGGCACATCTGCTCGCTGCCCCGCGAATGCTGCACCCAAGGCTGCTGTCCGCCGTACCAAAGTGGGCCTAGGCAGCTGCCACCGCCGTCGGAGCACGTACTGAACCTGTTCTTTATCAGTCACTGGTTCTTTTGGTAAGTAGCTGACCATTTCGAAAATGATATATCGTATGTCTAATGTGCATACATTGTGGCTGCAGTCGCAGTCCCCTGGGACGAGGGGCGCTGCACAGCGTTCAAGGTCGGGGCTGGGGCTGGGGCTGGGGCCTAGCAGATACGGCAGTATTCGTACGAGTATGAGTATTATTATTGGCAGCAAGTTGGCCCCTGACTGAGTTGCGTCAAGTCAAGACAAGGCCTTATGCAAGTCGGTTCGGCCCCGGATCCCCAGACGAGACAGAAAGCGGCAAATGGCATTGCCAACTAATGAGAGACAGCCCCAATGGGGGGGTTGAAAGGGGGTTGCCTTACCACCCTGCCCCCTGCTGTTCGTTCACATAATCAAATCTCACGTCGCCAAAAAGCCAAGCAAAGAGGCAGCCCATTTAGTTGGCATTCGATTACGAACGCAGCCGGCTGTCTCTTGACTTGAGTCTGCATCGCCTCCATTCATGGGCTTCTTCATACAAACACGCCAACTGCAAACGGAGCAGTAAGAGATCCTCTCCAATCTCTCAATCTCTCCCCTCTCTCTCTTGATTATGGAATTTCATTCGCTTTCTTTCCTTTTGTGCTCTTCAGGTGCGTCGTGGTGGCCGTCATCCTAGCCATACTCTGTGCCTACTCGCTATGGAAGAAGCGTCGCACACTGTGCGGCTGGGGCTTCACCGAACACCATACCCAATCCGAGGGCGATTCGGCCGGCTCGTGCTATGCACCGCCGCAATACAGTCGCTGCAATTCCTTTCATCATCCGCCGCCGCCCTACACGGAGGTGAGTTGCTCTGCTAATTGAGCCGATCATTGAGGTTAACCTTTCATTCGGTTGGAATAGGTCACCTCAAAGCCGGATCTCTATCCGCTCGTCTTCACGTGCAACAACGAAAACAGCAAAGGCAATGCCGGCTCCAGCTATCTGATGGTGCAATACTTCCGCAATTATATTGTGCGTCCGGCGGGCTCGCTGAGTGCCGCCAGCACCGTGGACTCGCTCAGCTCCAGCTTCATTTGCAATATCAACGAGGCCAACACGCTGGTGCCGCCGCCCTACTCACGGGCCGCCAGCCCCGAGCTCGGGCTGCACTACGGCGCCAACCGCGAGCCGCCGCCCAACGCCCAACTGGCTGCGCCTCAGTACGGCCTGCCACGCTCCGCCTCCCAGCTAGTGGAGCCGGAATATCAGCCCCGTGCCCACTATGCCACAGTGGCGCTGGACAGGAATGTGGGTCTGGGCGCCGGCACGGCCCACTACAGCACACGGCTGCACAACTCGCACAGTGGACACTTCTCGCCGGACGAGTCCGCCATGGACTCGGCGGGCCTGGCGGGCGGAGGATTTCTGCAATCGCAGAGCGACCAGCATTTCCGCTACATGGCGAACAGTCGCAGCAGCCTCAGTGATATCTTCGTGAACAACAGCTGTGCGGCGGGCTTCGGCGTGGCGGCGGCCAGCGATGCCGTTGGCATTGCGAGCGGCGTCGCCACCCAAGCCACTTCCCTGTGCAGCCTGGCGCTGGCCACCGGCGGCACGCCCATCATCTACAATAATGGCTGCATTCAAGCCAATCCGCTGCACAGCCTGGAGAACTGCTGCCAGCTGGTGTCGGCGGTGGAAGCGGCGGCGTCGGCGGGGTCGACGGGGACGGCGGCAACGGCAACGGCGCCGACCACGGGCAGCACAGTGTCGGGCGTGAGTAGCCTCTCGAACATTGGGACGCCCGGATCGCCGCCACAGGCGACCAGCCCGACGGGCGAGGTGCGCGAGATACTCGATCAAATTAGCAAGCTCCAAGCAGACGTCAGCTATGAGCAGCTGCTGCTGGCCAAGCCGTTGACTCGGCCCGCCACACTGCAGCATCAGCAGCACGTGGCTGCGGCAGCGACCTCAACCACGCCCACAACGGCAACGCCCAGCAGAGCCAAGAAGTTCTATGCGTCGAAGCCGCCGAACAAGGCGCTCTACATACCGATGGCCGTGGTGGCGCCACCAGCTGCCCAGCGTTGTGTGCTCAAGAGTCCCATTAGCAGCGTGGTGAGTGGCGCCAACTTTTTCGTGAACCGCGGACGAGTGGCCCGCAAAGGCTGGATCTCCCGCTCGGCACCCACAACACCGGGCAGCGGCCTGCCGCCCAATCGACTGGGCGACGATAGTCCCCTGCTCAACGAGCACGACGAGGACGCCATCGAGGACGACGACCAAAGCCAAGACGATCAACTCGAATAATACTGGGCGCCCAAGCAGCTCAAGCGTCTATTAGATGTAAGCTTTTAATCAAAATGCAGCTTAGTAGGTCGTCAAAGGACAAAGGACAAAGGACATCAAGGTGCCAAAAAATACCAAAAAAAAAAAAAAAAAAACAAGAAGAAAAGAAAAGTTCCAATCAAAAGAGACAACTGCGACTATTGCTAGAACAAGTTTTAAGTCTAAATCAAACAAGAGTTTCAAATAAAAGTTGCTTTTAGCCAGCGCTCTTAAAGCCACAAAGCCAACTGTACGCAGTATTAGGGATATTCCCTTTGCAGTATTTCGAGTTGCTTTCTTTGGTTTTTATACCCTGAACCCATTGAAAATGGGAAATCAGAAGGGGGCATGGCAGACCCCATAAAGTACATATTATATATTCTTGATCAGGGAGACGAGCTGAGTCGATTTAGCCCTGTCCGTCTGTCTGTCTGTGCGTCTGTCCGTCTGTCCGTATGTATGAACGCGTCGATCTCAGAACATATAAGAGCTAGAGACTTGAAATTTTTTTGGAAGTCCCTGTATAGCAGGCGCATATCTAGTTTGTTTAAAAAAAACGATAACTTTTCCCGTTTCATTGTTATCGATTAAAAACCTTATCGAAATCAAGTTATTAAATTATATCTCGTACATCTTTCGAGCTAGAGTCTCCAAATTTTGTATTTAGATTAGTTTATATTTTATATAATTTCGATTTTTGTTATTTTTTGGATACCATTTATTTTAATTATTATAATTTTTATTTTATTTGACAAACTTAAATTTTTTCTGCATTAATAAATACATAACTGAGTATATTTAAAAACGCAGATCGGACGGGGTTCAGGGGATCTCCTAGTCGGGCACCACCGACTAGAGTTTTCTTACTTGCTTAGCTTCTTTTTGTTTTTTTTGGTGTTTTTTGGCAAATTTGAGAACAATGCACAATTGAGTATGGTTAATGAACCACATTTTGTTTATGTACATTTAGATAGACAATTCAACCGCAACAATTTATTGGCTAATAACTGTAATTAATCTGGCTTCGATCTGCTCTTGGTCGCCGTCGCTTCCAATGGCCGAACGTGTGTTCCTATTGCACAAAGACAACAAACATGTGTGTGTTGCCTTTAAGTAATTAGTGTATGTATGTGTGTACATATGATGTGTATGTGTGTCAGACTTAAGATTCCTTCAGACTCTCTTCGGTGTGCTTCAAAATGTGTTGTAAATGTTTCAAGTGTTTCAATGTGTAAAACTAAGCTATAAACGACTTGCAAAGAGTAAATACAAATTGTCTTTGTATATGCAGATGTATGTACAATATATATATATATGTATATATTTTACATACATACATACATATATATATATATTTATATAGTATTTCTTTTTTAGGCTTATGTGTAATGCGCACAACATAGATAATATTGTGTGGGTGCTAAGTACATATATATATATAAATAACAAAATCACATTAAAACACAAATACACGAGGAAATGCAGAAATCAATAATTTAAAAAAAACATGCTATTTTAAGTATGTATATATATATATATATAGAAAGAGCGGGAAATTTGCAAAGCCCGGAAAATAATGCGCTAGAATGCAGCAGTGCCTTTTGACTAAACAAAAAACAAAAAAAAACACGAAAGATTTAAAAGAAAACCAAAGAAAACTAAAAATATTGCGCACAAGCCACATACAGCTGTGTTCATGAAAATAGTAGTGCAACTGCAACATTTCAGTCGCACTACTATTCTTATGAACACAACTGTGTTCATGAAAATAGTAGTGCAACTGCAACATGTCAGCCGCACTACTATTCTTATGAACACAACTGTGTTCATGAAAATAGTAGTGCAACTGCAACATTTCAGTCGCACTACTATTCTTATGAGCACAACTGTATGTACATATATATAAAAATATATATACATATATGTACTTATACAAAATAGTATTAATTGCACATCGAACAATTACAGAACTACACAAAAACAAAATGTCTGCCAGCAACAGAGACGTGCGGCTGAAACATACATAGAAACTAAGACCACATGGCTTTGCTAGTTAAGCTTAAGAACCAAAGCTTCCATTTTGAGTTCAACTTCAAAGAGTGCCAAAAAAAAAGAAGTATTTCCTAACCTTATTTCTTGCCGAATTGGTTCAAGAAATCGGTTTCAGATTCGCTAATGATCAAAATCATTTCAAATTTAACGTTTAACTTACCACAGATCCAACTCTGTCTCCCTCTCTCTCTGTCTGGTACTAAACTTATGCTCAGCTTTCCACGCTCTCTATGAGAGAACGAGCGAAGCCTTCCATTATATGCGATAGCCAATAAGAACGAAACGCACTGAGACTTCCTTCACACACACACACACACACACACACATGTATCTTCCATAAAAGATAAAGCTATCTGTTTGCAGTGAGAGCGAGATAGCCTAAGCTCTGCATTGAACACTTTCGCGTGCGGCTCTTAAACTGTGGAACATATGTGCGTATATACATAGGCAGTGAGAGCGAGATAGCCAAAGCTGTGAACACTTTGGCGTGGAACATATGTGCATAAGCAGGTGCATATGCAGTAAGAGCGAGACAGCCTAACACTTTATGTGCAGCTATTAAACTGTGGAACATATGTATTTGTGCAGTTTGGCATCCACAACTATGTTTAGATGTAATTGTCAGTTTAGCTAACTCTAGCTTACCATTAATACATACATACATAAATATTTATCATTTAAAAATGCAAAAAAAAGAAACGAATTGTTAACGCTTTCTCTGACAAGAGCAGATGTACATATAAGTAAAAGTTGGCAGCATAAACTATGTAGCGGTAATAAGGACAGTCGGCCAAAACGAACGAGCCTTGCACAAAATAAAACAAAACAAAAACCAATATACTCGCTTTCACAGAGTAAAAACTAGATTTACACTTAAGATAAAAGAAAAAAAAAAAACCAGGCTAAATATGCAAATTTTCTTTCAATTCCAATTTTAGTAAATATATTATTATTTTTAGATGCAGGTCATTAAATACAATAACTTTCAAGGTATTTTAGTATAAACATAAAACAAACAAACAAACAGAACAAAAATAAAAACAAAACCAATTTATTCAAGTTGTCAATTTCAACAAGTGAGAAATTTGCAGTTGACTGCCGAATGCTCTCATCACAGTGGAATAGATGCGGAAACAGGTAGGCAAAATATCTTTCATAGCCAATATCATATATAAAACTGTAGAAAACATTGATTTTTAACAATATATCAGCGTGCAGATCAAATTGACTTAAAACTCGGTTTTTTTTTTAGTTCGATATAATATTTTAACATAGTTTTCTAAATTTATATACACATAGTTTAATAGGTAACAGCTACATATATATGGTAAAAAAAAAACAAACAAAAATAAACAGTTAGCTTCGGCGACCGAATAAATATAGTTTTAGCCCTGTACACATTGGGCTATGAAGCTATTCAAAATTTAAAAAAAGTTAAAGAAATTTCTGATTTGAAAACGCTTTTTCTAAAATTTTTAAATTAAGTTTTCCATAGATATTTAAACTAGTTAATCGATCTTGAAATGATAAACAAACAAAGAGACAGACAAACAGACATGGCAAAGGATGCCTGCATAGCCACAACGACACCATGTGCGACTGTGTACAGGGTATATATTGTATATATACATATATCTGACGATTGATCATTGCTTAACGGCCTGCGCCTGCGCCTGCTTCTCGCCCTGCCGCTGCTGTCCATTGGTCAGCTTCAGCTGCGCCTCGAACTCCTTGTGGACATCGGTGTAGTAGGGGCCCAGCTCCTCGCGCACTGCTTCGTACCAGCGGGCCAGCTTATTTCGATTCTTGAAGGCATTGTAGCCAATGCACTCTGCAAGTATTATCATTATCATTATCATTATTATTATTATTATTATTATTGTTATTCAAATATTTGCTTACTCGGCTGATCTATCTCACAGATGGCACTCAGGTCCGCATACGAAATGTTGTCGCCCAGCATAAATTTACGGGAATTCAGGAACAGCTCCTCGAAGTCGTTCAGTGTGTGCTCCAGCTGCTTGCTAGCTAAATTCACCTGTATCAATTATATTTATAAATAACTTTTGAATGTGAATATATTTATATAGGGGATTTTAGGGTATAGTGGTTTTGTGAAAGTGTTTGTAACGGGCTGACGGAGGCGTGGCTGAGCCCATAAAGTATATATACTCTCAATCAGGACAACGAGCTGAGTCGATATAGACCTGAACCTCTGTCGCGCCGTTTATCCGTCCGTCAGTTTGTCCGTCCGTCAGTCTGTACGTCCGTCTGTCCGTACGTCCATCCAGCCATTCGTCTGTCCGTCTGTCCATCCGTCTGTCCGTCTATCCGTCTGTCTGTCCATCTGTCCATCTGTCCATCTACTAACGCTCAACACTTCCAATGTTAAATGTATATTCATTTCTTTATTAACTCATTTCAATTCGTTATTATCGATCAAAATCGATAAATTGATTTCGTTTCCTAAGCCACACACTAGAGATTTTTAATTGACTTTGAAGGTCCTTGTAATGAATACAGATATATATCAGATGTTTAATAACTGGATAATTGAATTAGAATAGCAAGGCTGCGCTTGATTTAGGGTATCACCTAGACGGACACTACCGATTAGCGCTTTCTTAATTGTTATATCTGTATGATACTCTTTCTCAATCTGAGCGACAAGCTGAGGCATTTTAGCCATGTCCGTCCGTCTGTCCGTCCGTTTGTCGGTATGTTTGTCCGTCCTTCTGTCCGTCCGCTAGACAGTTGACTTTATATTTTATATTATATAATTCCTGTATAAGTTTTTTATTCTTTCAGTAACCCTATCCATTTCTGCATTATCGATAATAATCGATCTTTCTTACTAGTTAAAAACTATTGATAACATTCTACATTCTACATGTAGTTATCAATAGTTTTTACTGGCAAGCAAATCAAAGATCTGTACGTACTTTCAACATACACGGCAATGATGTTACTCTTAAGGAGGTCGATTATAGTTCAATCAACTATGCAAATGAAATATCGATCATCAGATGTCTTACATATGCATATAGCTAAAGTCCATGACTTACCGCATTGTCGGAGGGTCGTGTCTTCTGCAGGTAGGGCACCAGCCACTTTTGCTGGAAGTAATCGGTGCATGCCACATCCATGTTTGACTGCTGCCAGGCGAGATACTCGTCGACACGACTGCGGCCCAGATGACGATGCGGATACCAATGCTCCGGCACGAGCTTCTCACGCGCCAGATGACGGAAGATTGCCACGCTCTCGGACAGCTGATAGCCGTGATCGGTGATGGCGGGCAGCTTGCGGAACCTATTGACTTTGTCCCTAAACTCGCCCGTCAAGTGCTCACCTAGGAAAGAGAAGATGTTATTAAATGGGTCTAGGGTTAAGTACTTAAAACTGAATGTTTAGTCTAATAAGACATAAGTTAGTTAAAGCTACTTTGCTCACTCCAAAAACAGCATCTTTAGAAGCTTTTACAAGTTGAATGTGCTGAGTCACAGCGCACAGTCTCAGTCATCTATCAGACTAACTAACTAACTAACTAACTAACTGGTAGAGACATGCAAACCAATCATTAATCTGTTCAAGGCAGTCTGCTCTGTGGACAGATCTCTGCTGCAGCTTGGCCGGGCTCAATGCACTGGCTCGGGGCCAGTGGCCAGTGGCCAGTCGGCCAAAATACTAGATATCGTTAGCAGTTTTACACTATTAAGCAAAAGTCGTTCCAAAGTCCAGTTGGGTTCAAGTTTTGCTGCACTTGCTGCTGCGGCAACTGGCGGAAGCCAATGAGCTAATCCGCAATTTGCATACAACTGATGCGAATACTTATATATACAAGTATATTATATATATCTACAGATCGGGAAATTCGAGATATGCATAAGTGCATCTATATACATATATATATACATATGTATATATATGTATCTGTGTCTATCTGTGTGAGCTCTAATATTTCAGTTAACAAGCTAACAACATTCAGCCTTGACCAAGTCAATAGCTTTAACTGTTGCTTCTGCTGTGTTTGGCTTGGTTTTTGGCAAGACGAAAACAAACAAAAAAAAAACACTGCGCAACATAATTGCTGTACAATTGCTGAACATTTGTATCAATTTTAAATACTTTTGCCAAGTTTCAGGAATTAATTCCAGTGTAAGCACAACTGTACCAAATTTTTGCCTTTTTTGCTAGCCATCAATGCCTGTGATCGATCGATGTTTGTTAGCTTGCTGATAACGATATTTAATTAACGTTTGAATTAAATGAAATCCATTTGCTAATCAATAGTCAAACTGTTGGTATTTATAGAGCCAAATGTGGGCGTGGCATGTCAAGAGCAAATATTTGCTAATCTGCCTGATAAGCATGGAAACTAGGATATAGATTGATCTTAGATATTGCAGCCTAGATCTACCATGTCTTACGCCCTAAAGCTATTAGCCCAAGTCAAACAAGTAAGAATACTCTAGTCGGTGGTGCCCGACTGGGAGATCCCCTGAACCCCGTCTGATCTGCGTTTTTAAGTATACTCAGTTATGTACTTATTAACGCTAAAAAATTAAAGCTTGTAAAATAAAATTCCTGGTATCCAAAAAATAACAAAAATAGAAATTGTATAAAATATAAATTAAGCTAAATACAAAATTTGGAGACTCTAGCTCAAAAGATGTACGAGATATAATTTAATAACTTGATTTTGATAAGGTTTTTAATCGATAAAAAAATCGGAAAAAATTAACGAATTTTTAAACACAAACTTGATATGCGCGTGCTATACAGAGACATCCAAAAAAGTTTCAAGTCGCAAGCTCTTATATGTTCTGAGATCGACGCGTTCATACATACGGACAGACGGACAGACAGACAGATAGACAGGACTAAATCGACTCAGCTCGCCTTCCTAATCAAGAATATATATACTTTATGGTTATATACTTATGGTCTGCCACGCCCCCTTCTGCCTGTTACATACATTTCATACTTTAACAAAACCATTATACCCTGATTTCCCCTTTTCAATGGGTTCAGGGTATAAAAACTCTATTTAGAGTCCATTAAAAAAGCTTTGCTCCAAAGCTCGCTTCAGCTTCTGTGCATCAAGCAATTTGGTTAGGCAGTGTAAACAACATCGAAGCACGCGCCTGCTAATAAACAAATACATTTGATGCCCGCCTCCTCTCTTTGTATACCCTGTAACCCAGCTAAGCAATGTTAATGTGGATTTTATGGTCATAGAGAAGATCAGAGCAAGCAGATCAGATGTGTTTCTAAAGATTGCACTATAAAGACTGAACTGAAAAGAAAAGTACAGTCGAGTCTCGATAATTCCAAATGGCAAGGGGATCAGGTTTTTTACGAATTAGACGGAAATTCAGATTATCGAGACTCGACTGTACCGAATTTTTTTCAAGGGGATAGATTTTGTTTCGATTTATCGCGATTATCGATTTAGCGGGGTACAAATTATCGAGACTCGACTGTAATTCCATCTAAATATTACTTAACACTGATTACAGGGTATCGGCTAGTCGAAGTTTAGTTATTTTCAGCAAGCCAAACTTGTTTTTTGTTTGTTATTTAAATATTTTTTCAAATATTGCTGATTCTATTTTCATAGCGCGACCACAAAAGCAAACCTTGCAGCTGCGTGTGAAAAGTGTGTTTTAGATCCATGACTCGGCCATATTAACACAGATATTATACAGATATATATAAATATATACATATATGAATATATATATATATAAATATATATAGACTGCGCAAAAAAGTTAATTAGCTTAAAATTGAACTATAATAATTAGTGCATATCAATTTATATAAGCTTACGAGCCATGCATGTATTTGAACTAATTTCTTTTTTGTTTAGCCGATTAGACCATATAGATAGGAAATATATAGTATAAAGAATACAATGATACGAACTGTAAGACATCTTCGACCCCATTAAGTTTATGCCCACACATACATACATATGTATATATATATATGTTAGATTCTTTATCAGTATCAGCCGACGAGTCATTATAGACTTGTCACTCTATGTTCTTAGCAACTCTTATCAACATCGGATAACTATGCCATAGGAACAATCCATACAGACTAAATATAGAAACAAATTCATTTGTTTTCTTTTTGACTAAGCAAAAAATAACTTTTTGATATTGGCGTACAATAGTATATGATCTGAGAGCAGATTGATTAGGCATCTAAAAATATTTGTAAAAATCTTTAATACTTTTCTATAAACTGTACTTTGATTTAATAAAATTATATATCTATGTATGTATGTATATAAATCACTCGATTGTCACGTTTGAACGTTTGTGGAAAAACAAAATTTATATCAAATATTTTGAGGCATTGCAAATCTGATTTTTACTTTTATTTTGTGGCATTCCAAATCTGATTTCTAGTACAAACAAATATTTACTAATATAAAAATATTTATACATTTTTTTAATATACATTTTATAATTTATATGAAATATTTTTAACTGTTCCAAAAAAGTTTTCTAGTTATATTTTAAATAACATATCTTTTGCGCCATTCCAAATCTGATTTCTAATTTTATTTTTAATAAAAACAAATATTTTTTAATATAAAAATTATTTTTATATATGTTAATATTTATATTTCTAATCAAATTCAAAAACTATTTACATTTATTTTATTTTTTTTTTTATTTTTTTTTTATATTTATAGAGGCCTATCTATCAGTTAGGCATTAACATGCATATTTATTTATACACGTATTGCACTTTCCCCTTCAATAACTTGATTAGCTGAATTTTAAGCAAGTGGAAAATTTTTGGAAACGCTCAAAAAAAATATATATATATGAAAGAGATAGAAATAGACTTAAGTGCATCTGTATATGTACATATGTATGTTGTTGTTGCTTGAATAGTTAACTGCGTATGTGTGTGTGTGTGTGTGTGTGTGTGTGTGTGGAAACAACCTTTGGGCCACTGCACGAGCTTTCGGGCACGTACTCAACTTACCTTTGACCATTGATATGGGTATCGCCTCGAAGGGAATCTTGGATGCCTCCAACAATATGTAAAGTGAGCGGCTAGCCTGATTAAGAAAATCGAAATAAAACTTTACCGGCGTCATTGTGTTGTTGTTGTTCGTTCGTTCTATGATTCTATGATTTGATTTTAGCTCTGATTGTTTTTCACTAAAACGCGGCGACGAAGAAGGTCGATTTGAATTTCAAATACGATTAATCAAAACAATTTAATGCGGATCGCGAAGCACAAGAACTGCCTGACTGACTGACTGACTAGTGAGGTGTGAGCAGCAGGGCCAGCAGCTGACTGGTCAATCGCTCTAACTGCTGTTTTTAGACTGAGCTCAAAGCGGCGGCGAATGCGACATTTTAAACGCGTCGCAGCGCATTTACAGTAGAGTAAAGAAGTCAGCGCCAACGCCAACGTCGCTGCATTCACGAAGCCGCTGCGCCTGCGCTGCCATCGAACTAGTCCTATGTGTGTGTGTGTGTGCGTGTGCATGTATTGAGAGAGGCAGCACAGTGGAGCTATTGAATGAACACATGCGTGGCGCAGCTGCTGAGACGCAATCGTGTCTCTCTCTGTGCGTGTGTGTGTGTGTGTGTTGCGCTGCAAAGCATGAAAAAGAAGAGAAGCCGGTCGTCGCTTGCTTGCTTTGCCTGCTTTCTATGCCCTGCACAATAAAAAAGGCATAAGGCGGGTATACTAGACTATAATAGATAATAGCTAAATGCTCTTAAGTAAATAGTGATCTTGACCCATTTCTAGAGCATTTACATTGCACTTTAACCTGTGTATAGGAAAAACTAATTTTGCTTAAAAATTTTTATTACGCTGCCTACCCACTATATGTGCGCCTGCTCGGCAGACAGGGTAGCTTTGCGAGTCATACATATAGTACAACCTAGACCACTTTTACTTGTTTGTTTTCGTTTGGCTTTTTGTTGTGTTCGCTGCTGTTCGCTGCTGTTCGCTGCTGTTGTCGCTGTTTCTGTTTTAATAATTGTTGTTGGTGTTGCTGCCACAGTCTTGTATTCATTTTGTTGTTGTTGTTGTTGTTGTTTGTGTAGCGGTTGAAGCTTTTTTTCTTCAATTTACTTGTCTTGATTTTGCGGCGCAGTTAATATACGAGCGTTGTGCACCCTACACCGATTGATGGCCAGCATGATTGACAGTCATTCAGAGACTGCAGAAAAAGGTGTGGCCCGTAGAAATGTCGTCATATGCACTGTACATCGGTTTGTAGGTATGCAAGCACAATATATATGTAAATGTGTTTATTGTTATGCCATCATGTTTTAGTTGAACAACAAAAATTGTTGTTCAGAAAAGTTTATTCAAACAATATTTGCTATTATATTAATTTAAAATATTATTAAAATTGAAATTTCAATTAAATATTGATATAATTCTTCGATAATACATGTAATTTGTCGCTGTCTTAATTTGTTGAAATTTAAATAATTCCCAATCATTTTCTGCTCACCAACAAAAGGCACGATCGCACATTGATTAGAATTGGTGACATCACAACTAATTATTATATATTTTTATTGTTTCACTATCAGATAGCGCACTTCAATTTCACAGCATTTTGTAGCGTGATTTGATTTTTAATACCCAAGCAGACATATGTACACACATACATACACATACTCGCTTCACAATGTGTCTAGGAATATATTTGTTATGCATTTAAATAGTAGAAAATCTAATTTGCCACATCCGCTAATATATGCATGTTTATCAGAGACTTAGTCTGCTGATGTGAGCTCCTCTACAGATCAAAATGTTCCCAGCAAACCCTTCTCAGCTTAGCAAAGGTCAACACTTGAAAGTCATTCTAAAATATTTTTGACTAACTAAATCGAATAGCTTAATTGACACTGTATTTGTATGTATGTATGTCTGTATGTGTATGTGTGTATTCTGGAGTGAGTAAAATGCGTCAAACAACGTTGATAGCACTTATACCCTATACATTTTGAAGTGAAGATAAACTTACATATATAATTGTACATGTTACTGAATCCAATGGAGAATTATTTGTTACTAATCTTAACATAAATATAAATAACAAATGTAGAAAGCTCGCCTTTAAAATACCTTCCTATAACTCTACGTTGATTAGTATTTATGATTAATCAATGATAATTTATTCTAAGATCTAAGAAAAATATTATTGAAAAATTCTTCTCTATAGGGTTCAGGCCCACATAAGATTAACTTATACCTTGCTAACTACAATAAACTTAAATTAAGTGCAGGGTATTTGCTAGTCGAACACCCTTGACTAGCGTACGCTGTTTCTGTTTTGGCTCCTATCATTTTTTTCCTTTTGGCACGATCTTTGACTATCTACGATAAGACTTTGCACTTAGCACAAACTGCCGTTGGTTTGGTTTTGCTTTGTTGCGATTTCGTCTGCTTTACCCAGTTCTTAAATTTATGCGTTATCATTTTTAAACGATTTGCAATCGCAAATGCCTCAATATGTGTACATACGTACATATGTATGCATGTAGTATGTACATATGTACATACATATGTATAAATAATATTTGTTATTATTTTAAAACGTTTGTGTATTCATTTGCTGCTCGTTATCTTGTTTACCAATAACCAAACACAAATTAAACAAAAAACTTAACAGCAGACAATAAAGGTAAGCTGAAGTTGCTGCGGCTGATAACAGGACAAGAGGCAACAGTAATGCATGCACGCACACACACACAGACACACTGAAATGAACTCATACATGCATATGTACATATGTACATACATACATATACATACATGCATGCATAGATACATGCATACATACATACATACATACATACATACAATCCACTTTAAATCTAAATTGCGAATATTAAACATAAAGTGAACAAAAATACAACGGCTCATAGCAAGAGGAACGAAGAGTTGCACAAACATAAATACCAACAATCAACCGTTATTTTAGCACAACATACAAATGCATATGTATGTATGTAAGTACATCCATATGTATGTACATACATACACATGTCCATGTACAGTTTGTTTATGAAAATAGTAGTGCTGCTCTACACAAAACTTGTTTAGAATAGAATGCAAAGAACAGAATTGCGAAAACAAATCCCGTTACTTTCGGTCAGATTTCATTTGCTTATGACAAATTAAAAGCGATGCATAGAAATAGTAGTGCTGGATGTAAGAAGTTAACCAAAATAAATAACAGTAAATTTGCAACAACAAAAAAGGCCATATTTTGTTAATTGAAATTGATTGGAATTGCAATATTTTGTTGATTTAAGTGAGCAGTGAGAAAAGCATTGCTCGGCAGAAAAGCGAAGTTTAATTGTTGAACTTAAACAGAATCAAGGCAAAATTTATAAAGAAACTGAAAATATTGTTGGATGCACAGCTCCCATGATATTTGAATGCCATTCACTCTAAGAAGTCTGAAAAATGTGCTGGCAAATTTAAAAGTAGCCCATCTGTGGGCTATAACATGTATGGGCTTACTTTTTTATACCCTGAAACCATTGAAAATGGGAATACAGGGTATAATGGCTTTGTTAAAATGTGTGCAACAGGCAGAAGGAGGCGTGTCAAACACCATAAAGTATATACTTGATCAGGACGACGAGCTGAGTCGATATAGCCATGTCCGTCCGTTCGTCCGTCCGTCTGTCCGGATATATGAAGGCGTCGATCTCAGAACCTATAAGAGCTAGAGACTTGAGACTTTTTTGTAGGTCCCTGTATAGCACGCGCATATCGAGTTTGTTTCAAAAAATTGATAACTATTCCCGTTTTAATGTTATCAATTATCGATAAGGTTCGAACTGCAGTTAAAAAATTATATCTCTTACATCTTTTGAGCTAGAGTCTCCAAATTTTGAATTTAGCTTCATTTATATTTTATACAATTTTGATTTTTTTTTTATTTTGGATAACGTCTTAAAATTTGCACAAATTCTTGAAATTGAAATTGCGTTGCAAATACAGCCAACATGTGAATGAGTTTGCATGTTTTCTAAAATGACAAATATTCACTAGAATATGTAGAGCAAATGCTGAAAATTCCATATCATTAAATCCATTTAGTAACACAGAAGTTATTAGGCAAAACATTTGGCCATTGGCAAAAGCACATGGCAAGCAGCGTCAATTATCAGCTGCTATTTAGCTTAGACTTGCTACAAATTTTATAAGCTTACACTTTTTTCTGCTTTAATAAATACATGCTGTGTATATTTTAGGACGGGGTTCAGGGTATCTCCTAGTCGGGCGCGACCCGATGTCACTGATGACATATGCCAATTGGAAAATGTCTTTGAAAGGGACGTTTCAGCAGGATAACAATAAGTTTTTTTAAAATATTTTTTTTATATAACAGTTTTTTTTAATAGTTTTTATAACAGTTTTCTTTATAATAAATTTTTTATAGTAATAGATTTTTTTTTAATTTTTTAGTAGCCACTACTATTTTCATGAACAATTAAATTTGGTTCATTTTTCTTAATTTAAAAAATATAACAAAAAATTCTTATTTTAATATATAAAAAAAATATGTTTATTTTAATATTTGGTTTAATTTGTTTGTAAAATTATTATATTCATCAATCCAATATTTAGTGCTCAGTCGCACTACTATTTTCATGAACACAGCCGTATATATAATATATATATATTTACATTAAATGGAAAAAGGACTTTGTTATGAATCATATATTGTAGAATATATATTCCTGATTTGCATGAAATCTATCAATTGAAACTAAACTAGTTTTAGCGAAGAGCTTTAACTAGTTCTTGCTCTAGCTAATATGCAAATAATCACTAGTTAACGACTATCGTTTAACTTGCAATATCAATGATGATATTGCCAAGTTCCATAGTCCATATATGTATATATAGACTCATCTAGGTATACTCTAACCTAGATGAGTCTATATATGCATATATGGACTATGGAACTTGGCAAGTCAAACCAATGAACTTCTGGAAGAGATATGCACTTAAGCTTTTGCAGTCAGTTATAGAATTTTCTTATCATTAAATGTTAGAGATTATCAAGATTTTGTCCAAGACTTTTTCAAATGTCAGATATTCAGTTGATCTTCACCTGGACTATTTTCTTAACTATTAATATAATGTAAATAATATATAATATATTCTATAAATATTAACTGAATTTGTTGTGTATATAAACTAATGTTTGGTTTTTAATTTTGGAATGCTTAAACTATGTTTATATGAGTTATCTTAAGTATATGACTGTTTATCAATTAAAAATATGACAGCAACAAAAATTGTAAAAACAAAAATCAATAAAAAAGAAAGTCCTCCAATTAAATGTTAAGTGCTGAACACAATTTGCTGATGACTAAAATAAATTCAATTAGAGTAAATACTATGCGGCAGCAAAGCGATGTGGATTTCCACAGATTTCTTATATTCGATGTTAACATGGTTAAATATTGCTTGGGAAATCAAATTGAACTAAAACTAAAAGAAAATAAAGTCTTCATTTCCATACGGCAGTCGAAGTTTGGTTATTGGTCCATTTCAATGCATACCGCCTTAGCGAAACGAGACCAGCTATCTTGACTCCAAATGGGCAGCTTCTGCACTTGCTTCCAGCTTTTAAAGCGACCCAGTACCGTGCTGCAAGAAATATGTATTTAAATGTGTTTAGGAGGAACGAGCGCAGCATAGTTACCGCTGCATAAACAAAGCCAAGGCTGTCTTAGGTCCAATAAGGGGCAATGCCTTCAAATCCTTAACGCTAGCGGTGTTCAGCATCGCTAACAAAGTGGAGCGATGCTTGCGCAAGCGAGTACTCTGCGAGCCATCGTTGGCATTCAACGAAAAGCGTGCACTGATGCCATTCGACTCTGTATTGCCACGCACTTTGGATGTTTGTGGGGGCGCCTCCGCTTGAATGGCTACGGGCATGCTACGAGGTAGCTGCTCTTGATCCTGAACAGCCTGGATTTCTTCAATGGCCGTTTGGCGATTAAATAGACGCATGGAGCGACGGCAAGCCACAGTCGGCATCACTTCGTTGTCAACTATCATTGGTGTTGTAACGGACAGGGCAGATATGCCGCTTAGCTGCAGTAAATGACTTTGACCTTGTCCTTGTCCTTGTCCTTGTCCTTGTCCTTGCCCTTGTCCTTGTCCTTGTCCTTGTCCTTGTCCTTGTCCTTGACCTTGACCTTGACCTTGTCCTTGTCCTTGTCCTTGACCTTGAGCTTGAGCTTGAGCTTGAGCTTGAGCTTGAGCTTGATCTTCATCTTGATCTTGATCTTGATCTTGACCTTGATCAGTGTAGTTATAAGGACTGCTGGTAAATGCGTGACCACGCGATGGGTGATCATTCTCCTCGGCAATGGAGGCCAGGTGTGATGTGAACTCACAATAGGTGAGCAGAGATGACGGTGGCCGCTCAGCGGCTACAACATTGTCCTCCTCTAACTTGACTACGACTAGTGCCTGTTGCTCGACAACATTCTGCTGCTCGGCTATTTTCTGCTGCAGTGCATCATACTTCAGCTTCAGCTCCATATAGTCAGCTATAGTCGGCCCCTGCATAGGCGTCGGCAACTGCAACACATTCGATTTGCTGTCGACCAACACTGGCAGTGCGCCATTGCGCTCCGAATTGGTGTTCACCGGCAACAACGGCAACAAGGCGCGAGCACTGTCAATAAGAAGAAATGTAAACAATTTTCTGTGCTTTTCTTTTCTGTTTTTTTCTTACGAATTGCGCATTCCTATTGGGCCTATATCGGAACGATAGCGATGTAAGTGTGTTGCTGGCTTTGTCCTGTTGGTTGACGTGGATAAGCTATTGCGGACGCCGGCCCGCCAGGTGACATTCGCCGGACGTTTGATGACTATTGAGTTGGGCAGCAGACGCCCCTGGTGCTGCGGCATGCCATTGAAGACACTCATGTTGGTAGAACGCTGCAAGTAATAAAATTGACATTTGATATACAAATTGATTGCAGCTCAAGTTTGCCGTTGCCGTTGCGGTTGCGGTTGCGGTTGATCTATAAAAACTATAAAAGCAATCAATGGCTTCGACCTGATCTCAGTGGCTGGGCAATGGAGCACGAACACGAGGATCTGCCCAATGCCAGCGTGCGTCAGACGCTCGAGACAGTGCTTGGCCGCAGCGACTACACGCTCGAGCTGGCCTGCGCCAAGGGCAACAACTACCTGGGCATTGTGTGGCGCCTGCACGTGTCGCCGGAGCAGAGTCTAATCCTGAAGCTGCCGCCACAGAATACAGTAAGACGCAAGCAATTCTTTGCCCGTCCATGCTTCCAACGCGAGGCTCTCGCCTACGAGAAGTTCTTGCCGCTCGCTCGCAGCTTTCAGGCAGCGCGAAAGTTGCCGGAGACGGAGCAGTTTCGCCACTATGCACACCACTTGGCCACGCGCCAGGACGAGCCCAACGAGTGCATCGTGCTGGAGGACCTGTGCCGCACGGGCTACCAGATGCACGATCGCTTCGCAGACCTAACGCCCACGCACGTAGCGCTCGTGATGGCCGCCTATGCCAAGCTGCACGCAGTTTCGCTGGCTCTAAAGCAGCAACAACCACAGCAGCTGCTGCCCTTCCAGCAAATGGTGGACATATTTGAGCAGCGGCGCTCTGATGCAGGCCTGGCCGCATACTTTGAGCAGCTGAAGCAAAGCGCACTGGACGCCCTTTGTCCGCCGGCGGATGACAGCTACGTGCAGCGCCTGCAGGCATATTTTGGGCGTGGCAGTTACTTTGAGATGTTGTCGTCGCTGCTCAGTGGCTCGAACTGTGAGCCCTTTGCTGTGGTCTGCCACGGCGACAGTTGGAACAACAATTTCCTGTACAGATGCCAGTCGCAGGTCCGTCTCATTGACTGGCAGCTAATGCGCTATGCCTCGCCCGTCACTGACTTGGCCTACTTCCTGTTCAGCTGCACCACGCGCGACTTTCGACGGCAGCACTACCACTCGATGCTTGAGCTGTACTACGCTGAGTTGCGACAACAATTAATTAGGTAAGCTATAATCTCTGCACCTCACTTGCGCCCTATACTTTAGCTTCACTCTTGAAAGACTGGGCGAACAGCCAGAGCTTGTATTCCCACTGTCGGCGCTCAAGCAGCAGCTGCATGAGAAGGGAGCCGTGGGCTTGCTGCTGGCCATGATGGTGCTGCCCATTGTGACCATTCGCAGTGAGGATGCGCCCGACCTGCAGGCCATTAGCGAAATGGTCGAAGGCGGCGCCACAACCAATTTACGAAACGTGGGACTCTTAGGTGACGGCAACGAGTCGCTCTACCAGCAACGCATGCGCGGCGTCATTTTGGACTGCGTTGATTACAATTATATATAATTGATCAAGTTGTCTCACTTACCAAATTCTCATCGTCGTGATTGAAGCGCTGGGATACTTGTGGCGTCAACTTCACCTGTTTGGCGTTTTTAGCAAAGCGCAGTGTGGAAAGGGTCTCGCACAGATCCGAAGCATGTGGACTAACGCAGGCCAGCAGCGTTAGATATGAGTGTGGATTGAACGATTCTGCACAACAAAAACAAAACGTTGTTTAAACAAGTAAGAAAACTCTAAACGGGGGTGCCCGAATAGCAAATACCCTGAAATAAATAAATAAATAAAAGAAATAGAAGAAAGTGGAGAATGCTCGACTAGAAAATGCCTTGCACCCTGATATTCCAATCACTTTACACTTCTTTTATATACAAAGCATTACAAGCAACACATACACACACACACACACATGCAGGCGCTCTGCTAACTGCGCAGTTTACGCGGCGACTGCGCTTGGGCTCCAATATTATGGAAACTTATTTGTTGAATAAGTTTTCTTCTAGATAGACTTTCGTAATCAAACTCTTAAAGCGTAACAATGACATTCATATGTGTGTATATGCCAAAGCACAAGTCTCTAGCATTTGAAATACGTTTTTTGCAAATTTGGGCACAAATGGGAAAGGTATCCAAAATCCAAAAACTACAAAATGTCTGTATAAGTTACAAGAATATACACAGTAAATCTGAAATCTTTAGCTTGAACGGCAATCAATTTACGCTTAAAAAATGCAGTCAAACTAACGATTTTTATCGATAATAAAGAAATGGAATGAGTTATCGAATAAAAATGATAAGCTGGTACTGCGTATGGTATGCACGAGTATGCACTTAAAATTTCAGATCTGTAGCTTTTGTAGTTTACGAGATCGCTGCGTTCATACGCACGGACGGACGGACGAACATGGCTATATCTACTCAGCTCGTCGAGCTGATTAAGAATATACATATATGAGGTCTGCCACGCCTCCGTCTGCCTGTTACACATATTTTCACAAACCAATATGCCCTGTTTTGCCAATGGGTTCAATGGGTGGGTTCAGGGCAGTACAATTCACAAAGTTCTGAATCTTAATAGATCCGACTCACATACCCTGCAGTACTGTGGTTAGAATGGACTCGCGATAGGGTATCAATGTTTTACCAGCCGACATGGACAACATCACTTTATTGATGCTCAAAAGTCCCATATTTATGTAGACACCCTCAGCGCGAGCCATGCCCTCGTTGCCAGTGCGGCGCACACCCTCGGAGCCAGCCAAGTCGATTATGTTGAGACGTGAATGGCGATCGCCCAGCTGAATGTGTATGGTGACAATGGCATGGGAGCGAGAGCTGGCCTTGTTCATGTTGGTGGCGCGCACATGACGATTCTTTGTGCCCAGCATGAGTATCCGCTTTAGGTCTTCCTGATTGCCCAATGGCAAGAAGGTGCTGCCACCGAAGCGGCGGTGTCCACGCGATGCCAATGGCTTGTTGATGTCGGGCGCCAGTAGATCGAAAGCTTTTTCATTATATACTTCTATAAAGGAGGCGAAGACATGCTTCGCAATAGTCTCGTTCTCTTTCTGGTCATCAATGCATATGCTTTCCAGTATATCTTCCAAGCACCGTGGCACAATGCCCACATGCTCCTCTGTCAGTTCCTGCGTTTTGTGAAGCAAGTGCTCAATCAGTTCGAATTGCATTAGTGTCTGTATGCAAGGGCGCACTCACCTCTGCAGTCATGCCCATGGAATAGCTTTTTCCAGTGCCTGTCTGGCCGTAGGCCAAGGCTGTGCAGTCATAGCCGGACAACACCTTCAGCACGAGAGGATGTATAAGCGTGTCATATAGCGTCGACTGTGTGACTTTTGAATTAAAGCAATAATCAAAACAGAACACGGTGCCATCGACTCCAACTGCCTGCGCGAAAGGTTTATATTATATTTCAATATGGATGCATATGGCGGCATATAGCGGATACAGTTAAATTGCTGAGGGCATATGAATGTATTTACCTGAGGAAAGTCTTTTGAAAATTTAATGATACTATTTTCATTTTCTTGAGTGCCGCCATCATTATTAAGTGTGTTACGAAACGGTGCCTCGCGCACCGCAACAACCACGGTACTGTTTTTCGGTAAATTCATTTGTGTAATATTTTAGTTAATTTTCGCGTCACTTTTGAATTAGACTCTGACTTGACACTTCCTTATCGATAACACTTCATAGGCAATATGATTGTGCGATGAATCGTTGGTGGAAATATCTGAAAGTATTGAGAATTTCATTCGATTGCTCGATTACGAAATGTCGTGAGTATCGATACTATTTAACATTTCGAGATAAGTAAATAACAGCTGAGCTTCACTGTTAAATAACACAAAAAGTAGCTCCAATAATGTTAATTATCGCCTCTATTAGTGATGTCAAATTTGTTCAGCTTGAACTCTGTTAATCTATTCACATTTATTCGCGACTGAAACCATGTAAGCAGCACAGCTGCTGTAATTTTACAGACATCGCTATGGTATTTTACCAATCGATGAACTTCACACTTAACAGCCATATTTATTTATGAGCTGCGAAATGTAGAACTTTTTTTTTTTGGAAAGTGTTAATCGATAACTTAGCTCGAGCTTAAAGCCGTTTCATTTTTGAAAGTCAAATATGAAATTATTTAAAGAAATATATTTGATAGTGTTGTAATGTATTTTATTTAGAAACTAATGAATTTCCTTTGTTACAATGAAGACAGACTTCTAATGGTCACAATATATTTGATAAACATAAAAAAAGCATCGACTAATGAAATAAATTGATTTTATTTCGTTTTATCAGTAAGTAGCATCAATCGCTTAGGCCCAAATTATTTATACACAGTTTAGTCGAATTGTTTTCAAGCGATTTTGTGTTTTTTTTTTTCTCTTTAAATATGGTTTATAGCACCGCATCAGGTTCATAGGGAGTAAATATGTGTGTGTTTGTCCAATTTGTCGTTTGTTTTCTTTAAGGTTTTAGATTAAGTAGCTCAACATTTGCATGAGTATCCGTATAAATGTATGTTTTTATGTATGTATGTATGAATATTAATATATTTACATTTTTGCATACAGCTAATAGAAATCGTAAACGAAACTCAACTCAAAATTTCAATTTGCGTCTTTAGTAACTTAACCGCTGCTCCAAAGCACAATGATAATAAAACAAACATCCAATTACACTTAAAAATAATAATAATAAAAATTAATAAAAAAAAAAAGAGTGACAATAAAAATTAGAATTAATAATAAACAGAGCACAAGCACAGAGAACGAAAGAGAACCCAAATATGGCTGTAAGAAATCTATAGAAATTCCACATATGCAATTCATCATATAATGGAGCTCTAATATACAACATATATGATATAATATAGATTAAATTAAGGACTGTCTGCTCATATGGCATGCAAAAGTCTTTGCTCATCAACAAAACTGCGACCAAATCTGAGTTCTCTTTCTCTCTCTCTCTCTCTCTCGCTCTGTGTGCATCTGTGATTTCTACACGCGTATGCAATATGTGTATAAATATATATCTTTCAATATATATAGATAGATAGATAGATAGATAGATGGATAGATATTAGTTGGTAATACTGCACGCCGCGTACAGCAGTTTACTTAAAATCATCCGTTTCGAGTATCTCAAAGTCGCTCTCATCGGACGAGTCCAGCGCCGTCACCTGGCGCCGCTTGGCGGTGCTATCCACCTCAGTGGCGCCCCACTGAACCAAGTTGGAGACGAGGCTGGGCAGCAGCGCCTGCGCTTGCGTTTTGACAGCCAACGCCAATAGAGAGCTACTGCTGGCAGCAGTATCATCAGTGGGTGGAGCGGTTAGCTGACGCAGCGACGGGCCGCCAGCATCGACGCTGGTGTGATCCGGAAATTGCAGGCCCTTGGACAGGCTCTCCTCGGACGACGATGAGGTGGTGGACAGCGAAGAGTCACGCTTGAAGTGCCCCCGACGAAAGTCCATTGTCTTGTCCGCCGTTGACCCATTGCCGCCCCTGGCCTGACTGCTCTGTTCGTATTGTTGCTGCTGTTGTGGGCCAGCAGCAGCAGCAACAGCTGTTGCTTGGGCACTTGGCTTGGACTGCGATAGGGGCACCAGTTCATCATCCTCGTCCGTTGAGTGCTCATCGATTTCTGGTATGCAATCGGGTATGAGCAGCTCGGAGGGCACATCGTCGCTGCGATCATCATCATCGCCCACGCCATCCGCATCGGTGGGTGAACTGATGGTGGCCACATCGCTGGCACGTTCCAGCACAAACAGATTCGATTCGTTGACGTCCGGCATGAACTCATCATCCAGCTCCGCCTCGGCATTATTGTAGTTGATTCGCTCCGACCATTCGAAATCTGCCAAATGCAATTGATTCAAATGAGAAAACCCAAAAAGAAACCAAATTTTGTATTCCATTTACCTCTGCGTTCGATATGTACAAGCTTGAAATTGTATTTGGTGGAGACGACGGCGGAGACGACCAGCAGCGTCATCACCAGCACGGAGCCGGACAGCAGGTGGCCCAAAACGGCAAATGTGGCCAGACAGCCGGCGCTAGCCAAGCAGAACATGCTGGGCGAGTCGTGGCGCCAATTGACGGCGCGATGCAACCAGGACTCGAGCTTCTCGCGCAGCTGCGGCGTGAGCACAACACGATAGCTGCAGCGTGTCCAATAGAGCCAATAGCTAAATAGGCCCAGGAACAGCACACCCAAAGGACGTACGCTGCAAAGCAAATGGAAATGGAGCTGTGAAACCAGGAAGCGATCAAAGAGCAGCGCACAGTGCAATCAACTCAAACTCAAAGTCAAAATGAACCGCAGCTGGCGACGCGCTTAGCCTAAATGTGACTGGCTGGCCACTCACTTGGCCAAAAAAAAACAAATAATAAAACAAAAATTTATTTAAAAAATTTAATAAAAGCACAGCCAAAACATGTTCTAGCAGGAAGCAGCATCTCAAACCTGGTTTTGGTTTTGCTGCGCTACAGATTCCTCTCAGCTGATCTATGTTTTGTTTGTTTGTTTCTTTTTTGCTTGCTCCTCCCCTTCCACTTCTAGTTTTAGACGCTGATTTTGGCTAAAAAGATGACGCAGACTGATTTACAGGTTATGCAAAAGTTTACACTCGCTTGCCCTCACTCTCTCTCTTTCTCACTCTCTCACTCTCCCTCTCTCCCTCTAGCCACAATCAATCGCAAACATGCTAAAAAAAAAATATTAAGAATTCTAGCTTTGCTTAATTAATGATTAACTTTAACATTTTAGGCAGTTTCTTTCTTGCTTTTTGTTGGCTTCAGGAAACATAAATAGAAGACATAAAAAACATAAATAAATATATAAAAATCTGTTATCTATTATAAGCCATATTAATTGCTGTCTAAATCTGAAACTTTTATTAATTATTCTGGCTCTCTTGAAATATTTATGCAACTGGCAGAACTTGACAGCTCTCTCTATGTATTCTGAGTGCCAAGTCAACGTCAGTTGCTGTCCATTTAGGGGTATTCCCTCTACTTTCAATTATCGTAAGCTAACTTCCAGCTCAAGTCTCAGTCACAGAAATTATGCGAATTGGATCAGATCACACAAGAGCATAGATCCAGACAGAGCAAGTAAAATTCACACTCAATTCTCAGAGACGCGTACTTGCCTTAAATTTATATATATTTACTATACATATACAGCATATATATATATACAATACTATATACAGCTGTGTTCATGAAAACAGTAGTGCGACTGAAATGTTGAGACAACATAATTTTATGATAAACATTGTATTTTTAAGACAATTTGAAACGAATATTAAATTTAACATATTTTTGTTGTATTTTTTTAGCTTGAGAAAGATAAAAAAGCAAAATTTAGTTGTTCATGAAAATAGTAGTGACTACCTAAAAATTAAAAAAAAAAACAAAAAAAATAATTAACATTAATCTAACTTTATATATTATGTTTTTATGTTTCAAATAAGCTGCGGAACTGTTTATACTCTGTTCCCAAAGGGAAAAAGAGTATATTGGTTTTGTGCAATGTCCGTCCGTCCGTCTGTCCGTATGAACGCAAACCATTTTGACGCTATTGAAGCTAGAGATTTGAAATTTTGAACATATACTCGTGTATACCCTGGAATTATAATTGTCAAGATTTTTCCAGATACGCCTACAAGGGGCGTGGGTATGTCAGAAGCCCTGTTAGTTGAAGTTCTAGAAAATTGAAACTTGGAACGCGTTGACAACCCAAGATCAACAAGTAAGAGTGCTCTAGTCGAGACTGCTCGACTAAGAGATACCCTGAACCCTGTGAAGATGCGATATTCAAATCATTTTACGCTTCTTTTATATATATGTATGCACATATGTATAACAACACATATACACACACGCACATGCACACGCACGCACAAGCACTTTCTCTGCTACTGCGCAGTTTACGCAGCGACTGCGCGCGGGCAGCGCTTGGGCTGCAGTATGGGCTATATTTTGGAAACTTATTTGTTGAATAGGTTTGCTTCTAGATGGACTTTCGTAATCAAACTTTTACAGCGTAATAATGACATTCATATGTATGTATTTGCCAAAGCACAAGTCTCTAGTATTTGAAATACGTTTTTTTCAAATTTGGGGGGAAGGGGGCGTGGTACCCAAAATCCAAAAATTGCAAAATGTGTGTATTCATTACACGGATACACACAGTAAATCTTAAGTCTATAGCTATAACGGTATTCAAAAACGAAGAAAAGTTATCTATTTTTATCGATAATAAGGAAATGGGATGAGTTATCGAAAAAAAAAGATAAACTCGTACTGCGTAGGATATACACGAGTATACATTTCAAATTTCAGATCTCTAGCTTTTGTGGTTTGCGAGATCGCTGCGTTCACACGGACGGACGGACGGACGGACGGACGGACGGACGGACGGACGGACGGACAGACGGACATGGCTATATCGACTCAGTTTGTCGAGCTGATCAAGAATATATATACTTTATGGGGTCTGCCATGTCTCCTTCTGCCTGTTACATACATTTTCACAAAAACATTATACCCTGATTTCCCATTTTCAATGGGTTCAGGGTATAAAAAGATATGGCGAATATGGCGCCCATAGGGAGCGTGGCAAATCGGATATTTTCTACAGTTTTAGAGCTAGAAACGCAAAATTTAACGATTAAATGACTGTTGACCTCCTCTAAAGGTTTCCCAAAAATGATGTACCAATTGGGGGCGTGGCAAGTCAGAAAATGGAGCTGGTAGCGTTTGGATCGTGAATGAGTATTCTGCAGTCAGTTACGCCCGACTGCAACGTTCTTACTTATTTTTTTTATTAATTTAAAAGTTTTTCACTTCCGGGCTTGAGAAAGAAAATGAACAAAATCTAATTGTTCATGAAAATAGTAGCTTCCTCTAACAAATGCAAAAAAACCTTTTTAACATTAGTCTAAGTTCATATCTAATACTTGGCTGGAAGTCCATTAATTTTTATCATATATAATACAAAATTATTATATTTTTTCATATATATTGTTCATGAAAATAGTAGCGGCTACTAAAAAATGCAAAAAAAAAACTATCTAAGATTAGTCCAAGTTCATATATTATGTTTTACATTCTAAGACATTTTTAGTCTAATACTTAGTTGTAAATCCATTATTTTTTAATATATATATTACAAATATATTATATCATATTTCCTATATATATTTTAGCCTCCCGATTTCAGGTGTACAGAATATTTGGCATATCTGATGAGCATTTCGATAAGTCCTTATCATGTGGGGAATTATTTATTGCAGGCAGAGTAAGGAAACTAATAATTAAGGCACTCACTCATCTGGACAGCTTATCCGCTTGTTTATATTGATATGATTGGGCTGACATCATATATATATATATAGCTTAAGCAAGATTAGATAGCTTTATGTAGGCCAAATTGCGAACGTTATCATTTGACTCTAATGTGCGTTCTAGCTGGGGGAAGTAATAAAACGAAATCTGAATGAAACATAATATACTATCTGTATATATCGCAAAATTTACAGGGTATTTTGATTACTATCTGGCCATATTCACTCATAAACTTCTTTTTTCTTATAACAATCTCAAACTAACTCAAGATCTATTAACATCCCACGACTATATCTATTATATAACTCTTCAAAAAGAGTCCAACGATTAAGATCGGATTAGTTTAGTAATATCTTCCATAAGAAATCCTAGACACACATATTCGGAACTCAAAGATCCTTTGGAATTCAAGTTAATATTTATATATAAACAGTTCTTAGCCATATGACCGCAGGTGTATTTAATCTTTGGCATGTCGTCGCAATTCCTCATTCCTCATTTCTTGTTTTTTATTTATTTTCGTTTTTTTTTTTTATTTTGCTTTGCGAACTATCTATCATTATCGTATTATCACATTGTTTACCTCTTATAGCGCTTACTTTTTATTTAACTTTTGCTTACAAATTGCTAAAGCAAATAAGCAAATACCAAATATTGTTGCCAGAGAACGAACAAGTTGGCAATCGAGTGCAACAAATCGAATGGGTTTATGAATACTCTAAGTGGACCCAATTTATATTCAATTTCCTAGATGATTTTAAGATTGTTGAATAGACAGAAAACTTGCATCTCAGAGTTGACTAAAATATAGATACCTTACATAACTTGTAAGGAAATTGGATATACACCTGTCGACATCTGTCGAAAACTACAAACTTTTGTATATAAATATCAAATTTGAACTTTTATTAGAAAAAAATTTGGTGGTTCATGAAAATAGTAGTGTATATAATTATACTATTAGATCATGAAAATAGTAGTGTATATATTTATACTATTAGATCATGAAAATAGTAGTGGATATAATTATACCATTAGATCATTTATACACTACTATTTTCATGAACCACTAAATTTTTAAAATTTTAAATAAATTTTTTTTAAATAATTTAAATTATAACAAAAATCAAAATTGTATAAAATATTAATAAAACTAAATGCAAAATTTGGAGACTCTAGCTCCAAAGACGTACGAGATATAATTTGTTGACTGCATTTCGATAAGGTTTTTAAGCGATAAAAATAAAATGGGAATAATTATCGATTATTTGAAAAAAGCTTGATATGCGCGTACTATACAGGGGCCTACAAAAAACATTTCAAATCTCTAGCTCTTATGGGTGCTGAGATCGATGCATTCATACATACGGACAGACGGACGGACAGGGCTAAATTGATTTAGCTCGTCGTCCTGATCAAGAATATGTACATATATACTTTATGGGGTCTGCCACGCCTACTTCTGCCATGCGTTACATACATTTTAACAAAGCCAATATACCCCGTATTCCTATTTTCAATGGGTTCAGGGTATAAAAACAGACTTTTGCTAAGTCGCTAAAGACAAGCTAAGAATCGAATGTATATATAAAGATATATATAAAGATAATATGATATTTATATACACATATACTATGTATATAGATAATGCATATATAGGATATTGACTTCATCTGTAGAATAATTATATATGAATATATATTCACAATTTGCTTAGTCTAGACGTACGTAGTATATGTATGAACGAGTATATACTCCTTTTTGTTATGTGAACAAATAAACAAACAAAAAAAACTTATTGAGCTTTTATTAAACGTGCCTGGCTGACGATTATTTATTGGAGGCGAAAAGGTATTGAGATTGTGATGATGGCTTTGTCAGATACCAGATACCAGATACCAAGTAATAGTTGTTTTCGACTTTGTTGTTATTGTTATTTGCATTTGGCTGACAAACAACCTCTGGCTACATAACAATTGCAATTGTTATTGTTGTTATTTGGCGGGTTTATTTTTCTTTCTTTTTTTTTTTGCACTGATAGTCGAGTGATAAACAAAGTAATACAACAAATGACAAGTGCATGCGCTCTACTCTTTGAACAGAATCTCTCACACACACACACACACACACACATGCATATCTATGAATATTACACACATACATACATATGTATGTACATGTTTGCATATGTATGTGTATTATCTGGCAAGCTGTGCCTGAGGCTGCGTCTGAATCATTTGTGCTGCATTTCGCTTTGGTTAATTGCGCACACAGGCGCATGCATAGGTTAATATATACATACATACATACATACATACATACATACATACATATACATTTCTATATATACACATGTACGTAAGTACATAAAAAAAAAGCCAGCACGAAAAACAACGCATTTGACCGCTAACCGAATTCTTATATATACATACACACACACACTCACATACACACACATCTACATATGTATGTATGTATGTACGTACATATGTCGCCGCATGCACGCGCCATGGCACAGAAAGGCGCGGTAAACGGTAGGGAGTGGGGGCTTGTCGGGCCAACAGATAGCCAAAATGAAGGTGTAAGCACGTACATATGTACATGCATACATATACATATATTAATACATATGCAGGCGCGCACATACAGGCATACATATACAGACACATGTATAGACTATGCCCAAAATAAAATATTGCAACTTTTAACTATCAGGAAGTTGTTGGCGCGAAACCGACACTTAAATACTCTGGCAAGCATATAATAAAATATATTATATTAATCAATTACAGAGCATATGGTAAATGCATATAAATATGTATTTAATTAAGTAAAAGAAAGGAGCTTATTCTTCGTTCAAGTGTTGTCTACTTTTTTGGGTCACAATTCATTTTTTTTAAAGAAATGTTCAAAAAGAAATGTCAAATATATAGATATGTGTATATAAGTATATATATCGATATATGTATGTATGTATGCAGCTTATCGTGCCAATTAAGTTGTTTGTTTGCTCATCTCTAGTTACAAATTTGTTGGCACAATGTGAATATCTTCGGTAAGGGTATAGGCGCTGGCCACGCGCCGTTTAATCAGCCGTTATGCCGCTCTCGCTTTCCTTGTGCTCTCGCACTCTCTCTCTCAATTTTTTCATTTCGCTCTTCCTGTCAAGCTTTCGCTTTAAAATGCAGCGTCGCGTTTATTTTTGTTTTGCTTACTTTGGATTGGGATTTGAAATGGGAACGGGAATGGGGAATGGGGCATGGGAATGCGCGAGACATGCGAATGCAAATGCAAATGCAAATGGAAAATGCATTTGGTTTGTGACCTAAATTGAGAGGCGTGACTGCACTTAAAAGTTTAAATAATTAACTGAATGCGTGTGATAGCTTGTTTTATTTACGAATACGCTAGCAGGTGTTCACAGCCATTAGCCGGGCTCAACGAATTCACAGACATATGTATGTATGTATGTATGTATGTGTATCAATAATAACTCAGCTAAAATACCAATTTAATTCAAATTGTTTTTATTGCAGCAAATATGTAATTGAAATGAATCAATGAAACATGAAATCTAACATAGAACATCAGTCATATATATGTACATATGTAAATGCATATACATATAGCGTATATTCACTGTACTTACCAGGACATTAGCATCACCATGCCAAGCGCAATGACAGCGCCAAGCAGCGTTGCCCGCGTTGGTCGTGGAATATTAAACATATTTTTTTTGTTGCGTTTTGGTTTTTATCGTTTAGAAGTTTTATTTTATTTTTTACTTTTTTTATTAATGCAGCTGATAATGTTACTGTTTTTTGTTTTGCTTGTAATTTGAGGCTGTATTGCCGTTAGGTTAGGTTAGTTTCGATCGATCAGCTGTGCGCGCATGGGCGCCGTTACAAACTGCGCATCTGCACTTCACCACTGAATGCGCAACCACAATGTGTCAATTCGCAACGGGGCACTGAGCCAACTTGCTTTTCCGGCCGCCGCTATTGCTGCTGCTGCTGCTGCTGCTGCTGCCGCCGCCGCTGCTGCTGCTGCTGCTGCGTAGAAATGAAATATTGCTGCATGAAAACAAAAATATGGCATTTTACCAAAAATAAATGCAAACGAAAAGTCCAAAAATGAAAAACAATCTTGTTGTTGTTCGTATTATTATTATTATTATTATTTTTATTTGTATACCCTTTCAGAGCGTCTTATAAATCTGTCACGGAATTTAGAGCATATTCTGCTTCGTTTTTGTCAAGCGTATTTCAGTACTTTGGCGCAGCGCAAAGATTTCTTTTTTTATTATTATTATTATGATTGTACATTCCGACAAAAACAACGATGTTTATAATATAGGGCATTGGCAGATGGTATTTACGTTCGCCAATGCCGCAACCATGGAAATAATCGCAATTGTTGGCATTTATCGACTGCACAATACCCTGTCTTTTACTTTTACTTTTCATTTGAACTTTCGGGATATATTCAATATTTCCGTTTATTTATCATTTTACTCTTTGTTTTTGTCATTTGCTTAATCATTACACAAAGCCAATACACACGTGTGCCTCTTGCAAACAGGGTAGCAGAAGAGAACAAAGAAAGTAAAACTGCGTTGCTGCTAACAGCCAGTGTTGCCAATTTAGCTATTTTCCCGCCAGTTTTGATGTTTTACCAACAGCATGCGGGAATGGAGTTATATGGCGGGAATTATGGCTTTTTTGAATGGCTTCTTTTAAGCATGAAAGAAATATGGAAAAATGTCAAAATTAACAAGAAGCAAAATTTATAAGAAAATAAATTTCATCAAATACAGGTTTTGGTACATGTAAATTGATTTCGGTGTGTTTTATGTTGTTTGTTATTTGTTGGATTTTTCTATTTATTTTTAGCTATTTCTAGCTTTTTTTCCTTGCTCATCTGGCCGTAGCTCTGAAGTGTTCGCAGCACTGCTTACAGCCTATGCATATGCAATGGTGTATGTGTGTGTGTGTGTGTGTGTGTGTGTGTAGGTAGCTATTGCGACTTTCTTATAAATCCTTTTACATTGTTTACTTTATGTTAAGCTCGTTTCGAGCTCAGCTTTGACAGCAGCTCAGAGTGTAACTGTGTTGTGTTGGCCGACGCCGGCAGCGAAAGAGCGCGCTAGCATTGGCAATCAACAAATAGTGTGAGAACTGTGAGTGAGTGAAGTTGTGATAATAACAAAAACAACACAAACAACTAGCAGAAAAGCGTAAAACGAAGAAGACGAAAACAAAAACGGCAAAGTTGTTTGGCCTTCGATGTCTTTTCAATTGCGTCGCAGAATATACATACATACATACATATATACATATCCATGTACATATGTATATACATATATTATATGTGTATTTTTATGCGTACATCGTCTTGTTGTGTGTATGTGTGTGTGTGAGTGAGTGGCGTTGTCATTCTACTCTACTCGAAATTGTTCTAGTTCTTACAAAGTAATTAAATACAAATTAACATTCTTATATACATATGTATGTATATAAGTAACGCAAACGGTCGGTCAAGTGGCATGACACTAGTGCACGTCCCTCTTTTCGCAAGGGCCCTTAGCCAAAAGGCCAAGATTGCACAAATAAAAAGAAAGCAAAGCAAAGTAAAGCAAAGCAAAGCAACGCAAAAGAAAACAACAACAAAAACCGCAAAAAAATAAAAAGCAAGAAAATAGCAAACGCTGAAACGCGCCTCTCTTTAAAATAAACTAAAACGCAGTTATTTATTTACAGTAACTGCTTAAGACTCCCACACACACACACACACACACACACTCCAAGGGCCGCTGCGCTGGATAACAACACCCACACACACACACACACACATACATACATGCAGCACAAGGCTACATAATTTACGCGCACATGTGATTTTTGTGTTTCAATAATACGTGATTTCAAAACTCAGAAACACATTTCGATGTCTGTATATTTGGCTGTGGTTCTCAAATTAATTAATTTTGTAATTCGCACACTCACACACACACAAACACACACAACAAAAATTTCCTGGATCAGCCAGCGCGCAACAGCACAAACAAAAACAGCAAATAATGTTAGTCGCGTCGTGACGGGGGCGGTTGATGTTGGTTCTTACAGAGGGAGGGAGGTACGTACGTTGTACGTCCTTTTGTAAAACGGTTTATTTTATTTTATTTATTTATTTATTTTTTTGTTTTTGGCAATCACGAGACAAACTTGTATACTTTAGATTTATTATTGAGGCTTGCGCGTCACTGTTGGCTGGCTGCTTGCTTCGTTTTTGAACGGCACAATAAACAAAAACAAAAAAGTGATAATAACAACGAATCAGCTACGAAACGCGCAACACGATATCAAATGCTATGTTACGCCAATGTTAATATGATGTTCTACTTGCCGATATATGAACATATCGATAGCTACTAAGAATCGATGCCTGCAGGCATCGCATGTTCGAGCGCGCAGCCTGCTGGCGCTGTCAACTTGTTGCAATGGAAATTGAATTGAATTTGAAAACTAAAGCAATCTGGCAGGCTCAAAAGCAAAACTCACACACAAAAGTAATTTGTTCATTTTGTAGTGCTCACTTCTTCTATTTATTTTTTGTTTGTTTTTATTTTTTTTTTGTTTCGATGTTGGCCTGGATGTGAGAGCAACGTGTGCAGTTGTTGGTTGCCCTTGAAATTGCCATAGCAACGGACGCACAACAAATGAACAGTTAGCTTTTGATATTGCCTTTTGGGTTTTGCGTTTCTCGCGCTAAAACAGACGGCACGCGAGCTAAGCGCTTGGCATTTCTCAACCGAACATTCCAAATTCAAAGTGCACACAGACATAACACTATGGATAATGCAAGGTAGGTCAAATGGAAACAATTTCCTTGTGCCATTAATGTGTTATGTGTTGCGCTTAGCTTGGCAATGGAATTGCTGCGTGCCGCCACGGAACAAAATGAGGCCAGCATATCGACGGAAGCACAGCACACACCCAGTGCCGATGCCCAACCCGATGCCGATGCCGATGCCATTTCCCATAAACTGCCAACCGAATACGTGTCCAAGTTCCGCATCGATGGTCAGCCCATATTGCCGCCTTTGGTGAGTAGAGATCTTTTGTGGGCGTGCCAGCAGCACTCAAGCATATCCATCTAGATGACAGCGGAAAAGCGACAACTGATGCGGCAGCTGCGGCAGCGCGCTCTGGAGCTAGAGGCCAAGTACAAGCAGGCGCAAGCCGTCAGATCGAGCTCAGATGTTGTTGCTGCAGCAGCAGCAGACAGCAGCAGGCATAGCACGGACAGCAGCAACAGCAGCAGCAGCAGCGACAGCAACAGCAGCAGCAGCAGCAGCGACAGCTGCAACAATAGCACCATGGAGAACAAATTTCGATTGCCACAGCTGCAGCAAACGGAGACCTTTATCTATGACAGCACAAGGCAATCGCAACATGCGCTGGATCGTCCCCAGACGCTGGACATCGAGCCAACGAGTGCGTCGCCAGGCAATGTTATACCAACCATTTGCGTGAATCCGCCAACGCCGCTGTGCGAGCAGCCAAAGCCAAAGCCAAGGCCAACGGCTGTGGCCTCGCCCGAAGCCAAAGGCAGCAATCGCTCGCTGAGCACACATCATCGCAAGCTGAACAACATAACCACACGCATATTGCAGTTCGAGCGCAGTGGCCTGGGCAGCAGGACGCCGCTGAAGCCGCAGCCAGCCAAATTGCTCTGGCAGAACGAGACGAATGCGGACAAGCGCATGCTGCGCTCCAGCACCAGCCCCTCGCTGAGCGCTGCCCAGTTGAATAATGGCCAATTGCATCGGTCGCGTTCCTTTACGCTCGACGAGCCCTCGCAGGCGCTGGTCGAGCACATGGAGCGCGAGGGCCAAAAGCCTTTGATACCGCCACCGCCACCACCACCAATGCCAGCAGCAGCAGCAACACCAGCCATGGTGGCCACATCAATGTCGCCGCGTTGCCGCTTTGCAAGCAACGTCGTCTCGTGCTGCTCCTCGGCGCACAGCTTGTCGCATCTGCGGCGCGACACCATCGAGTCGAAGGCGAAGCAAGTGCAGCGCAGCGTCAGCAGCAGCCTCGTCGACACACTCAAGTCACAGTCGCCTGCTGCTGCGGCAACGGCGGCTGGTCGGCGACGTGGCGGCGTCTCTGTGCGCCAGCAGCAACAACAGCAGCAGCTGGAGGAGCTGCTGCAGCGTGCACTGCACGAGACGCACACGGCTGCCGCCGAGCAGCAGCATCTGGCGCTGGCCAAGAAGCAAATGTTCAAGGACATCAAGAGCGCACATCGGGATCGCTTCCAGCAACTGGTGCAGTACCAGCACGAAGAGCAGCGTCGCATGCAGCAGGAGTTCGATCGCCAGCAAAAGTTTCTGATCGAGCAGATCTGCACGGAAATCAATGTGTCCGCCTATGCACATGAGTCACTAGCCGGCGGACGAAGTCCCAGCGGCGTCTCCGAATACACCAGCACCGATGATCTGCCCACGCCGTCGCAATCCTCGCCCAGCAATACGATGACGCCCATTTCCCTGGACCTGACGCCGCGCAGCTACACAGAGCTCGAGGAGTCGCTGGACGTGGACAAGCTCAAGGAGTCGGCAACGAATACGGCGCGCAAACGTCTCTTCGAATTGGACAACGAGTCGGAGGTGCCCATGGAGCTGCTGCAGAGTGCGACCAGCTCGCCCAAAACTATGCCGCTGCGTAGCAGCAACAACAGCAGCAACAACAACAGCAACAGCAACACTAACAACACCAACAACAACAATAAAATTAATAATAAAAAGATTATGCTCCGCAGCCAGTCGAAGGCGCCGTCGCCAAAGTCAATGCAGGCAGTCAGTCCAGTGCTGTCGGCCAAGTCGGCGCCGGCCAGAAGAGTGGCCAACAAGACGCCCACGCTGGCAGCCAAAGGCAATGCGCGCAACCAGCAGCAGCTAACCATAGCCAAGAGCCGGGCCGGCGGCTCGCCGAGCCGTTCGACTGTAAGTAGCTGGGCAGCTTGGCCCAAAGTGGGGCAATAATGTTAACCAAGACTATTTCTTCCTTTCTTCTGTACTAACTTGTCTCTTTTGGTTGTTGTTTGAAATGTGGCCAGCAGCGTTTTGTGGCCAAGAAGTAATGCATGAATGATTGATTGATTGAACATATCGAAGCCAAGCAAGTGCCTTAGCCCAAACGTTGGGCAATCTTGTGGGAATCAATATACAAATCTTTATAGATATTAGCTAAGCATTTGACACGTTTCCATATCGATTGTTCAATAATAATAATAAAAAAAAAAGAAGCGAGAGCGAACTAACCCTAACAACCATTGCCTTTCACCAACATTAACACATCCTCTGCTCATCATCACCAGCAGCTGCAGCTGTCGCCGCTCGAGCTGGAGCGGGAGCGCCGTCGCCTGGCTGCCACAGTGCTAAGTGCGGCGACGCGTGGCTTCCTGGTGCGACGCCTCTTCCGCACGGAGCAGGTGCAGCGCATCGTGCAGACCATACGGGACACGCTCATCTTTGTGCTCAATCTGCATCTGGAGACATGCGGCAAGAGTCTCGACCAGGAGGAGCCCGCCAACATACGCCTCAAGGCGCGCCTACTGCAACAGGTGATTTAGCCCAAATGAATATTTGCAATTTAAAACATTTATTTTTTCTTTTTTTGCTTGCAGCTGTGCTCAGCCAGCCGCACGCTGCATCTGATCTTCTTTCAGACGAGCATCAAGGAGCGCATGGAAATCATTTCGCGGGATCGAAAACGCATCAAGACAAAGCTTTTGGCCATGCACGTCAAGCAACGCAACTGAAGCTGCTTCGCTGCCTCCCTCCCTCTGTTAACTCTTAAGACTAATTGCCTAATGTTGCCTGCCTTTAGGCCTAATTGTAAAACTACAGATTAGAAATCTGCCTGAATGTAACAATGCAAGACGCAGCAGGATTCCATTGCCACAAAATACAACTGTGAACAGTTGCTGCCGCTGGAATTCTTTGGGCAGCAAAGAGTTTCTGGTTCTGGCAAGTAAATTCAATAAATATTTGTTTATTTCAACATGAACTTTTGCAGTATTTTAATGGCTTTAAATTTCAGTTGTTGTGTGATAAGGCCAACTGATAAGCAACAGACGAAAGAGAGAGAGAGAGGGAGAGGGCAAGGGCGAGAGAGAGAGAGACAGAAGAGAAAGATAATCTAACATTTTACAATTTGTTTATTTGGATATCTCTTGGGTTGAGTATTCGGCAGTTAGAAGTCGCTTAGGCCGTCTAAAACTTAAATATATACAGAGCCAGCGAGGCAACGGACAAAAGCTGTTTTCAAATAAACAAAAAATGATGAGAGCCACATAAACGAAGCAGATAGACACATACATATTCCTTATACAAAATACTCATATACATACACATATATATATCATAATTGTATTGGTATAATCGCATATATATATGTAACATTATACCCTAGACACAACATGAGATGCCAAGTGGAACAGACAGACATACATATATGAGGTGTTGAATACACATATAAATACTTATTCATATGTCTAGCATAGTATATAGTATAATATAAAATTAACTAATTATTTGTTATAAAAAGCATACAAATTCTAAGCCAATGTTTGTAAGATGCCCATCCTCCGCTAGTTGGTGTTTTGTTTGTGGTGTTTTCGGTTTCAGTTTTCAGTTTTCATTTTTCAGTTTCCGGTTTTAGGTGAAGCTGCAACAGGAATTGGTCTTTTTCGCTGTCTTGTAGAATGCCTTGCTCTGCATGGAGAGCTGCTCCGATTTGGTGACCATGTCCTCCAGCTTCTCGCCACGCTCCAGCACAGACTCAATGGTGTTCTTCAATATGATTTTGGTCTCGTCCAAATCGGTTTGCATTTTCGTCAGCGGATCCGCTTCCTTGGGATCCTGGTATTTGACCAAAAATGCGGGCAGCGAATCAAATGCAATGGACGAGTCGCTGCCGTTTGGCCACTGGTCGGCCGACACCTTGGCCGTGAAATCATCCAATATCTTTGTGATCAACGTGTGGGCCACACGGTGCGGATACTCGTGATCGGCGATAAGAACGCCAGCCAAATTGTCAGCCCGCACATAGACATGGCACATGTAGGCATCCTGTTTGACCGACTGTCGCAGCGCCGGCTGTGTGCGTTCCACAATCGTCTTCGACGCAAAGCTAGAACGATGATGTGCAAACATATGTGTGATAAATGGGCCAAATTGTAGGTCAATGAGATGGGGCTAATTGCGCCGTCGCCGTAAAGCTTCAGCTAAATACTCACGTCATGAACTCATTGACTGTGCCACGTTGGAAAAACGAAAAGGACTGCAAGTCAGAGGTGGTCTTCAACAGGCGCGCTTCGCTGGCACCCTTGAAGAAGACACTCAGTGTGAAAAGCCTGACCATATTTTACGATTTCTATGCGGGCTGCAAAACTTGAGCTTCTCAATTGTCCGATTGGTTGGAGGTTTGTTAATTAATGTCTGCTGGTTTGATTTGCTTGATTTCAATTCTTGTTACAAGGTGGGCTTCAGTTCAGTTGCATACGTTTCACTATTGCTATAATTTTCGAATTCTATTAATTTTGTTTAATGCGCGACTTCGTTTTGTGTATGAGTATGCCAGAGTTAGTTTAATATATACACACACACACACACACACATACATACATACATATATACACCTATCGATAGCAATAGTTATCAATGTTGGCATGCAGTCAAAGCGATACTTTGTGTTATCGCTAGAGCTCCACAAATTTTGTTATTTCGATTAATATTTGAATGATTGGAAATGCTTTGTAAATGGTTTTCCCTCTCTCACCAGAAAACAATCAAAGCAGTCATTTAGGTGTACATTATTTCAACTTTATAAGCAAATATTTAAGTAAACATATTTCGTTTCTAAGCCTACTAAGCATTGTAACAATCAAAACACTATTAATTTGGTGTGCCGCCAATGCTGACGGGCGCATTAGTCGACTCCTTTTGCTTTAAGCTCTTCTCGAAGCGCTCGAATTCCTTGTTTGCCATTTTGTCAGCATCGTCGAAGACCTGCTCCACAGACTCCACTTCGGGTATATAGAATTGCAGCATATTTTGCACGCCATTCTTCAGTGTTACGATCGAACTGGGACAGGATGAGCACGAGCCCTGCATTTTCAATTTGACAATGCCGTTCTCGTAGCCCATGAATACAATGTCGCCGCCATCCTCCTGCACTGTTGGCCGAATGCGCGTGTCCAGGAGCTCTTTGATCATCATGACAGTCTCATCATCGTCCTCCAGAATCTCGGTATCTGCATTGGCGCGCGCCTCGTGTAGTAGGGGCAAGCCGCTGGCAAAGAAATCCATGATGATGGCAAAAACTTCAGGCTTGATGAGGCCCCATTCTCCAGTCTCCTCCTTGGATATGGTAATGAAGTCTCCGCCAAAGAATACAGCGCGAACACCCTCCACACGAAACAATAGTTTAGCTGCAATTAAAGGAACTATAAGAATGCCCACTGACAAAGATCTGTTGCTATACTCACCCAATGGACTGCAGTGCGCTGCCATGCCACTGGGGAAATCGTATGTATTCCCTTTGCCCAGCACCTCAACGCCAGGCAAGAACTTCAAGCTGTCAGGATTCGGTGTGTCCTGTGTCTGAATAAACATGCTGCGCTTTGGCATGTTGCCTCCCAACACCGGCACTGTGAGCACAGCCGGCCGGAGCACCGGCTGATTCGTTGGCCCCACAGCCAGCGTCGAGTATGTGTTACGTGCGGCTGCCGAAGCGCCCAACTGAACGTAGTCCCGGGTTGCATGCTGACAACTAAAGACGATGATAATGAGTTCTTTGGAAAATGCAACGAGAACAATATTTGTACTTACATTGGGTTGGCAACAAGACGCGTATTACGCAAAGTGTGCTTGGTAGCGTATGAAATTAATTTCGACATTGCGCAGTAATTTATTTATTTTAATTTATATTGATGTGCCTCTGCCCTCCTCTTATGTACTAACAATGATCAGCTGTTGGGCTCAGTGTTGCCAGATAGTTATGAGAGAGAGATAGATATGAGAGCACACGATAGTTATGCAATGATATCGATTACAAGACTTTATCGATTAAGGAAATTGGCTCTGTTTTTTATAATTCTAGTTCAGCTATTTTAATTTAAAAAACATTGTTTTGTTTTAGATCTTTTACAATGATCAGCTGTTGGGCTCAGAGCTGCCAGATAGTTGTCAATGTAGGTATGAGAGCACACGATAGTTATGCAATGATATCGACTACAAGACTTTATCGATTAAGGAAATTGGCTGTTTTTTACAATTCTATTTCAGCTTTTTTAATTTAAAAAACTTTGTTTTGTTTTAGATCTTTTATTACATTTCAGAACAATAATGATAAAACTACATACATACACACATACTTATGTATTTACGCTATATTTATAAGCACATCACACACTTAGTATGCGTGATGTGAGCATGTTTTTTTCTTCTTATGATAAATTCAAAATTGTTGAAACATATTTAAGCAATTAACAGTGTAAGAACGTTAGGATCGGATGCAACCGACCGCATTATACTCGCTCACAGTTCGAAAACAGCTAAAAGCAAAATACTTTAGTTTCTTTTCATGTTTTGGTTTGGGCTTAAAACTTTGTCAGTGTTTTATGTTTTGTTTTGTTTTTTTTTTTTAGGAATTTGGTCTTAAAACTTAAAAATAAATATTTTGCCGATTCTGAATGCCGCAACTTGCGCGGACAAACAGCAAGATAGACATTAAAGGAAAACAATATACTCTCCACCCTATTGCGATCGGGCATAAGCAATAGCGACATATTACATAATTACAATTCTAAGATTCGGCTAGGGTATATACGGCCGCCTAATACTCCTCATATATGAAGTTTGTGTTAAACAAACTGTTGCACACATTCACAGCGACATTCCGGCGTGCTATCTTCTTGGAACGGCCAGAGGCAGTGAACTCCTGATTGTCCACAATGACGCCCAGCCGCTGAAGTATATTTGGCTTGTTGCCGATGCAGCCATGGTCCACATACGACAGTCCCGGACGCATCTGTGGATAGTCAAAGATCGAAGGATTAACAGTCAGTCAGGTATTTGCAGTTGCACCTGGCTGAGGGCACTCACCACGCATAATAATGTCGCCGGATGCATGATCTCCCAGTTGATTGGCAATTCGGTGCGCACGGGCGGCTTCTTGGGCTCCTTGGGTGTGACGACGACAGCCGCAGCATTCGGAGTGCTTGCATCGGTTGGCGGTGCCGATGCGTTTGTGGTCGATGGATGCATCTCGGGCACAATATAGCCCTCACGCTCCCACTCGGCGAACAGCTTGTAAATGGCAAAGGAGGCCAGGTTTAGCATCGGCACTTCATCCTCCGGCGGATTATCAATGCTCTCAGCGTCCATGGGCTCATTGTCGTCCTCCGCTTCGCTCTTGAGCTCCACCTCGACAGACGCCTTTGACGCCTTCTTCGGCTTCGGCGTCATTTTGGCTATGATGTAGTCCCGCAAGGCCTTCTCACACGCCAAGTTCTTGGCGGCCATCTTCGATGGGCCCTTGCCCTCGTACTGCCTGGTGTTGACGGTCACGATGGCCGTGAAGCCGCCATCCGGATTGCTGTTAATGGTGAAGTCGCTAATGTTAATGCCCTTCACCTCGTTCAGGGCCATCAGCGCATTCTTCGGCAACATGGACTTGCGCAGCTGCCGGTTCTGCCTCAATTTCTTATCGCGAGTGCGTTCTACAAATAGAAAAGAAACGAAATCAAATTTTATTAAAATGTTTAGGTGAGCGACTTCTATGCCTACCCGACGACTTCTTACGCTTCTGAAATATCTTCTTGAATGGTATTTTGCCGCCATTGTCGGAGGACTCCATGGCATTGTTGTCATTGGTGGAGCTGGTCTCGATGACTTCGCTGCCATCGCTGGCATTGGCCGACGGCTCCTCCTTGATTGGCATCGGCACGTTCAACGGCTCTGGATTCTCCGCCGGCTGCGGCTTGGCTGGCTGCACCCCTGCCACAGCCATCGTCGCCGGCTGCTGGACAACGGAAGCATTTGGATTCTAAACGAGAAGATCAATTATTACTAAGCGTCCCACAGTGCACAGCAAATATATTCTTTTTTTGTCGTTCGTTTTTTTTTTCTTTTTCTTTTTCCATTTAACAAAAGAACAAAATATTTGCAAGTCGCCCTAGCAAAACTTTAATTAACTTTAATTTAAAAATTAAATTTTTATTTTTTTTTTTGAATTTGTTACATCTTAAGAGGAATTTTCAATAATTCTAGCATTATTTCTAGATACTTTTAAATATTTTTTGATTTTTTTTTGTAAAAATAAAAAATAAATTAATAAATAAATAAAAATTAGAAAAATTAGCAAAAAAATAAATTAATAACATTTTTTTTTAAATTAATAAATAAATAAAAATAAGAATCTTAGAGTTAGGGAATGCCACGCCTCTATTTCAAGATACTTTTAAATATTTTCCGCCTTTTTTCTCATAAAGCTGAATTAATTTTTATTTATTTATGCAAAAAAAAAAAAATTTATAAAAAAAGAATTCATAAAAATAAAATTTTTTAAAAATTAATAAATAAAAATGATAATCTAAGAGATTACAGCTATGTATCTAATGCCACGCCTCTATTTCAAGATACTTTTAAATATTTTTCTCAATTAATATAAATTTATGCAAAAAAATAAATAAAATTAGTAAATAAATAAAATTTAGAATCGAATCTCTTAGAGTTAGGGAGTGCCACGCCTCCGGCTCAGCTCAAGCTTAAAGGCAATGGCCGCGAACAGCGACAGCTGTTCCGCCCGTTAGCACATCATGTATTGTAGTATGTATGTGTGTATGTATACCAATGTCTCGAAATGTCTTACATGCCATTCAAGGGATCTACTAACTGCATGGGCGTTGGCTTGAATCGCAGCACGTGTACCGGCGGTTTCTACTAAAAACCATAGTTCAGGCATAGCCATGACCACTCCTACGACCCAAAGTGCCCAAACGAATCATGCAGACGCGCAGCGCCAACGAAACCACGAGCCAACCCATCGATGGTTTGCGTTAATCATAATCACATTTAATCAAACCCTTGGCAGCTGCCGAACACAGCACAGCTGACCGCCGCCAGAGCCTGGGCCAACTCGGCTGGCCAGGCTGGACGGCGGCAGATGCGCGCAGCAGCCCCAACCGTTCGATCATCTCGAATTGGCGTTCTTGTGCTTCGTTTGGGTACTCAAGTGAAGTAAATGAGCATCGCTATCTAACGCAAAACTAATAATTTTAGTTACAATTTTGGATGAATTGATTTTCAGCAGCCACAAAAGTAACCGAAATAGCAAGTCCAGCTGTTTTTTTTTCTCTCTTTCTTTCTCTTTCTATTCCATAAATTGTCCAAAACTAATGCAGTCCTGTTATGTGCGCGTGTCTGTGTGTGCGTCTGTCTCTCTCTCTCTCTCTCTGTGTGTGTATGTGTGTGTGTTAGGTTTAAGTAGTTTCAGGGCTGGAGAAAAACTCTTGGCACTTGCTATTAAAGAAACTTTTATTGGCTAATGCAAATAAATTCACAATTGGTTTGAGGCACACATTTTCAATTTGTGCGCTGTAAATTATATAAATAAAAATAGAATTACTATTATTGCAAAAGTCGTATTTTTAAGATGACAACAAAAGAGAAAAGAACAAAAACATAAATTAAAATGAATGCAAATGCATACACACACACATGTACATGTATGTATATACATACGCGCGCGCACACCCACACACACACACACACACACATATATATACGCACTGTGTCTGTGTGTGTGTGTGTGTGTGCATATCTATGCGATAAGTAATTTTGTAACTGTGCATATGTATGTTTGTATGTATACCATTATCGATTAGAACTACGCATAACGTATGTATGTATGCGCTTTAGAAGCGGCATACATGCATACCTATGTAGATATGTATGTATGGAATAATGCAAAATGAGAAGAAAAACCTTAGTTCGGTGTACCGCAATATACATAGTTTTTTTTTTCTTTTTCTTTTTTTTTTTATATATGCATAGGTATAAACGCATATAACGCTCATATCTATCCTTCAGATGTCTTGATGTTATGTTATATAGTTATAAAAGTAAATGATATTAAAAAGACGCCAGTGAATGAGTAATCGATCGTGAAATACATTTCAATACATATTATATGTATGTATGTATGTATGTATGAGTGAATGTATATATACAATTTTCAAAATATAAATATTTCAACTTACATAAACGCCACCCGAAACAAATTGTTTATTGACCACGTTCCTGCGACTGCGATTCATTTTATTTTTAATTTATTTATTTTTAAATTTACACTCTTGCAGATTACTTCTATGGTCTAAGCGAAAACCTTGCTATTTGGTATAAATACAATAGTTGAAATACTTCCATCGATTACGCACAGCTGTTTTTTGCTCATCTTATTGAGTTGACGATAGTTCAGATCTAGTTAGAAATAAAAATTAATCGTTCCGCGAGTGTGTTATCGGAAACTTCCAATTGCTTATATTTAAAAAGAAGCGCCAAAAAGTTATGCCTGTTAAAACAATTAGTTGTACAAATATCTACCTGAATCTATAGCTATCTATCGGCGCCAGAGCGAAGATTTGAAGCGGATTTAAATGATAAGAGCTCTAACGCCTTTCCCACATAGTTATCGATAGTATAAACTGTAAGGGCTGCAGTATTTAAATTATAAGCAGGGTTGCATTGGAATTCGTTTGAAAACAAAAATATATTTAAAATAATTATGTATGTTTATTTGCAACATTTAATGCAAACACCTTTAATTTATTTAGCTTTACGCTTGCTCTTAACAGCCTTGGGTTTTGCCCGCTGCAGTTTCTGCTCACTCGTGGCTCTGTATGTGCCATGCAGCTTATCCAGCCAGCCCGTTACGCCATAATTGTAATTAAATCTGCGAGAACAGAATACGTTAGATTTGTAATGAAGTTGCACAGTAAACTGGCCACTTACTTGGCATGATGGTAGTCGTGGAAACGCACTGATCCGCCTGACCAGGGAAAACTGTAGCCCGTGTGATCGCTCATCGAGTTTATGACCGCCAGCGATATAATGGCCCAGGCCACAACAACGTGGGTGCCCAGCAGAGACACGGATATGCCCACCGGCAGCAGATTAGCCAGGACATGCTCGATGGGGTGTGCATAGAGGGTCATGGCGGCAACGGGTGCCGTCCACTCGTGATGCTTCTTGTGGACATATTTGTAAACGGATCTGTGGTGCATCAGGCGATGCACATAGTAAAACATTGTCTCTTCCATGATCACAAAGACGACAAAGTCGCGCACGATGCGTCCAAAGCTGGGCAATTGTCGTATATCGCTGATATTGTTGTGCCTGAGCGACACCTCGTACATCAGCCAGGTGGTAAACAAGTTCACCACAGTTAGATTAAAGGCCACCACCTTGACGGCACGCCACAGACGGCCCAGATCGACCGGCTCATTCTGGCCCGGCTGTATTTTGTATTTGCGCAGGAATCGCGGACGATTTGTGATGTCCATGATGGTAAAGATGCCAGCGTAGATCCAATACACGAAAAATATGATAATTGTGGTGCCGTAAACCCACAGCCGCATCGGATCATCGCCGATGACATCGAGTAACGTTAGCCAGCGCGCCTGAAGCGTTTCGCCGGCATAGCGCCAGCGCAGAGCAAGGCTGGCGAGGATTGTGGCTGCGACCATGGCTAAATCTCAACTGCTATGTGCAAAGCGCGCCAAATATATGCGGTTCGTTCATGTTGCGCTACAGCCCACTGGGCATATCAGCTTGTGCCGGCAGCTCGTGAAGATGGCTGACTGATGGAATCTTTTAGTCAAGTTGGAGTTAATCTCAGTCTATGACATGCTGAATGCGAATATGAAAGCCTATTTTTGAGGTTCGCTTGCATTAAGATAAAAAAATATAACAATAGTTGATATTGTATCTAATATTGAATTCGAATCTGAAAGCTGTTTAAGCTTGAGGCTCATTAGCAGCAAGATAGAATAGTTTTTTTTATATTTTAAATGTAATAAACGATAATATTGTATCTAAAAGCAATACTCCAGCACTCCAAAGGCTAATGAAAATGTTTAAAAATATATATTTTTTGTAACCAATATAAAATCTATTAAATTTGTGAAGCGTAGCCTCCCTTATATCAGCGAATTTATAACCCATATTCAGATGACATAAAATAATTATTTTTAAAAAATTTAAAAAGAGTTTTTAAGTTAAGAAATAGTAAACTCAGTTGCCAAATCTGCATTATTTAAGTAAATTTTTCTGAATTTTACAGATCAAATATATAGAAGAAAATGAACGAATTTTCTTGTGCTTTAAGCTAAGCATAACCAGAGCTGTTAAAAATTCCATTTGAATGGAAATTCAAAATGGGTTTTCAGAACAAAAACCCATTTTGAATTTCCATTCAAATGGAATTCTTAACAGCTCTGAGCATAACTTTAGAAACCTGACAGAAAACTTAAATTCTAGTTTCAGTTTGAGATTCAGCAAAGCTTTGGATAGATATAAAAAACAATTCATGATTGGTAAACTACAAAAAAAAAAGTTTTTTAGGCCCGTTTTGGCATTATTTTGAGCGTAAAGTTTTGGATTGGGAGGAGAGCTAAAATTGCACTAAGATTTAATATATTTTTTACAATTTTTGTTAGGACTTTAAAAATTATGTTTAAAGTCAAAATTTCCAAATTTCTATAGGTAATTTGTAGTGCTATGTGTAGACCCCTCTGGTATTCTATATATATTTTTTTTTTTTGCATTTTCACTGATTAGGCACAGAAGAATTGTTATCGTTCTGTCGTAGGTTCATTTATAAGAGATTAACTATTGCTAGGCATTATTAAAGTCATAGATTAGTTCTATTTTTACAACAAATTATTGTGCCCAAAGTTCAGCAAATCTCTTTGTTTGTGGTTCTTTCTTATTTATTTTCTTATATTTCTTTATTATTATTAATATTATTATTATTATATTTAGTTCGTGCTGTGTGCGAAGTGTACATACAATACATACATCAATGCTTACTATTAAATAATTTTTTGTTTTTGTGTGTTTAAAGCTTCTAACATGCACATTTACAGCACGTTCTCGTTTTTTGAATAGTTGATAAATGTCCATGTTTTGGTGTCTATAAAGTAATACCCGATCTGTGTTTCCAGCTTGGCTATTATCACAATGTCGTGCGCGCATATAGAAATTCCAAAAAAGAAGAAGAAGAAGAAGAAGAAACGAAAAACAACAATACAACTCCATATGCCTGTATAGATATATATGTAGTGTGTGTAGGAGCAGCTAGTGTAGAGTGTAGAGTGTAGAGTGTAGAGTGTAGAGTGTAGAGTGGAGCAGTGGGAGGTGGGCCTATGGCAAGCTCCCTCACATCAACTCATCAACTTCACTTCATGGTCGAGTCGGGAAAGGCATCGCGCGGCGGCACAAAGCTCAGCATCATAATGTGACGCGCATAGGATTTGGTTGCACGGAACAGCGAGTCGGTGCCATGCAAGCGATCCAGGACGCCCAGAACACCGAAGCAATTGTTGAATCTGAAAGAAATCAAGTTGTATGAATCTGCATAGATAGAAATATAAATATAAATATAAATATAACTACAGAGATCCTCAGGCATAGAGTTTAGATTAACGGACAGACGGACAGACGGACAACAGATGGGCGCTTTATGGCCTGGGCTATAAATATAGGCGAATCAGTATTTGATAATGCTATAAACTCTAGATAAGCCTAAGCAAGTTCACAAACAAGTGCTTTGCAATAAAAACCTAAACAGATACTAGTAATACTATGGCTATAGACAGATTGGAACAATCCAAACTCACTTCAAGTGATGAAAGTCGTGCGCTTCGGGGCTGGGGAAGAAGGGCAAGTGATAGCCGGAGTGGGCATTCAGTGTTGAGAGTATGGCCAGTGCGAACCACAGCCAGGCTGTGGCCACGTGACTGCCCATCAGGAAAACGCCCAGAAACGGTGGCAAAAGATTGCTGAAGATGTGCTCAATGGGATGGCAATAGATGGCGGTGACCGATATGGGTGCGGTCCACTCGTGATGCTGCTTGTGTATGAACTTGTAGATGTGCTTGTGGTGGAGCAGACGGTGCGAGTAGTAGAAGCCCAGCTCCTCCATCAATATGCATACGGTCAGCTCGAAGCAGACCCAGTGAAACGTGGGCAACTCTCGTATGTTGCTCAGGCCGCGCACTGTCATCAGTTTGTAGCTGAGAAATGCCAGCGGTATGCCGACAAATATTTGATTACAGATCACACGCCAAATGACCTGCAACAGAGATAGGGAGACATATTCATGTTCATATTGAAATTCACAGATTTCACATTTTCAACTCTCAGGTCGATTCAATGAATGCGTCACCTTCAACAGACGTCCGGCTTCGACGGGCTCATTGGTGCCCGGCTGGATTTTATATTTGCGCAGACAGGCCGGCCGATTGGTCAGATCCATGAATGTATAAATGCCGCCCACGCTCCAATATACAATCATCGTGAACATGGTGGTGCCAAAGACCCACAGCATCATGGGATCATCGCCTGTGAACAGATTATATACAATATATACAGATATAAATACAAATTTTTCTCTTTTCCTACCTCAACATAAATAAAAAATCATAAATATTGCTATCAGTATCATTATCATTATTATCGATATCTTACCTACCTCAACCACAAAAACAAAAACTCTCTATCATTATCATTAGCTATATCAGGATCGACTTATTTATTCTTAGCATTATCACTAACATTTTCTATCATCATTCTCATTAGCATTAGCATTGTCATTATAAATTTTCATTTTTATTACCTTTATCACTATCACCATCATAATTATCATCAATCTACTTATCATTAACAATGATCAATTTCATTATCATGATCATTATGATCATCATTCTCATTATAATGACTAATTTCATTAGCCTTATCACTATTACTACCAATTTTATCATCATTCTCATTATCATTAGTAATGTCATGCTCAATTTCATTATTCTTGTCATTATGCCTACCATAATCTCATCATTATCATTATCATTAGCATTATCATTAGCAATTTTCATCATTACCCTTCTACAATCTCATGCTCAATGTCATTAGCCCTATCATTATGATCATTTCATTAGCCTTATCACTACTTCCACCATTATTATCATCATTCTCATTATAATTAGGATTATCATTAGCAATTTCATGATCAATTTCAGTATTCTTATCTATTGGTATTCTATTCTATCATCATCATTCTCATTATCATTAGCATTATCATTAGCAATTTTCATTACCCTTCTACAATCTCATGCTCAATGTCATTAGCCCTATCATTATGATCATTTCATTAGCCTTATCACTACTTTTACCATTTCTATCATCATTCTCATTTATCATTAGGATTATCATTAGCAATGTCATGATCAATTTCAGTATTCTTATCTATTGGTATTCTATTCTATCATCATCATTCTCATTATCATTAGCATTATCATTAGCAATTTTCATTACCCTTCTACAATCTCATGCTCAATGTCATTAGCCCTATCATTATGATCATTTCATTAGCCTTATCACTACTTCCACCATTATTATCATCATTCTCATTTATCATTAGGATTATCATTAGCAATGTCATGATCAATTTCAGTATTTTTATCTATTAGTATTCTATTCTATCAGCATTTTCATTATCATTAGCATTATCTTATCCTTATCCTTATCATTATCCCTATTATTACTATCAGCATTCCCTTTATCACTATCACTTCCATCACTGATCATCATTTTCATTTGCATTAGCATTGTCATCGTTGCAAAATGCCTATCACAAGCTCTATTGCACACATCGATCTAGAGCCACATGAAATTCGTCACGTAATGCCCGTCTAGAGGCAATAACAATAAATAGTAATAGATGTGAGTGCTAAAGTTAAATGACCTTTGACCGGCTCGCAAATGGTATATATTGAATTATTATGGAATTATTGAATAGTGTAAAGAACGCATTAAGAACTTCACAAATAGTAAAGCTCAATTAGTCAGGCTGAGACTATTTATAGATATATTTAGATTTGTATAAAAGAATTATAATTATCAAATAAAAATTGATTCTATTTAAGCTTTAAGTTGTCATAAGAACTGTTAGTTTAACTGTAGGTTAAGCTTTAAGCTTAATCATAGTCAAAACTATAAATCTATATAGTTTGTAAGTAAGCTTTTGCTTTGACAAGATTCCATTTGATAGCAACTTTAATAACTTTAATTGTAGCTTTTCAAAACTTTCATCTACTTCAAGTTCGCACACAGCTTTAATAGAGCTTTAGCATTTAATTTCCTTACTGCCCCCGTGCACAAATTTATCTTTTTTTTATTATCTTAAATACATTTAAATGGGCATAAATAAAACGTTCACTTAAACAAATAAACACTTCCAATCGAGCGCTTACAAAATATCTAACACTCTGCACTAAATATGCGGAAATTTAAATACTTAAAAATATTTAGTAAATTGTAAGAGTATAAATTGTATATATAAATATTTTATATAGATAAATATATCTTTCAATAGTATAAATTATAAAAGTAAATATTTGTTATCTGCTTTGAAAAGCTTTTAATTGAGATATGGGCTGCAAAAAGCTTTCATTGAGCAATGAAATTGTGTTGCGCAGTGTAATCAGCGCTCGCCGTTTAGCCTTTGACTGTGTGTTGACGTGTGTGTGTGTGTGTGTGTGTGTGTGTGTGTGTGTGTGTGTGTGTGTGTGTGTGTGTGTGTGTGTGTGTGTGAGTGTGTGCGAATTAGTAAACAAAACAGTTGCTGTTTATTGTTGACTTTGTTTGCTTTTGTTGTTGCCTTTTGCATGTGAGGCAAAAGTGCAATTTGTGATATCTGACGTTAAAAAGCCAAGCGAAATTAAGAAAAGAAACACAAACAGAAGCACGCGCACACACACACACACACACACACACACGCACACACTCACACACACACAGACACACATGAGCATAGCTAAAAGTCTTGAGTGCATGCGCACTCAACAAGAGATTCTTAATATTCTTTCACCTTCTTTCAGCTTTCTGTTTCTACATTCCTTTCTTTTTTGCGCATTCTCTTTGTGCACGCTCATTCGCCGTGTTTATTTTGGCCAACTTACCAAACATGTCGATGAACTTGTCCCATTGCGATTGCCAAAAGTCTCCGGAGGCGCCCCAGAAGCTCTGCAAATGCCTGGTGGGCAGGTAAGAAAACTCATTGAATTTCTCCATGCGACGCACAGGTAAAGCACAAAAACAAAAACAAAAACAAAAATCAAAAAATAAATAAACAAAATGAAAACAAATAGAATTCTCAGCGAATGTTCTCTGTTGGCTGTCGCTCAGTTGGCGGCCGTCAAGCAACTGATTTTGGGGGCCAGAATGGGGAATGAGAAAGCGCAGCTCAGCGCGCTCAAAGCCAGACAACATGAGAGAAAGATGCAAAGAGCGAGAGAGAGAGAGAGTTAGAAAGGCTAGGCAGAAGAACGCTTTGAAATCTTTGCATGCTTCTGCACAAACGTATTGTCCGTTACATAAAGCTTTCAAAGCTCAGTGAGCTTTGCTAAAATGGATATTCAGCTTGAAAATATGCAGTGATCTAAGTTGGATCTTGAGCACAAATGTAGCGAATTTTAGATAATTTAATAGGCAGATTTTTTAAATATATATAATTTGAGCTTTTCATCTTTATATGTACATATATTTAAATATAGCATTTCTGCTATAGCATTCAAATGCAATTAGAAACATGTTTTGATTTCTATGCATGACTGCATTTGGCTCATAGTCAATTAGTTGATCTATACTCGTTTATAGAGTGAACATGAGTGTATTAGTTTTGTATAACTTAATATACATATGAATATTCTGCTTACCCTTGCAAATCGGTCATTTCTACGGTATAAATTATTTTTTTTTAGAATAAAACTGATAAGCGCGCTATATATTAGAAATATTATTCAGCATTTGAATAGATTGCTTTGATGAACTGTAATACTCAATCACTTCGATTTTTACTTTAATCAATGAATTTTGATTGATTTCAGATATTTTACTTGATCTCTGACGGCCGCAAATTAAAGCTTTTGCATACTAAATTAAATTTATAAATAAATATAATTAAAGAGCAATTATTGTATTTTTTGTATGTAAATTTGAATTAAAAAATATATTTTAAAATATATATTTTAAAAATATATTTTGTTTTAATTGCATTTATTGCAATTTTTAGTCAATTAGCTGATCAGTAAACCGTTAAGGCATATGTAGTAACTTTTAAAGCTTTAAAGCTCACAGCGTGATCCACGATTGAGCATTAATAGGTCATGCAAAGCAGACTGTTAAGTTAAAAGTGCTCTGTTAACTTGAAATTGCTAAGCATGTGACGTCACAAAGTTAACATGCAAAGTAACGGAACTGCACTGAGTCTGTTAACAGTGATCCAGCTATGCATAAAGCTTGACAAATGTAAATAAAGACATACATGTGTGTGTGTGTGTGTGTGAGAGAGAGACGGACATATGCTTACCATGTCAGGACATTGCGAAACAGTATAAACACGGCCAAGGCGCACGTGATAATGAATATAACGCTATGCAGCGAGGATAGCCAGAGTGGGCTATCCATCTCGTCTGTCCAGTTCTGTCCAGCCGCCTGTGGCATTGCTGCTGTGGCGCCCACCTCCAGCGATGTGTGGGCAGCAGCAGCAGCAGCAGCAGCCGCTTCAGCCGCCAATTTTGATTCGCTGTTCGCATTGCTGCCGCTGCCGCTGCCGTTGATGCCGCCACTGCCGCTGCCGCTGCCGTTGTTGGCATTTGGCGGCTTTTGAGCGGGCGTTACATATGCAGGATTATTCGACATGTCTGTGCTTGATTAGGTTTTAGCTTTACATTCCACCTCGATGGTGGTAGTCTCGTTAAACGGTTTGGCTTGGCTATTGCGCTGTTTATTCCTGTTACTGTTCCTGTTATTTTTGCTTTTGCTTTTGCTTTAGTTGTTTGCTTTGTAATGCTCTCCGATGTCCTTGACATTTAAAGCACTTCGATTTTTCCGTTGAGTTTTGTAGAGCCGCCCAGCATTTAAATACGGCTTGCTTGAGATATTTGAGAAAAACAAATGTCCAGCATTTATTGTTAGCTAACTGTGAGGTGTTTCGACAATATTATCGTTATGCCGCTCAAATTGTTATTTGATTATTTTGAAGTTGTTTTTGTTTCGGCTTTTTGCCGAAAGCTTCAATTTACACACAAGCGCACACACAATTGCGTGCAATAGTTATCGTTAATATCAAAGCAACGTTGTGTTGTTATCGATGTACGATAGCGCAGTGTGGCAGTATTGGTTTCGCACTCAGTGTGACCATGCATCTCAATTATTTTAACCACAATTTGTGCGCCCCTTCGCAGCCACACTGACCACGAACAGTCTTCATTTTGTTTTTGTTGCGCGCGGTTGTGCTTCGCCTTGTATGTATAGCAACAGCAGCAATAGCAGCAGCAGCAGCGCCGGTCTAACCGAGAGAGACTGACGCCCGTGTGCAGTTAGTTTGGCTGGCATAGAAAATTTTCTTATTTACTTGTTTCAATTTTTTTTCTTGTGTTCTGTGTGGTGTGGTGTGTGTGTGTGAGAGAGAATTGTTGTTTAAATTAACTGACTACATACAGATGCATAAACAAGCAATACATACAACAATTGGCCAAAACTAGCTAAAAGCGAAATCAATAAACGAATTAACGAATTTGCCAAATGGCATCAAAACATTTTCTTTTTTTTTTTAAATAAATATTTTAACAATATTTTTATTCGCTATTTATTTAATACAAACTGTTGTATGTGATTGAGTGTATGTGTATGTGTGTGTGCGTGTAGGCACCGCGCCCAAAATTAATTTAAACAACATAGCCAATTTACTATGAAACAAAATGAGCGCAAATTCAAGTGAGCAACAACAATAACGGCCACGGCGACGCCGACGCCGACAGCGACGCGTAGGACGCCAGGCAGCACAAATTGCAACAACAACAACATCAGCAGCAGCAGCAGCGAAAGGCACAGCCACAACAACAACAACAAAATGTTTTAATAAATAATCTCCCAAACTTTACGTTTATTTACTCAGTTGGCTGAAAACAAAAAAACTTTTAAGCCCACAACTTACACTCTCAGCTCAAATTCGGAGTTGGAGTTGAAATAGAAATTCGGAGTTGGAGTCGGTGTCGGTGTCGGAGTCGGAGTCGGAGTCAAAAGCCAATGCAGCAGCTTTGCGCAGTTTGTTTCTGTTTTCACGCTTGCATCAATGTGAATGTGTGTGTGTGTGTGAATTTGTTTGTCACACACACACACACACATACATACATGCATAGAAAGGTGTGCAGGCAAAGCCAGCGTTTTGACTCCGACTCGAGTTGAGTTGAATTGACTCGCTTCGAGTGGGTTGCACTCTCGCGCGCTCTCTCACTCGCTCACTCTCTGGCTTACCTGGTTCGTGGCGCGTTGTTAAATTTTTTTTATGCTTTTATTTTTTGAGCGACACTTGCTTTGCGCTGTGTTGTTGTTGTTGTTGTTATTATTATTTTTGCTGTCTGTAGAATTTGCGGCAAAATCCCATTCAGCACTTGGCTCTCAGGTAAGTTTGACAACATTTTGCAACACTGTTAAATACAAATTTTAATTAGAAAACCATAGACATTCCGCAACACTAGCGCGCTGTCTCCCTCTAACTTGCTGCAGCACAAACAACAAGCTTGGGTAGACATTTTCTTCTTCTTCTTGTTGTTGTTGGCTCAAAACAGGTTTTGCTAGAAAAAAAAAGTAGCAGCCGCTGTCAAACACGAAAATAATACAAGCCAACATCAACACACACACACACACACACACACACATCTACAGTTGTAGCTCACACATACATACAATCTTAATTCGCGCTTATTGTTTGTCTGCGCGCGTGTGTGTGTGTGTGTGTGTGTGCGTCCACTAAGGTGGGGCTGTAGCAGCGCTGACTGACGACATCAGCTTGGCAGCGATCTGGCAGCACTCTAAAGATCAGCACTGTCAGCGTCGCTGCCGACGCTCAATTGGTATTCTGCGCTCAACTTATTGCTGTTTCTTTTGCTGTTGTTGTTGTCTTCTTCTTCTTCTTCGTCTTCTGCTTCTGCTGCGGCTGCTGCTGCTTCTGCGTAAAGCACATAATTTTTGAAAAACGATTTTCTTGCGGTCAGCGCAGCAGCAAAGCTGACGACGTCATCGTTTCTGCGCAACCGTTACGCCCCAGCGATGTCAGCAGCTGCGCTGACTGCGACGCTGACATCGCTGCGACCCAAAATTAGCATAGCATTTGTTTTCTTTTTATAATTTTTTTTTATTGAGGGTCACAATAATAACTTGGTCTAAAAAAGCTCATCAATTGTGAATGTACATACATACATATGTACATACATTTATTTAATATATGTATGTATACTAAAAATAAAAATAAAAATAAAAATAAAAAATTGAACTGTTCAAGTTTTGGGGTTATGTCAGCTGCGTAAATTAAGCCTAACAAACGATTTAAATAGAAACATATACGAAAGACATGCATATATGTATGAGTGAGTGTATGTATGTATGTATGTATGAGTGTATGTATGAGTGTATGTATGTATGTATGTATGCATGAGTGAGTGTATGTATGTATGTATGTCTGTATGAGTGTATGTATGTATGAGTGTATGTATGTATGTATGAGTGTATGTATGTATGTATGTATGAGTGTATGTATGTATGTATGAGTGTATGTATGTATGTATGAGTGTCTGTATGAGTGTATGTATGTATGTATGTATGAGTGAGTGTATGTATGTATGTATGTCTGTATGAGTGTATTTATGTATGTATGAGTGTATGTATGTATGTATGAGTGTATGTATGTATGTATGTATGTATGTATGTGCATGCATATGTTTATGTATTTCCACATAAATGACAAGATCTTCGGCAAAAGCTGCAAACTCGTTCAGAAAAAAAGTAAAAAAAATAAAATAAATAAAATCAATTTTTGTATACCCTGTAATAGATCTAATCATGTAATGCATATGCATTATTTTTCTTTTAATAAGACAAGATTTATAAAAAAAAATATAAAAAATAATAAAATAAATAAATAATAAAATATAATATAATAAAAAAATAAAAAATAATCAATAAATAATATAAAATATAATAAAAAAATAATATAAAATATAATCAATAAATAATACAAAATATAATCAATAAATAATATAAAATATAATAAATAAATAATATAAAATATATATATTTATATACATATATATCTTGCTGTCTATATGTTTACTCAAGTCGTGTTAGGGCAGCCTCTAGTCGACTCTACTCTGCTCAGTTAGCTCTCTTTATATGCTCAATTTCGATGACATCATCATTGGATATGTGTCGACCGCAGCGCGGTTAAAAAATTTCGCTTAAAAGATGATAAAAGAAATGAATTCAGTTTAGCCTTGTAAATACAATCGAATCTTCGAATTGGAAATATAGAACTTTGCTATCGGGCTCAATATATATATATATATATATGTATATAGCGATATGGAGGTATGTTAATGATGTTTCCTTCCCTACATATAATTCCAATTTGTCGGTGCCCCCATTGGGCTTAATTATAAATTCTCAATGTGCTTCAATTGAAAGCGATAGCAGTAAAGAAATAACATTTTGAGAAAAATAGAAAGAAGCAAAAACAACAACAACAACAACAACAACAAAAGCAACATTTAAGTTTCTTCAATGAATGCATATTTCTATATTTTTATTTCTATTTTTATGTATATATAGTGGCAACATAATTAAAGCGCTTCATTATGTAGTTATAAAAAAATATCGAGGCATTCCAGACTTTTATAAATTAAGGCAGCAAGACAGAGAGAGAAAGAGAGAGAGAGAGAGAGCGTGAGAGAGCGAGTCACGCATGTGGCATATTCATGGCTGTTGGTCATGCTTCGTTTATTTATTATTGTCATTTGTTATTTGCCATTTGACATTAGACATCATACTCTCTTGCTGTCTCTCTCTCTCTCTCTCTCTCGCCCTCTCTTTTCACTCTCTATTCTTTCATTTTGTTAATTAACTATAACTATGCGCTCACTTTAATCTGAATCTTGACATATTTCGAAATTGAAACTGAGCCTCTTTTTGGCATCTGATACGTTGACATGATTTTGCACTTACAAGCCGAGTCAAGTGTTGGCTCTTTGCCCCATGAAGGACTTCAGTGGCAACCTGATATCCATTTCAAATGCAGTTGGTTTCATTTTATTTTCCTACGCACACTTTTAAGCCCATTTTCTAGCGATTATAGAAATTCGATATCTGAATGCATAAAATATAATTTGATCCATGAAATAGTTGCTTTGATGAGGCTCTAGAGCGCACTTCAAAGTGAGCAAAAGTTTTTTTTAAAGGCTAAGGAACGCAACTCGGCCTGATATATAAATAAAGCTTTGCATTGCGAGTTCTTTTCATAGTAAATTTAAAAAAATAATATTGAAAATATTTAAAATATATTTTTTTATTTCTTTTTAAATTTTTTTATTTGCTCAATGTGTTTGTTATTTCTTTGTTGTTGCTATGTCTCCTCCTCCTCCTCCTTGTTGTTGTTAATATTCTTGCTCAGTTCGGTTTTATGATTTCTGTTTCGTTGCTGATGCTGTTAAGTTTATGATATCATCGATGCCGATATGCGTTTAGCTCTGTCTTTCAGCGTTCACGCGCCTTTTTTTTTATATTTTCGTTTAAGATTTATGCTCATGCTTTTATTTTTAAGAATTAAAAATAAACGCCCCAAAAAAATTGTTTTGCATTTAATTGTTGATATATGTATATACATATATATAATTTTGTTTTTGGCGTTCATTTTTTTGATATGTTTATGTTGAGTAATTTGCAGCTCTGTAGATACTTTCGTATCTGTGCGATACATTCGCAACTGTCAAATACATTTGCATGAGCCACATTTGTGCTTGTAAATGTTTATATATATTTGTATCTGTGAGATACGTTTCGATTTGTGCGATATGTTTGTATCTAAAAGATACATTTCCATCTGTCAGATACATTTGTATCTATAAGATACATTTGTAGCAGAAAGATACACTTGCAATCTATTGTAGATACATTTGTGTCTAAAAGATATAGTTGTATCTACAAGATACATTTATATTTATAAGATTTTTGTCTACCAGATACATTTGTATCTGCAAGATATATTTGCTTTTTTCAGATACATTTGCAACCTATATACATGTGCATCTAAAAGATATATTTGTATCTATAAGATACATTTACATTTATAAGATATATTTATAACTAAAAGATACATTTGTATCCACAAGATATATTTGCATTTTTCAGATACATTTATATCTGCGAGATACATTTGCAACTAAGACACATTTGTATCTATAAGATACATTTGTATCTATAAGATACACATGCAATCTAGATACATTTGTATCTGAAAGATATATTTGCATCTATAAGATACATTTATATTTCTAAGATATATTTATAACTACAAGATACATTTGTATCTACGTGATATATTTGTACAATATTTTTCAGATACATTTATATCTGCAAGATACATTTGCAACTAAGACACATTTGTATCTATAAGATACATTTACATCTGCGAGATTGAAATACATTTGTATTTATGAAATATATGTGTATCTATGAGATACATTTGTGTTTGAAAGATACATTTTCTACTTAAATTTCTATCTGTGAGATAAATTTGTAACTGTAAGATATATTTGTATGCACGAGATACATTTACATCTGTTTGATCCATCTGTAACAATATGATATATTTGTATGTGCGAGATATATTAGTAGATACTGTGAGATACATTTGTATCTGCTAGATACTTGTGTAACTTTCAGCTGTCATTCAATAGCTGTAGCGGTACATTTGCCAACGCCACTTAATTGGCCAAAACAGCTGGCCACGCGGCCGAAAATTGCGTCATTTTGGTGGCCAGCAACCAGGGACAGCCGAAATGTTGGCCTCAACAACTGTACAAATGACCAAATATTAGCTAGAACAATTAGGAATGCTTCAGTCAGCAAAAGATACTCTCTACTATTTATGTGCTATATTTTGTGAGTCCATCAGACCCCGCACTTGCTCGGAGTGCAGGGCAGAGAAAGTACAAAACGCAGGAGTCACAATGAGTCCTGTTCCGTTTATGATGTCATTTTTTTTTTTGGCACGACACACCCAGCGCTCTTCAGCTAAAAGTTGAAATCCTTTAGCCGGCCTACAAAATAAATCAATAAAAGCGCGCCAACTGTTTCGCCCTGGAGCAGGAAATAAGCAGGCACAAACACAAATAAACAGCCGAATAAACAAACGGACCTCATAAACAAATGTCAGGCCGGCGAATGACATCACCGACAACAGCAACATCAACAACTTGCACAACAGCAACAACTTGAACAACAACAATGACAACAACAACAACAACAACGTTGTCGTCATCATCGCTCGTTACTTGGCTTACGCGTCTTCGTGCGTTTCTTATTTAATTTTCGGCATTTTTGTTTTATTTGATTTTCGCATTGCTTCGCTGGAATCGAGCGAAAAACGAGAACCAAAAATTTTAATTTGTTCCAAATAATACTCTTTTATTATTAATGCATCATTTTGAGTACTTTTGCTTTCACATGGATTTGAACTTTTCTGCTTTAAGCAAATTTTAGAACAACATAAAATTGATTTGAAATTTTTAGTTTTAATTTCATTTTGTTTAGTTTTATTTTGTATTGTATTTTTATATTTATTTGACTTTATTTATATTTTATTTATATTTAATGTTGTATTTTTATTTTAGATAAATAAAAATACAAATATTTATTTTATTTTTAAATTTTTTTTATATTTATTTTGATATTTTTATTTTGTTGTATTTTTATTTTAAATAAAAAAAATAAACAAATATTTTTTATTTATTTTTTTTGTTTTATTTTGTATTTTAATGCTATTTTGTATTTTTTTTATATTTATTTGATTTTTTATTTTGTATTTTTATTTTTATTTTAAATAAGTTAAAATACATATATTTTTTATTTATTATTTTTATTATATTTTGTATTTTATTTTTTATATTTATTTAATTTTTTATTTTGTTTTTATTTTAATTTTTTTTTGTATTTAATAAAAAAAATTGTATAAAATATATATAAATATAAAATATATAATATAAAAATATTTTAATTTTTATTTGCATTTTATTTATTATTTTTATTTAATTTTTTAAATTTTATATTTTTATTTTATTTGTTATTTATATTTTATTTATTTATTTTTTTGATGACAGATTTATTTTTTATTATTACTTTCTATACATAATTAAAAAAGCTAATGTTTCGGCTGCAGGCAAAAACATTGAGCTCAGTTGAACTCTATTAATGAATATGCTCTATATGCATATTATAACTGAATTAGGCGCTTAGTTGGCCTATTCATTAAACGGAGCAACAGTTTTAGACTAAGGCATGCAAAACGATTTGCCCACCTGGTAGATGCTGACTGCGTTTTAGCTTGTAGTGCTCGAAGTGTAGCTACCCTGTAAAGTTGTGATCGATTGCTATGCAATTTTAAGACTGATTTTCTTATCAAACTAAGTTCAAATCTGTATCTAAATACTTTTCTTCTGATTCAATTCTAAAGAGAAATATTTTAAATTTATTTATGCCATGTGAGCTCAAGCTCTGATAATCTTCTTATCGATCTTACAAAGTTGACATCGAATGGGCCAACTTTACCTATCTTTAAGCCTTGTCTTAATATGCTGAAGCTGTCTGAAAGCTGCTCGCTCTTTCTAGTCGACTATTAGTTATCTTTGAACTGCCATCATCATGCCCTACGCCTGCACTGCATGCTGGGTATGCTAGCCACAGCTAAGTCGTTGTGCGTTGCCTTTTGCATTTGGCGAAGCTGCGGTTTTTCGAGGCGGCTGCCCGCTTTTGTTGCCGCTTAATGTTTGTGTTTCTGTTTGTATTTTTGCTATTTGCTTTTTGCTCTTGTTTTTGCGCATGTTTTATTATCATTTGCGGCCATTTATTACCGTTGCGCTGCCGGCGTCGAGTGCATTGCACTTTCAAGTGGTCGCCTGGCCCGTGGCCCCTGGCCCCGCCTGGCCCCACACTGGGTCGCAACTCAAATCCCACTAACCGTTCATGTGGCACAGTTGCACACATCACATGGCTAAAAAGAAAATTTTTGCATTCGCCGCATTCCGCCAACTGAGTGCTTGTTGGCTTGGCAGCGGTGTTTATTTGTTTTTCTTCTTTTGTGGGTTTGTTGCTTTTTTCTTCTTTCTGCCACTTGGCTACTTGTCATTTGGGTTAAAGTGTGGCCAACTCAATGTAGATAGACTGCAGGAGATCATTTAGTATGTTGGCAAAAGCTAAGCTCTTTATACGCTGCAGTCATTCAAAAAGAGGCGTGGTCTAGTCCACATATAGAATATATATACTAAATCTTGATCAGAAGGACGAGCTGAATCGATCTAGCTCTATGTTCGTCTGTCTATGTATGTCCATTTAAAATATATATACATATATTTCTAAATACTAGACGTAGTTCTAATTGATCATATTTTGATATTCCCACTATCGATAAATATCGATAAGTATCGGTATTATAAGTTGGCTTTGGAGTTAAAGTTCATTTAAGCTACAGATAGCAAATTTTACTCAAATTGTCACTAATTCAAAGTGTAACTTTCAGCAATCAGTTAGTTAGTCAGTTAGTACATTGACTTACTGATAGCTAATGATCGATAATCATGGATAATCATCGATAATATCATTATCAATCAGTAAGTTAATCCATCAATCAACAGTGCATACAACATCTGATGCCTTTTTCAATATTATAAATTGTTTACTGAATGAAGTGCAACAATCGGAACACAATTAAGAGCACTCTAGTCGGGAGTACTCGACTAGAAGTTACCCTGAACTGCGTGTCAAGTAGCTGTTTCACACATATCTATAAACCATAACTCAGCTTTGCGAATACAAATCCACTGAAATGAATGAATGAAAGATATTATGGAATTGGAAAAGATTATTGACCAAGTAAACTGAAACTCAAGGCTCCAGCTCTTATATGCAAAGCTGAACTGAAGTTTAATTCAACTCAGCTGCCGATTCTGTTCAAATATATATGTACATATATAAACTTTATGGGGCCGATCACTCCAGCGTACTCAGAATTGCCATTTTGCCTGGGTTCAAGGTAAAACAAATAGCAATGCCATCAGCTTTAGTCAGCGAATGGGTGTGTCCAATATGTAGACAACGATATCGTCATACAGATCACAAAAACTAACATCTACCGAGAGCTTTGACTCATCCGCCCACACATTCATTTATTGAGCCGCTCTCTGAAGATCAAAAGCGATCAGAGAATTGCTCACAACATGACATAGAACCAATGCAAGTCTGTTAATGCAGCTTAAATGATTTAAGTTTTGGATATGATAAGGATTAGCATTAAAGTGAATGAAAAACAGAAAGAAAAGACAAATGTTTGGTGAGATCTATGTATGAAAATTTCAGATAAATTCTACTTAAAGAAATAGGTCGAGAAATCGAAATCGAATTTAATGACAATCTCAATAATATTATTGGAATTTTCTTAAAATGTATTTGACAGACAAAAGAAAAATATTGCAACTTTTTATATTCGATTTTTCATTACATTTCTTAATCAAATTAAACAGCTTTGTCGCTTTAATCCCTTTCACACTGCTCGATCTCTGAGTCTCTAAGAGTTAATCTGCTATTTTTACGATAACGATAACAATAGACATTTATCGATTTAAATCGATATCAAACTGACTTTATGCAGAATCTCGCAGCTTTTAAGGCATCTTCCAAAACGAAACCAAATGTAAAATATTTAAATTATTCGAAACAAGAGACGTATGTCTGCCCGCCATGTGACCTTCTGTGGTCATATGAATAAACTAAGTTCCGATTGCAATAAACCGTTACATCTAAGACCTTGTTGATATTCGTGGCCGCCAAAATTAATTGTATAAGTGTATAAAGATATGCTATATATATATATATCTGGATGACTTGACTTTGAGCTAGAATTCTGGTCTTGAAGACGTTGTCGATAGACGTTGTTATACCCATTGAAAATGAGCACAAAGAGGCATGCCAGTTATCTTAAGGCAAATGTATGTGTGTTGAGGGTAAACTTTTCTCTTGTTAGATATATACAGCTGTGGTCATTAAAATAGTAGTGCCACTGAAATGTTGGCCACCTAAATTTTGTGATGGGTAAACATATAAATAATAATTATTAATAATAATAAATAATTTATATGTTAATTTTAATACTAGTTTCAAAGTGTTTTGTATTATTCTGACGACTTTCAGTTTAAGCTCTTATGACATAGCCAAAGCTACGAGAGAAACACAATTTTATACGTAAATTCTAAAGGATCATAAATAATTCAACATATTTCTTATCAACTATTAAGCGCTACTTTCTACAGACTAACTTGGGGTCTGGCACAAAACTTTGTGACTTGATATAGTTATTTTTATTTTGTTGTTGTTGCCTTGCTGTTAGCTTAACCTCAAGCTTCCGTTTTGTGGGCTTTTTGCTTCATTGCCTATTAAATGCGATACGTAACTCAGCTGTCGCTGTCGATGGCAATCTGAGCATCATCATTAGCAACCGAAACAGGCAGCAGCAGCAGCATCATCATCATCATCATCATCATCATCATCATCATCATCATCATCATCATCAGCAGCAGCAGCAACTACGCTGTGTCTGCACTTTCCACGGGCATTTGTCGTCGTTTCATAAATTGCATTATCGTTGCCAGTTGCCAGTTGCCAGTGCATTGAACCTTTGCTGCGGCCCGGAAACCCAACCAGCCAATTCCCCCCGCCACACAGAAGCCACCCAACAGTCCATCAGCCCATGGCTAGGTGTTTGCCAGCAGCATTTGGCACATTTAGTTCAGACTAATGTATCTATATACATATGCACACATCTATATATATTATTGTTTTCATTTGAATATGCATATATACTATATATCTGTGTGTCTCTGTTGCTGAGTCACAATAGTCATTGATGCCCATTCGTATGGCATGCAATGCCATTTGATTGTATTGACGATTGGCATTTTCTTTGGATTTTGCGCTGGACAACAGCATTTCATACTGTGTTCTCGTGTTAACAAATTGCAATTGGCATTTCAATGTGTTCGTTCACTTAGCCAATTTGCAAAGGGAACTAAGGCTGCTAATAACTTTTGTTAAGAACTGTAAAATGGATTTCTATTGCATTTTTGTTGTGCAGTTGAAACGTATTTAGAGCACATGCATACAGCATTTGTGTGTGTAATAAAAATGATTATTATTATTATTATTGTTTCATGCATAAGCAAGATTGTAAAACAACCCATTGAAAATGGGAAATCAGGGTATAATGTTTTTGTGAAAATGCATGTAACAGGCAGAAGGAGACGTGGCAGACCCCATAAAGTATATATATTCTTGATCAGCTCGATAAACTGAGTCGATATAGCCATGTCCGTCTGTCCGTCCGTCCGTCCGTCCGTCCGTCCGTGTGAACGCAGCGATCTCGCAAACCACAAAAGCTAGAGATCTGAAATTTGAAATGTATACTCCTACGCAGTACGAGTTTATCATTTTTTTTCGATAACTCATCTCATTTCCCTATTATCGATAAAAACCGATAACTTTTCTTCGTTTTTGAATACCGTTATAGTTATAGATTTCAGATTTACTGTGTATATCAGTGTAATGAATACAAACATTTTGCAATTTTTGGATTTTGGATACCACGAACCCTTCCCCCAAAATTTGAAAAAAACGTATTTCAAATACTAGAGACTTGTGCTTTAGCAAATGCATACATATAAATGGCATTAGTACGCCTTAGAAGTTTGGTTACGAAAGTCTATCTAGAAGCAAATCTATTGAACAAATAAGTTTCCATAATATAGCCCATACTGCAGCCCAAGCGCTGCTCACGCGCAGTCGCTGCGTAAACTGCGCAGTAGCAGAGCAAGTGCTTGTGTGTGCGTGTGCATGTGTGTGTGTGTATGTGTTGTTTGTGTATATGTATATATGTATAAAAGAAGCCTAAAGTGAATTGAATGTCGCATCTTCGCAGGGTTCAGGGTATCTCTTAGTCGAGCACTCTCGACTAGAGCACTCTTACTTGTTACTATATTTAATATTTTATGCATAATATTTTTATTAAAAATCTTGAAATTATTAATAATATTATATTTAATGCCTTTATTAATTTCTGAAATACATTTTCAATATTCCTATATATAAACAGTCAATATAATATAATCTTGCGCTCAATAACAGATGCTTGTATTGTTGAATGATGAATTGTATACGATAGCACGATCTAGTTGGGTGGTATTTAATGTGGAGGGCGTTAGGTCAGGCTGCTCGCCTCGGCATTCATAACAAAATTGCCTTCGCACAGTGATTCATTTCATTATTTCATTTTGTTGATGACCGCACACAAAAAGCAGAAGAAGAAGAAGAGAAAAAAAAAACCGAATTGAAAACCCAAAAAGCCACCGACCATAAACGAGACCCGAGAACGTTGGCGGTGGCTGTGCTGGTGGTGGTTAAATATTTGTGCATTGCAGTTTGATTAGATGGCCAGACTTGTGGCCAGGCCCAAGGGAGGAGGGCGGTGTGGCGCAGGGAGGCGGCACGAGCCACAGAGGGAATAGAGGCATGACGGCGAGGGGGTAGGTGTAGCTCCGATAACCGACCCGCTGCCCGTTGCCAGTTTCCGGATGCCCAATTCCCAGTGCCTCGTATGCCGTACCCAGTCGCGTGTCAAATAACTTTGCAGCTGAGGGTTGAATACACAGCACAGGATACAAAGGAATACAGTTACATATGTATGTGTGTATACATGATGTGTGTGTGTATGTATGTGTGTGTCTGTGTGTGTGTTAGGGTGCACATTCATATGGACTGATTCATGGCAGTTTTCGTGACATTTTCGCTACTGTGCGACGTCCTGTGCTGCTGCTGCTGCTGCCGCTTCTCATATTTGTTTTTGGCCAGCAAACAGAGACCTGAATGCGTCTGCGAATCTGGCTGCAACTGAGAGCCCTTTGCTGGCTCCATTTTACTTGAGCACTGAGGCGTCCAGCATCTGTTCGGGCTTAGGGTCTAGCCGAACCACCCTACGACTATTCGGTTGCAGTTGCTGTTTGATAAACAGCTTTTCTAATTAATTGCTCAGATGTCAATGGATGTTGCCTGATGATGCGGCATGATGGGAAGCTGCTGGTCAAAGATTCAATGTGTGTGTGTGTGTGTGCCCTCCTATGCGACCCATTTGACGCGCACATTGTGCTGACTTCATTTACAAAATTTATTGGCCTTTAATGCGCTCGAATGCGGGCTGAGTTGAGCAACTATAGAGCATATCTTTTCGTTTACTTTTAATTAGGCACGTTCGTGAGATTCATTTAGCGCTCAGCGCTGCATTAGTCATACGCGGCGTATGCGCAATGTCGATGCAGTGCCACAAGAGGCAGCCTGATGAAGGCAGTCTAAGCTGTCTAATGAAGCAATCAAATGCGAATGATAGAGAGAGCAATAGTTAGAGAGACAAAGAGAGAGAGAGAGAGAGAGAGAGAGAGAGAGAGAGAGAGCAAGCTGAACATTTCACTAAGCCATTTCAAGGCAGGGCGCAAGGATATATTGCTTGGTAACGAGTCAAGGCCAAACAGCGAGATGCATAAAATGCAATTAGAGGCCATTGGGAATGCGGCAAATGCCACACAGACAACAAACTCGAGTTAAATATATTATAGATTGCAGATGACTAGGTCAGCTTTATTCTTTAAATATACTAAAGATTGTTGACACATTCTAAATTACAGTTGCTCACAAAAGTTTGCCCATTTCGGAGTATCAATAACAGTTGGCAGCCGATCTGATCTACCCTCAGATCTAAACGGATTGCCAGCCATGACGGCGGCAGCGACTGGCTTTAATTAAATAATTAGCATAAATTTTTAATTAAAACTCGTTGAAGCGCTCAAAGTTAGCCATGGCAGACGCAGTGCCTAAGGGTGCCTGCACCGGTAGGGCTGCGCGTCTGGGGTTGTGCCACCCCGACCCGTACGATCGATCGCCAGCAACCCTCGATCTCGGGCGAAAGTGTCAGCTGGCGTGTGCGCCCCTCAAACTACCCCCATTAAGGTGTCCCATTAATCAAATGGCGTGCGATCCGACATTGTCGTTGGCCTTCTGCAATATAAGCAGTTCCCTTTACTCACCTTTCGTTTTACTACTGTTGAAATACAGAAAACAATAAAATTCAAATTTATGAACACTAAACAGAAATCCAACATAATCCGAATTTTATAGTCAAGAAATTAAGAGTCAACTTTTATAGATTGTCGCGACTTTTGTCTTAAATAAAATTAATTGTTTTTAAATATTTTTAAAAGGCTCTGAACAAAGTTATGCATAAATATATACGAGATATATAAATATATATATAATTTTAGCAAATTATAACATACTTATATGAATAAAAAAAAATTTTTTTTAAAAATTAATTGAAATAACATTTTGTTTTTAATATATAAAAAAGTTTATATATTAAAACAAAATCTATTAACATTGAATAATTTTTTTTTAAACATTGTACATACAAGTATACATATATGCATAAAAAAATATTTAAAAAAGATGTTCACGCCTATAATATATATGCATAAAGAAATAAAAAACAAGTAAGAGTGCTCTAGTCGAGACTGCTCGACTAAGAGATACCCTGAACCCTGCGACGATGCGATATTCAAATCATTTTACGCTTTTATATATACATATACATATGTATACAAACAACACATACACACACACATGCACACGCACGCACAAGCACTTTCTCTGCTACTGCGCAGTTTATGCAGCGACTGCGCGCGGGCAGCGCTTGGGCTGCAGTATAGGCTATATTTTGGAAAATTATTTGTTGAATAGGTTTGCTTCTAGATGGACTTTCGTAATCAAACTTTTACAGCGTAATAATGACATTCATATGTATGTATTTGCCAAAGCACAAGTCTCTAGTATTTGAAATACATTTTTTTTCCAATTTTGGGGAAAGGGGGCGTGGTATCCAAAATCCAAAAATTGCAAAATGTTTGTATTCATTACACGGATACACACAGTAAATCTGAAATCTATAGCTATAACGGTATTTATAAACGAAGAAAAGTTATCGATTTGTATCGATAATAAGGAAATGGGATGAGTTATCGAAAAAAAATGATAAACTCGTACTGAGTAGGATATACACGAGTATACATTTCAAATTTCAGATCTCTAGCTTTTGTGGTTTGCGAGATCGCTGCATTCACACGGACGGACGGACGGACGGACGGACGGACAGACAGACGGACAGACGGACATGGCTATATCGACTCAGTTTGTCGAGCTGATCAAGAATATATATACTTTATGGGGTCTGCCACGTCTCCTTCTGCCTGTTACATACATTTTCACAAAAACATTTTACCCTGATTTCCCATTTTCAATGGGTTCAGGGTATAAAAAAGAAAGTTTATTTTTATTACTTTTCTATAGCAAAAACATGTGTTTTCTTGTTTGCACTTGAATTTTTTATTGAAATTTTTATAACTTAAATTTGATTTAGAATTTTCAACCAACACAAAAAAAAATATTTTTAAATAGATCAAATATTGTTGTTTTTTATGGACTTCTATATGCTTAAGCACAATTCTTAAATTCTAAATTATATTCTTACTAAAAAAAAAAATGTTTTTAAGGCCTATTTAATAGCTTAAGTTTCGTTGACTATATTTTTGTTCGGTATTTCTTTGGTATTTTTACGGCAATTCTTATGGTATTTTGCTTAAGAATTTGCATAAAATTGTTGAATTTAAATTTCCACCACATAGCGACTGCTGCTAGACGGACTTATCGAGTAGTAGCTGTTCTCTGCAAGAAATTGATGGGCATTAGACAAGTTTTTATGAAGTGGGCGTGGGATTTTGGAAGCTATTTTACGCACCTTCGTCGCTGTCGAAGCTGTAAAAGTTGTCATCGTCGCGTGTCATCGAGCGTCGGCTGCGTCGCGCTTGCGCACGCTGCGACTGCAGCTGCGACTGTGGCGCCAGCGCCAGAGCTGAGCCGTTGGCATTCAGCGTGTTGGCCATGGTGGGCGTGGAGCTGCGGCGCCGGCTGTTGCCCAATGGATATGCCAGCGGCGAGCCATATTCGCTGCGGCTGCAATTCGAGTTTTGGCGATCCAAGCTCAGCTGCAGCTCAGCCTGATCTCGATTGTTGCTGTTGTTGTTGTTGTTGTTGTTGATTGGTTGAGTTGTCACAATATTGGGTATGGCCTTAGGCTTGGCATTTGTTGGCGTTTGCTGCTGCTGCTGCTGCTCCTGCTCGTCATCCGCATCGCTGCATGTGGTCAGCTCCTCGCTGTGCAGTCGCCTGGCGCATAGGCGTGGCCTGCCCCCAAAGCGTGAGATCAGCTTGTTCACTTTGCCCACATCGGATGGATGCATCTGCTCGTTGTAGGTGAGACGCAGCGAGCTGGTCTTCACCAGCGGCTTGGATGGACGCGTCATGGAGGCGCTGCGTTGCGGCAGATTGCCCAAGGTCAAAGTTGTCACGGCCAGTGGTGCCGCCGGCGTTGCTGGTGCTGCTGGTGCTGCTTGCATGGGTGGCGGTGGTGGCTTGCTTACGGGCAGCGGCGGCGGCACTGCATCATATATGGGCGCCACAATGCGTGGTGGCGGCGGTCGCCGCTGCGGCAAAGGCGGCGGTGGCGGTGATTCGGATGGCGGACGTTCCGTTAGAAGTGCGCGCTCATCAACATCCTCATCCACATCAACATCCACATCCCCATCCACATCCTCATCCATAGCTTCATGTGTAGCTTCCACTTGCTCATCATCCTCCAGCGGCTGCTGTTCCATCAGACTTTCGCAGCTGTTGCCAATCTGTGGCGTCTGCAGTCGTATCCTGGTCACACGCGAACTGCTGTCGTCCGCATCCTCGCCGCTGTCACAGCTGCTGCCGGCGCTGATTCGCAGCACTGGAGCATTGCGCAGCGCCTCATCGAAATCCGCAAAGGCGGCAGCGGCGCCGCCATCGCCCTCAAAGATGTCAATGCTCTTGGGCTTGTAGAGGGCGGGCGCTGGCCAAACGCTGTTGCTCAGCTGCTGCGCCTTGAAGTCGGCTATGATCTGCTGATTGGATACCCATTGATGCTTGTCCACAGCCACGGCCACTGGTGATGGCGATGGCAATGGCGGCGGCGTTGTGGCCACCGCCAAGATCAATGTGGACTCGTAGACATCCGTGTGCTGCTGGTGGATGAGCACGCGCGGATAGTCGGAGGCAGCGGTGGCCATTTGCTGCTCCACAGTCGCATCGTCCTCCAGCGATTCGCTGCTCCAGGCGGTGGAGGCGTTCGCATGGTTCATCTGGGCCAGCGAGGCCAGCGTCTGGCGCTTTGCCAGTTGCCGCTCTCGCTGTGGTTCCACTTCCATTTGACCATAGGCCTCCTCGGCGCACACATCCTGGCCGCTGTCCTCGCTGTCGCTGCTGTCGCTGTGGTGATAGGTCGCCTCCAGTTCCTCATCGTCGATCTCGACGGGCTCGCGGCCAACGGTGTTCGGCTTGTTGCCCGCCTCCGCTGCAGCGCCTGAGCGCTGAAAGAACTTCAGCTGCTGCAGCTTCTCATTCAGCTTGGTCATCGTTCGCTCCAGGTGTGCGCCCATGCCGAAGCCAAAGGCGGCGCCACTTGCGCCACTTGCCACCTGTGCGGACTGCTCCTGGCTGGCGCTGCTGTTGCTCTTGAAGCTGCGGCGCCAGCGCTGCTGCAGCTGCTCGCTGGACGCAAAGCGACGCAGACGAGCGCGCAATGTGCCGCCAGTGCCACTGCCAGTGCCACTGCCAGTGCTGGCTCTCGTCTTGGGCTGCCGCTGCCGCTGCTGCTCCTCGTCGTCATCGGAGTCATCAGTGGCTGGCGGCCTGGCAGCGGTTGGCTGCTGCACGCGCTTGATGGACTTGCGCAGTCGCTTCAAGTTCTGCCGCACGGCCTGGCGCACGGCCTGAGGCTCCTTTGGCCTTTGTTGCTGCTCCTCCGCTTGCTCCTGCGCCACGGGCATTGGCAGCGGCGGCTGACGCACTCGGGCGAACCTGGTTGCCGCTATGCCCGTCTTCTTGCGCGGCACTGGCGGCACCTGTTGCTGTGGCATTGCCTCTTCCATGCCGCTTTCATCGCCGCTATGCTCGGCCACGCTGCGTCTATGCTGTGGCGGCGCCACCTTCTCCTCCTGCTGCTGCTGCGCCTTCAGTGTATTCTCCCTGGTCAGGGGCAGCGTGCTGATGTGTATATCATAGTTGTCCGCAATTTGGCGATCACGGCGTGCCTGCGCCAGCTGCTCGATGCGCCGCTCCGCCTCGTATTGCTCCACATAGCGATCGACCTCGATGCCATCCCGCCGTACGACCGTTTGCTTGGCGAACAGATGCTTCAGCCGCAGCTCGCTCAGGCTCTTGTAGCCGCGCTGCAGGCGCTGCGTTAGGCTGCTGCTGCTGCTGCTGCCGCCATTACGCAGCGTCGTCTGTGTCGGCGCCGCGTCGCCCAGCGCCGGCATTTGCACGGGGCTAATTGGCCGTGACGCACGTGCCGCTGCTGTGCCATATGGCGCGTAGTAGTCGTCGTCCAGGCTGCCGGCGCTGCGGTAGGTGCCGCCAGCAGTCGGCACCTGCACCTGCTCATGCATCAGCGAACTAATTGTCGATATGCGCTGTGGCGTCCGATTGATGAACTGTGCCTGCTGCCCCATGCCCGAGGCCTCCGTTGGCAGCTCGGCAGCTGTGCCGCCGCCGCCAGCAACTGGCGTCTCCTTGCCGCTGCCATTTCCGCGCGAGCCACGAAAGATGCGACGCGCAGCGCGCAGCTTGGGCAAAGACTTCGGCAGCTTCAGCTGTGGCAGCGATGTCAGCTTGGCTGCGCGATAGAAAGATTGAGAAATTTTCTAAGTTTCATTTGCCTTGATTGTCACTTGTCGTTTGAGCCAGTTCAACTAGTTCAAGTACAGAACAAGTTCACAACAATGACAATCTATATCAATTTATTTACAAAATTTGATGACATCGATGAAAAGAAAAAAACAGTTGGGAGTAGCCGACTAGAAGATACTCTCACTGCAACAAATTTTTGATTGAAATATTTTGGAGATTTTTATGTGCTTAGTTTGGAGTTGATTTTCGACTACTTTAAATGAACTAGATAGATGAACTAGCTTGTAGTTCTAGTAACTACAATCAGTGCATTCACACAAATAGGCAAACATACAGAAGCCAGTGGCTAAATCGACTCAGCATAGTCTTTATAGATCGAACCACAATATAAATATAGATGACAAGATCAAGATCATTCTCCTCATACATTTGCACTTAACTACAATAGTATATAAAACGAGTTTTCTTAAGTAGGCAGGCTATAAATGTTCTCAGGTGAGATTAACTGCATTTCTGAACTAGTTCTTTCTAAGTAGTTTCAATTTACTTCTAATTTCTGCAAGTAGTAATCGAAAACGTAGTTACTAGCTTTTATTAAGCTGTTAGGGAACCATAATATGTAAACTAGTTCAGTTAGTCAAGTTCATATGAACAAGCTCATTTAAGCAGTTAGTGTAGCTGTCAAACACTTCAAACTTATTTAGTCTTTAACACTTGCAATGCTCAATGTCAACTTGTTCAGTTAGTCAAGTTCATATGAGCTAGTTCCTTTGAGCAGTTAGTGTAGCTAGCAAACACTACAAACTTATTAGTCTTAACACTTGCAATGCTCAATGTCAACTAGTTCAGTTAGTCAAGTTCATATGACCTAGTTCATTTGAGCAGTTAGTATAGCTAGCAAATACTACAAACTTACATACGCTTTAACACTTGCTATGCTAATGGCCTACACCATGTGAACTAGTTCACTCAAGCAGCTAACTCAAGTCTTCTAAACATCTCTAAACATCAAGTTAACTAGTTCGTTTAGTTAGTGAAGTTGCCAAACACTTTGAAGTTAAATACTCTCTAACACATGCAATGCTTATCATCTACACCATGTGAACTAGTTCATTTCAGTCTTCTGAAACTAAATACTCTTTAGCGCTTCTTATGGCAGTGAACTAGTTCGTTTTAGCAGTAAGTGAAGTTACTAAACGTTAGTGAAGTTCTTCAAACTTCAATAATCTTTCACACTTGCAATGCTCATGATCTACACCATGTGAACTAGCTCACTCAAGCAGTCAGCTGAAGTACTTGTTATAATAATGATAAACATCATGTGAACTAGTTCGTTGTGGCAGTCAGTGAAAGTACAAATACTTCTCAAGTCAAATACTTTTTAACACTTGCAATTAGCATTGGCCCTATGAACTGGTTCTTTCCACGAACCAGCCAAATCTAAGTCGAAATACGCATTAGATGCTTGCAATGCTAACCTTTCAGATTCTCGACATCCAGACGCTGGCAAAGATTGCGTAAATCCATAATGCCGTGATGACTGTGACCGCTCCGTTCCGGTGGCTGTTGATGTGGCTCCTGCTGATACTGTAGATGGCTCATCGATGCAGGTGCGATGTTTGGCTATTGCGATATTAGCAATCAACGTCCGTTGCAGTGTGGCATTTTTACCAGTTTGATATGCAGCACGTTGTTGGCGTTCACAGACAGCTCGGTACTGGAGAAGATCCGTCCGTCTAATGCTAATTCAATTAGCGTTCGTTTCTAACCCTTGCTTTCTGGCTGGCATTCCAATGCTAACTTGCCCTCGTCTTGTATTGGCCCTGTCTGTCTCTGTGTCTCTCTCTATCTTGCGAGCCGCCGCGTGTTGCATGTTGCTGTCGTTGTTGCATTCTCGCCTGACACATTTTCCATTGAATGGCATTTGGGAATTAGGTCTATGACGACGGCGACGCACAGCACCAACAACACAGCCAGGCCCCACATCATCAGCCCCCCAAACTATTTTTAGTGTATTTGTGCGCATTTTGCAATTGATTCATTGACACTTTTTGCATACCCTGTAACAAAGTTGATAGTGGCTATAACAGACTTCTAACAGTCTTTAATACCATTGATAGAAAATGTAATTAAAAATATCGTTTACTGTTTTGTATCTTACAATTACACTGTCATTTCGATAGGTATCGATTTTTCATAGAAAAACATTTCAAAACGATTATAAATGTGTTTTCTTATACTTCCATAATGTTGATAAATATCGAGATATATAAAAATGACGATAAATGAGTTTTCTTGAACTTTCATAATATCGATAAATATCGATGTTTGCTATAAACACGTTGAAAACCGACTATAAACGAGTTTTCTTCTTAATATTGATATAAATATATATGTATGTATGTAAAAACGACTCTAAATGAGTTTTCTTACACTTTCATAATATCGATAAATATCGAATTTTGCTATAAATACGTTTCAAAACTCTCAAAGCGAGTTTTCTTGCACTTCTATAATATCGATATAAATATGTATGAAAAAAAAACAACTTTGAATAAGTTTTCTTGCGCTTTCATCATATCGATAAATATCGATAATGAGTTTTATTACACTTTCATAATATCGATAAATATCGACTTTTGCTACAAAGACAATTAAAAACTATTCTGAATAAGTTTTCTTTTATTTTACTCTTTCAAAATTGCATAATATCGATCAATTTCGATTTGTTCTATAAAAAATTTCTTCAAGAAACATTTGAAGCCTAAACGAAACTTATCAACAAAACAAAAATGTGTGCTGGGTTTTAATTGTTGGCTACAGGGTAACAGCTAGTCGTGCACCACCGACTCGAGCACTTTTACTTATTTTGAAAATCGTATTTCTGTTTTCTTCTCTCTGTCTCTGGCGCTGGCTGGCTCGTCAGTTGTTGACCACTGACGATGACAGCGAGCGTAGCTGTCAATTTGTCGGTTTCTCGGCTCTGACTTTGTTTTGTTTTTGTTTTTTTTTTTTCGTAGCACCCACAAAAGTAATAATTGCAATTATCGATTTTTAAGTTCGGCCTCTGACGGTCGCCGCTTCTCGTTCACATTTATCGGGTTGTCTTTGGCTAAGCGCACTGCGTGATTCTGAATTTCTCGACTCGCGCTGGGTGTGTGTGACCGCAAGTCTAATCAAGCGATTACACGAATCACCTAGATATAGCCCGTTAAGCGCACATTCAAGGGAATCAGATTTCGTATTGGATCGAAATCGAAAGTAAATATGTGTAAAATATCCATAAGATTAAAAGCAGCTAAATTGTTTAACTAAGCGAGTTTCTATTGATTGAACCAAGGAATGAAATTCAATGAGATTTAAGTACGCATATATCTTCTGCTAACGAACTTTTTGTGAAACTTTTCTTTATACTTGTTTGTGGAGCGCGTAGAGTATATTGCTTTGGTGCAATGGCTGTCCGGTTGTCCGGTTGAATGCAATGCATTTTGCTTGAAACTAGAGACTTGAAATTGGAAGATACATTTTTGAGATATTTGTTTATAAAAAAAGCAAATTTCCTTTGTTCCCTATGTATATACACATATTATAATTAATTTAATTGATTTTTTTTTCTTTTTCTATCATTTGAAAAACATCAATTATTAAGTAAATTGAAATAGAAATAGAAACTTAAGTTTCAGCAGAGAAACAGCCTTATTTGTAGTCAAACCCAATCAAATTTCGCCAAGAGAAAAAATCATTATATGATATCAGTTAAATCAGTTTTTTACATTTTTTTATAAGCATATATAATAAATTACATACATACAAAAAGGCAATTTGTTTTATGACAAGCTATATTGAAGGCAATGTGTTTAGTGTTAATATTGAAAAAAAAGCAAACCATATAAATATAATAACATATTTTTTACTTTTCTTCTATTTGCAGAAAGCACACACATCATAGCAATAATATCAAATGAAATAGTTTGAAACTTTTACAACCACCAGCCACATACAAATATCCATTACAAAAGTTATTAGACAAACGTCGAAACGTTTGCCGTGTAGGTGTGAAAAGTAGCTCAATGCGTTCTTCTTCTTCTACAACAATAGTGCATGGAAAAGGAAAAACGCTCACTTGGATGCAATTTTCATTAGTGAGAAAATTGTGAGAACCTAAGCAAGAAAGAGAGAAGCGAAGGAGAAAACACAACAAAACAAAAGCGATATAAAAATATAAATAAATAAAAGAAAGAGAAAAGAAAACATTCCAGACACAGTACAATTGCAACACGACGAAATTGACAATACAATTGCGCTGATAGTTGTAGATCCCAGGTTTCGCAGAACGGGGCACCGAACGTGTGTGGGTGTGTATGTGTGAGTGAATCCACAGCAACAGCAACAACAACAACAACAACAATTGCAGCACAGTTGAACAACAACTAAAATGCGGCGGCAGTCAACGATGCTGGCCGCGATATTACTGGCTGCCATTTTGGGCAGCTCAACGGCAATGAGTAAGTCGAAAGTCCAATTTCAATTCCAATTCCAATTTGAATTTCAATTCAAATTCCGTACCTAAATCCCAATCAGATATCCATGTCCACCAACTGTGTAATCTCCATCTAATCTCTAATGAAGGCAATTGAATTCGTAGCAGATCTCGGCTGTTCGGCTGTTCGGCTTTCGCTGAAACAATTTTGATCTTAGCGATCTTAGGTCGTTCGATAACTGGACAATTAAATCATTATGCATTTTTAATCATATTGAAATAGCTTTATTTATGGGAACTTTACTTTTCTTCCCTTAGTTTGAAAGCTCAACTAAGCTGCTGAAAGCTCTTTTAGTTATCTGTTTAACATTTGTAGGCAAGGCTGGCTTAGTTAGTAAAGCTCCTGAAAACTTATGGGAACTTAACTTCCCAAGTATGAAAACTTTTAAAATTCTTCTGTAACTTTTTAAACATTTACTTAGATTTAACTCTAAGCTTTGTATATATGCATTCAAACAGCCTCCTCTTAAAGCTCTTCTCGTATTTTCTTTGCTTCGCTTACAAGCATTTTCAAGCGCTCTTCAAGCTTTTACAAATTCTTCTTTCTGCCACATCCTAAAATTCATTTTGTCTGATCTGTAAACGTCTTTGATTTAACTTCAAACATTTTAGGCCACTCGAAATTTCGTATATTGAAATATTCTTAGTCGAAGTTGAAAACTTTATTTATATACTCTTGTTGGGAGTAGACGAAATTGACAAGGAATTTTGTTAAGGCCCACCTGAGCCAGTCTCCCAATCGAGCAATATTGAGCCATAAAAATAGCCACTGACTGCGACAGCATTTGTTATAAATAAATGTGGAAAACAACTTTTTAAGTGGACTAAAGCGACTAGAAATAGAGCGTGCCAGAGAGTGAGATTTACGCCCTAATTTATGTGCCAAATTAGTGAAGTCTGTCTCTCCCCCTAGTTCTGTGTGCTACGCTATTCCCAATAGCTAAACTGACGCTGCTGCTTCTTCTTCTTATTCTTTTCAGACAATTCCCCGCCACGGATCATCAAACAGCCTCCCACAGATGAGCTGCTTTTCAAGGTGGCGCAACAGAACAAAGAGAGCGACAAGCCATTCATTATTGAGTGCGAGGCCGATGGACAACCGGAACCGGAGTAAGTACACATTACATATCATATATACGAGTATACAAGTATATATATAAATATATAGAGATTATAGTCCAAAACTACATCGAGCCAATACACATATTTCGTTTTCTATATTTAGTGCAGATCAAGTATTTGGCAATTTACATAAATCAATTTAAAGCAGGCCCATGCCAAACAGCATTTCGTATAAAAACTGATTTCGCCCTCTCTATCTCATTCTCTTTCATTCTCTTTAAACTATATTTATGTAGTGTGTGTTTATTTATCCTCTCTACATTTTGAATGTCTCTTTCGTTTGTCTGCTTCTAGAATTCGTTTCTAAATTTCATAAAAAACAAAAACAATTTAAATAGTTTTGAATTAATGTCTTAAGATCATCATAGACTCTACTCGACAAATGTACATCCAGCAATTTGTCAGTTGTCCTTGAAAAACATATATTACAGAAATATTCCATTTAGATTTCAGTTCATATTTGTTCTAATGGGAATTCCTCTGATATTTTTACATTTCGAAAATGTTGAGTGATCTTTGACTATTAAAAACTTTGTTCATTTTCTTAACTGTACTAGGGAAATAATATTTTAATAATAATATCGGTTCTTGATCATGAAAATCTATAAAGATTGACTTCAATGATATTATAAATATTTGCTGTACGCATCAAAGATCATTTAAAAATTCAAATAATTTAAAATTAAAAGAAATAGTATTAAATCTAGCTTTTGTGGCTTACGAGATCGCTGCGTTCACACGGACGGACGGACGGACGGACATGGCTATATCGACTCAGTTAGTTGAGCTGATCAAGAATATATATACTTTATGGGGTCTGCCACGCCTCCTTCTGCCTGTTACATACATTTTCACAAACACATTATACCCTGATTTACCATTTTCAATGGGTTCAGGGTATAAAAATTAAAGTTCATAAAAAGAGTATAACACGTAAAGGTCAACAATTTGTGCATAACAATTCTTTTAGCTCGCAAATATAAGAGTAAAAGCTAACTACCTCATAGGCCAGGTGGGGCTTGCAAAGTGCAATTGATGACTTCATTGGCTGAGTTCATTTCTTTTCTCAATTTGACTTTTCACTAGATTTTCATGCCTTGGCCTATAAAAAAAGCAGCGAAAGAATATATGTCGAGCATAATTGATGCAATTTATTTTCGTAGCACTAAGTAAATTGTTTGACTTAAATGAAATAAAATGCCAGATGTGAAAACAAATATTGTTGATGATTAAGTCAAATGATGATGGGGGCATTCTATGAATTTCAATGACTCACATGTGTCTGCACATGTCAAAAAAACAAAAACAAAATCAAGTTGAGCTTTTTTCCTCCTCTTCTTTCGCTCGTTTAGAACCTGTTTGCAATAGAAACACGTTTCTATATATATATTTATATATTGCTGTTATATTCATTATGTACTTGTCCCATTCCATTGCATTTATTCATTTCGAAAATGCGGAATTTCATTTTTATTTTGACGCGCTTGGACGATGACCTCATTTGTGATCTGAACAAAAACAACAAAAACAACAAAAACCAAAAACACGTAGGCTCAGATAGAAGAAGTGCGTGACGTGTGTTGTATGAAAATATGAAAAATAGCTAAAAACGAAAATAGTTTTTCCGACACAGCAGCAGCAGCAGCAACAGCAACAGATGTCAGCTACTAGCGCTCGCTCTTGCTCTTGCTCTCCCTCTCTGCTGTTTAACCTCTGCGAGAGAGTTGGCAATGTGTAAAGACACAATTTCCACACGCATTTTCCTTTTCTTTTTATTTTTTTACTATTTATTTTTACAACTGCTCGTCAAATGGGTTAATAGTGGAAAATCTCAATGTGTGTGTGTGTGTGTGTGTGCTCGGTTTTTGGGCCATGACGATGATGTTCTTGCTGCTGCTGCTGATGATCATGCTGAAGCTCTTTATGAGGTTGGCAAGTGAGCGTTGAGCAGGTACGAATGATAACCAGTTTGACCGGATGGTCCGGCACGCTTAGAATATACGATTACACACATAATATATATATATATATATATATATATATATGTGTGTATATAAATCTTGTTGACTACAAGTATATAGAAAGCGCTATGGGCATTACGTAATGCCAGCAGGTTGGAGCTGCTTGCTACAGTTTTGGCTCGACTTGCTGCCTTAATTGCTTCTCATGAAGATCAACACGAGCGACCGGCAATTGCAGCGCCATCTGGCGGCACTTCCCTATGAACATTGTCGCCTGTCAACGCACTTCATGAAAATGACTTTTTCGAGTTTCCCTGGTGCCAATTATTTGCCAATTGCAATTCATTGAAATTAAGTCATTTTGCATGTCAATTAAATGACATTTCATTCATTTCTTCTTCATTTACAAACTGAAGCTGAAAGTAAAAGTTAAGCTAATCGATTGAAGCTTAACAATTGCAATTGAATAATTTAATTGAGTGAGCTAAACTTAATTACTTTCAACTTAATTCAATTTGAATGCATTTTGTATTACAACAGCTGAATGCAATTAATTATTATCAACTCTGCGCAATATATTAAATAAAATTATTGAATCTTTGAGTTACGTGCAAAGAGCCCAAGTAAATTTGAGGATTTTCAGTAAATATCAATGGAAAAATATAATAAATAATATAATATAATAAATCATGAAGTTAATTGATCTAGCCACGGACATGACGTAGCAACAATTTGATAATAAACAAAAATCCAAAATACAAATGAATATTAAGTGAATACAATTTTGATGCATATGGTGATATAGTAGAAAGTACAATATTTACTAACATTTTTTAGCTTAGGGTTTCTAGCTCTTAAAAATAAAAAAAAGTCAAAGGTTAATAAAAATAGATTCACTAAGCTTATAATACGTCCACAAATCTATTGATTTATTTTCAAATATCTCTTAAGTGTCCCTCGAAGTAGTGCTCAGTAGTCCCAAATGCTTGAAGCATTAAAAACAAGTAAGAACGTTACAGTCGGGTGTTACCAACTGCAGGTGTTACCAGCTGCATTCACGGCCCAAACGCTATCAGCTCCATTTTCTGATTTGCCACGCCGCCAATTAGTATATATATATAATTTTTGGCAAATCTATAGAGGAGGTCAACAGTAATGCAGTCGTTAAAATTTCTAGCTCTAAAGCTGTAAAAAATACCAGATTTTACAACTCTCAGCACTTCAACTAACAGGGTTTTCTGACATACCGGAAAATACATTTTCCGATTTGCCACGCCGCTAGTGGGCGTATCAGGAAAATCTTTACACTTTATAACTCGAGTGTATACACGAGTATATGTTCCAAATTTCAAGTCTTTAGCGTCAATAGCGGCGAAATGGTTTGCGGTTCATACGGACAGACGGTCAGGCGGACAGACGGACGGACATTGAACAAATTTAATATACTCATTTCACTTTCTTTTTATTAGATATGCAGATATGTATTATATAATATAGATTTATAAAGAAGTCGATATAGAAACGAGAACAAAAAGTTTTGAGTTGATAAAAGATAAAAGAACATAAAAAAAATAGGATCTATTATATAATAAACATTTATATAGACTAACTATAGAAACGATTCTGATAAGCTGATAAATGATTAAGAAAAACAAGTCAAAACGTTGCAGTCGAATGTAACCGACTGCAAAATATTCGTTCACAGCAAAAGATTCAATTCTTTATACTTTATGTCTTAAGAAGCCGATCAACACTAAAATCTTGCGATTGTAGTTTAATGAACAATGAAAAATCATGTTTTTTTAGTGCACTCCCCCAAATTTAAAATTTATTTGTTAAATGTTCGTGTTAAAATGTGCAGCAGGCTCGGAAAAAAGGAGAAAAGAACAAGAAAAAAACAGTTAATACACTAACTCACGTAATAAAAATTTAACCTATCTTAGTAATTAGTAAATTCAAGATTCCACAAAGTATCATTTGTGAACTTAACAATTTCGGAATCTTTGTTGCAACAGATGTAGGTGCTGATGCCGTCTTTGGTGATGATGCCAATGCGCACCACGCCGCCCGAGCTGCAATCGTGTTCTATGGCCAGCTTGACGGCATTCTTGACCAGGTTAACCGCTTCGTCTTGGGTCATGCCCGGCTTAAAGTGGGCCGATACATAGCCAATGATGTAGGTGCTGCCGGAGCCAGCGACGGCAAAGGGCTCCTGGACGATCAGTCCCGATGGCGGTACACTATATACCTGGCCGCCCTTCAGCTTATCCCAGCCAGCCACAATGATGCTGGCCATCACCTTCTGGCGCCCTGCATAGATCCTGTTCCGAAAATGGACAGCAACATCGCGCACGCGACACGGCTCATTCATTATAAACTGATAGGCGTGCATGGAGCGTCTGACATAATCGGCCAGACCCTGAGTTTGGGCAGCCGCGCCACTGCGGCAGCAATAGATGTGATCCGTGATCTGTGTTAGCTTATCAGCCGTGCGATTTGCGACGTAAGCACGGCAGCTAGTGCGGGTGTCAGCGCCCAGCACAACGCCCCCATTGAATTCTGCAGCCATAATGGTTGTCTAAGGATGTTGAAGGATTTATAGAGTTGGGCCTCTCTCTCTCTCTATCTATATATAATATCTATTTAAATACTTACGCCGCCGTAATTTTCCAACAAATTCATTGTGTTTGCCATGTTTATGGAATTTACTTTTGTAAAACTTTTGTTGAAAATTAAAAATATAAATTTTTTTCGACTCGATGTTGCTTCAACGCTTATGAAGTTATGACTGAGGTTGTTCAACTACGAGTGTGTTAAGCTTCCTTGTGGCGATGACAGATATTTCAAACTAAGTTGATTGAGTTTAGTTTTGCTTTAGTTCCTGTTTTTGCCAACTGTTTGGAATTTACTTTTGTGAATTGAAAATGGAAAATATAAATTTTTAAAATATTTTACTAGTTGTTGCTTCAACGCGTTTGAAATTATGACTGAGGCTGTTCAACTACGTGTGTGCTTAGCTTCCTTGTGGCGATGACAGATATTTCAAACTAAGTTGATTGAGTTTAGTTTAGCTTTAGTTTCTGATTTTGTCAACTGCATGGGGTACATTTGCCAAAGGGCATGGGGCAGGTGGCATGGCTTAATCAGTGAATTTATCTCCTATTGAAAATGAGAAGTCAAGGTATAATGGTTTTGTTAAAATGTCAAAGTGTATGTAACAGGCAGAAGAAGGTGTGGCAGATCCCATAAAGTATATTCTTGTTCAGGACGACGAGCTGAGTCGATTTAGCTAGTAAAAACTTTCCGCTGTATAACTTGCAACTCAGCGAAGTCTTTTTATACCCTGAACCCATTGAAAATGGGAAATCATTAATAAGGCTCGATAAAGAAAGAGTTTAGTTTGTCTGTCACAGATTTTCGTCCAGATAAGTTGAGATTTGTGTATATTTTTAAGAAGGTCAGCTATTTTCATTTTATTTTAATGTTTAAATAAAATGCTGGAGGCTAGAGGCGTATTGTTGTCTTTCCTTGCCAATATGTCCACAAGGTCTTATGAGTTAAAACTTGTATTCATTTAAAATATTTTTGATTTTATTTTTATTTTTTGATCAAATTGTGCCAACGCTCACTTAATGGCTTAATGGCTATATCTATGTATATACATAGAAATGATATATTCCAGACATCAGCATAATTATCATATTTCATATCAATATCTAAATCAGCCTCAAGTAACTATCAAATGATACGTAATTTGTATTTTGTTATATTTTATATCAAATCAATTTTGTAGGTTACTGGAACTCATTCATATGATAGGTCGGTTGCTCGTCTGCGTATAATTTTACACATAGAAATTTCTAAAAAAAAAAAGAAGATTATAGAAAGTAAGTAATTAGAACGGGGCGTATGCGTAATAAAGTCACACATAGTTCAGTTCACAATGGACTCGCGTTGGCCTCTCACGTATCGCTCGACTCGAACTATACGCCTCTGTGATTCAGCGTGACATACTTAGTTTCTTGTTGTTGTAGTTGTCATTGGCTGCTGCTGCTGCTGCTGCTGCTGCTGTTTTTCACTAATGTGCAACACACACACAGACACACACACACACACACACACACAGACACAGACACACACACACACGTATGCACACTATTACTGCTGCTGCTGCATAGCGGCGCAATGCGTGCACAGCTATTTATAGAACGCCCAAGTGTTGATATGTTTCTCGGCCACTTTCCATACGCCTATAAAGTGGGCAATATAATAGTTTTGTCAAGCAAAGATGTTGATTTCATTAACTAAATAAATACTAGATGCAATCATCAGCTAGTTTTTGTATATTGCTCAAATATATCTATAAATATATATGAATATTAAGCAAAAATTGAATTTTTATTTTAAAAATTTATTTGCATATTAATTTAAAATTATTTTAACTTAATTTTTAATTGAAACTTTTGTAAAAAGCTTTGAAGATCTTTTCCAAAGTCGTTTTTTGCCGCTACACAACGCTGAAGCCTGTGCATCTGTTTAGCATTACATTTAACTTACGGCGTAAATGCAATTTTCAGCTAGAACTATATATTATATAGCTTCATAGGCAGAATCAATAAAAAAGGAGCTTTTAGTGAAAGCTTTACAGCTGCTTTAATAAGCTTTTGCTTCACTCAGATATCAGAGCTCCTTTAGGGCTGATCGCTCATCAAACAAAAACAACAACAAATGTTCAAGTTAGGGTATTTCATAGTCGACTACCTCAAAGAAACAACAACAACTATTATTGTTGCTTGTTTATTTTTGGCTTTTAGCACTTTGTTGCTAATAAAATTATAATAATAATAAAACTGCTATTCAATATGCACCGCACAAATGTGGGCAGTGTGTGGGCGTGGCAAGCTTTATTTCAATTGTATTCAACTGGGCATATCTGTGTAGGTAGTATGTAGTAGCATGCATGTCTGTATGTTTGGCCCATTGGCATGCGAGCAGTATGGATGTGTCTGAGCCCAGTGAACGTGACAATCGAGAAATTCTTGCAACCCAATTTGATATGCTTCAAATAGGCAATAATCAAATATAATATTTATGACAATCAGCGAAGAGCGTTCAGCGGAAACACAGTGCAAATGATTAATGCTGCTCGAATGTTATTGCTCGATTCTACAGTTTCACTTTAAATACGTTTAAGATTATTGAAGCTTGGCCTTAAAGCTTATATTACACAGAAAACATCAAATGGGAACGGAAAAGAGCACAAATTCCTTGAATTGGCGTGACAAAGCTTAAAGCTCAAAGCAAAAATCACTATAAAATATTAGTAATAATAAAATATATATATAAATATAATAAAATATATATAAGTCTGTCAAAAAAGTCTTGCGGTATTTTTATTGAATTTTCAATTGTTCATAAAATTGGTTATAATAATGCGATTTAAGTCAAATATGCGCCGTTTTGTTCGATGACAAGTTCCCAACGAGATGCCAACTTCATAATGCTCCTCTTATAGAAGCTCGCTTCCCTATTGTTAAAAAACTAGGAGAGCCAATTTTCACAGGACTCTCTTGTGGACAACTTCCTTATACCAAGCTCGTTCGCCATGGACAGAAATAGATGGTAATCACTTGGTGCGAGATCCGGACTATACGGTGGATGCAAAAGAACCTCCCATCCGAGCTCCTGGAGCGTCTGGCGCGTCACCAAAGATGTGTGTGGCCTGGCGTTGTCCTGGTGGAAGACAATTCGGCCTCTGTTGATCTGGCCTCTTCTGCATGAGTGCTGCATTCAAGCGGTCCAGTTGTTGGCAGTACAGGGCCGAATTGAGCGTTTGGCCATAGGGGAGCAGCTCATAGTGGATGATTCCCTGCCAATCCCAATATCTAAGCCAATATGTAAATATTATAAAATATATATAATAAAAAAATATATTTATACAGTCGAGTCTCGATAATTTGTACCCCGCTAAATCGATAATCGCGATAAATCGAAACAAAATCTATCCCCTTGAAAAAAATTCGTTACAGTCGAGTCTCGATAATTTGAATTTCCGTCTAATTCGTAAAAAACCAGATCCCCTTGCCATTTCGAATTATCGAGACTCGACTGTATATATATAATATTTGTATTTTATGGGTATTTATTTTTGACTATTCCTTGAATGAGCATAACAAAGCTTAAAGCTCAAAGCAAAAATCTTTATTAAATATTATTATTAAAAAATATATATTATTATTATAAATTTTAATTTTTTGGGTATTTATTTTTTTACTATTCTTCGATCTTTATTCAATCAAAAAATTCAATTTTTACTTGCAAATAAAAAAATATTTATAAAATACTTCAAAATCCCAACAAAGGAAGTTTCATATCTCTTATCTCTGGCGCTGGCAGTCCTTTGTCATGCGAATAATGCTGATCACAACTGATAGATAGCCACACATAAAATATATATATATATATATATATATCTATATTAATAATCGTTGGCATTGTTTAGAGTCAAGTGCAAAGTAAATATATAAACACCAGACATTTCAGCTCCATTCAACTGGGCAGCTTCAACTATTGTATCTCTGGTATCTCAGCTATGTTTGTCTCTCTGTCGCAAAAGTTCTCCGAACTTGTCTGCCGTAACTTGGTAAAACTAGTTTCTGTTCGTGTGGGCGTGCGCAAAACACAAAGAAAACGAAAAAAAAGTACAAACAACACAACTTTTGGTTTAAAGTTTAAAACATATGTTGGCATCGTCAGCTTCTGCTACTCCATTGATTTTTCTGAGCACAACACTTCAGAGGCAACTTCGTTATGCTGCTCCGTTTTGCCGCCCTCGGGCAGTGGTAGCATAAATTACGCATACGCCACGTTGGAGGCAGCAACACATGTTGCCATGCTGCAAGTGAAACGCAACTATCAAATGCCCTGCAAAAATGTTTAGAATTTCGAAAAGATATTCCGAGTAATTTGCTTTTATAAGCTGCTTTCACGGATCATAGAGCATTATGAAGTGCTTAAGTCCAGAGCGATTTGTGTTTATTTACAGGGTATACTATAGTATATGTATTGTATATTTCCACAGTCTCTCGAGCGTATGTGATAGTGGCTGCTGTTGGTTTTGCTATTGCTCCTGTAGGAGGCAGCCGCAGCTTCATTGATTTTTCACGCTCGACTGCGGCTGCTGATGTCCTTGGCTGTTATTTTTGCTCCTTTGGCGCCGTTATTTTGTTGTTATTGTTTGTTTTTATAGCCGCTTCATGTTTATTAATGAGCCTGGTCTCGACTAACTGGCGCTCCCGAGCCAAAATAAAAAAAAACAAAAAAAAAAAACAGCAACTGAAGTTGAATTTTCTATCACACAATTGCAGCACAAATGTTGCACGCTTTAAGCAACCATCAACAACTACCCCAAATAAAAGATTCAGTTTCGAGCAGCCCCTGCTTAAGCTTGGAGCACACACACACACACACATTGCCTTGTTACACCACCCATGAAATGTGCCTAGTCCATTGTCGTCGTCATCGTCGTCGTCCATCGTGATTAAAATCAACTTCATCAGCGCATTTTACCATTTTTGGAACGCCTCAAGCGCAACAGCAGCAGCAACAAAAAAGAAATCGTAAAAGAAGCAAAACTGAGACAACTTTGGGGGCAATTGGTAGGCAATCGTTGCTTGACTATAAAATGCTCTGCAAATTCACTGATATACAGCAGTGTTCATGAAAATAGTAGTACATGCGCTCCAAAAAACTTATTAGAAGCAGTGTTCATGAAAATAGTAGTGCTTAAAAACGGATATGCTTTTGTGTTCATGAAAATAGTAGTACTTAAAAACGGATATGCTTTTGTGTTCATGAAAATAGTAGTGCTTATAAGCTGATATGCAGTGCACTGCAGTGTTCATGAAAATAGTAGTGCTGATAGTTTTGTGTTCATGAAAATAGTAGTGCTTAAAAGCTGATATACTTTTGTGTTCATGAAAATAGTAGTGCTTATAAGCTGATATACTGTAGTGTTCATGAAAATAGTAGCGCTGCACTATGTACGCAAAATTTAAAGCAAATGAAAAATATACCCACTTTTTGTTTAGAATAGAATGCATATGAAAGAATTTCGGAAAAATTTCCATTACTTTCAGTCAGAATTCATTTGCTGTTGACGATTTTAGAAAGATGCAAAGAAAATTAGTCGTTCATTGAAATAGTAGTGCTGTTTATAAGAAGTTAAAAATTTAAATTATAATGTTATATTTTGTTGATTTAAATTTATTGGAAATTTATTTATTTCTTAATAGGCTCGGCAGAAAAGCGAAGCTTAATTGTTAGAATTCAAAAATCAAGGCAAAACTTGTAAAGAAATTGCAAATATTGTTGGATGTTGTTAAAAAGTTGCTTCTTTCAATCTAAATAACCAGAGATAGTAATGCTTTAGTTATCAAATATTTTACATTAATATTCTAAAAATTTATGACAAAAGTTGAGCTCTTCTATATACATATGTACCATATATGACACACTGAGAATGTCATTATAATAATGGTTAGCTTCCCTTTAGTGCACATATGACACACCCGAAATGTTCAACAATATTTACCCTCTGTACTACAGGGTATAAATGGCAATAGGCAGGGCAGCCCTCTCGCTCCATGTTGGTCTGGCTGGGGGAGCTACTTCCACTACTTCCGCACATGATTCATGCGTATCAATCAAACTTTAGCACAAACGACGCTGTCATTTGTCATTTTGTTGGCTTCGACTTTTGGTAATTGGGGCGGTAAAGCTACCACACACACACAGACAAACACAGACAGACATATATATATGTATATGTATATGCATAATGTGTGTATACATCAAGTATATTGAATTTCCGTGCAACATTTGCTCGCAAATTGAAGAAAATCGATGAACTGCGACGCAGAAATGACACAGGCGACTGCTTAAGCAATAAACTTGAGTTTGTCTAGCTAAAGGAAGTTGCAAAAACTTTTGTTGCTTTGGCTGGGGCTGGAATATAGAGAATGAAGCATATTAAAGATTACAGAATTCATTGAGCTGAAGAATTTTTAAAAAATCTGCTCAGAGTGAAAGTTGTTTTCATTGCAAACTCTTTCTAATGATTCACCTATAAACATGCATAAAATTCATTCAAAAATGTTCTCTTAAGTACAACATACATCACATCATAACAGCTGAGGCAACATACAAAATCTATGGCCAAACTTTCAGCTCCAGCGAAGCTTTTAAGTTCCTGATGCATTACAAAAGATAAAAGAGTTTTCTGTTCTTTCGAATTTGAGAATCGTGAGCAGTAAAGATCCAGCTGCGATTGTATATCGTGATATCTAGAATTTTGGTAAACAGAAGCTCGCCTTTAACAGCTTACCTTTCTTTGTGTAACAGTTCCCACGTTGTGCAATGCCTCAGTCCCAGTCTCAGTGTCAGCCCTCTTGCTCTCCACTTCCCTCTCAGGTGCTTCCTCATTGTTCTTTGAGCATTTCTCCGGTCGTATGTACTTTGCCGCCTTGCTGCTTTCTTCGCCCTGTCTCTTAACTCATTATAATTACGTGCATGTTCTGCGGGCAATGTTGCCTAGAAAGTTATGAGCCAACTCTATCGTGTATGCCCATTGCATCATTTTGGGCTCTTTAATGACCGTTGAGCATTGTGAGAATTCTAATGTCGCTGCCCTTAAACCGCAGAGCAGCCGGCAATAAAAAAAAAAAACGGTTGTCGTCTACCGTACATATCCAAAATTGTGTTAGCCGGTTTCCGGTGCAGGTGCTTTATCCGTACGTTGATCTATGTGAAATGAGCGAAAATTGACTTGAAAGTAATGAAAATCAATAATCCATAAACAATATCGTAATTTAGTTGCATTACTGCAGCGATAAATGCGTAATAACGTATGAAAAGAAATTATCGATTAACGATTAATGATAATTCTTATTGTTACTGTGATAAATGCGTTACAAATGATGAAAAGCAATAATCGATAGACGATTACTTTCTTTATTCTTAACATTAGATTGGTGATTGTGTCAAGAGCAAGGAATAACAATAATCGATAAACGATTAACGATTATTCTGATTATTACGGTCATGATTAAATTATAGGTAATGAAGAAAAATAATCGATAGACGATAATTTACTTCACTCGTAATAATAAATTATTTATTATATCAAAATTAATGAAAATGAATAATCGATTAACGATAACAACATTATTTTATTGGCGTGATAGACGATAACTGACTTTATTCCTAACGTCAAATTGTATATTGAGTAAAAAACAATGCAAATCAATAATCGATTAACGATAACGACATTATTCATGTCATTAATAGTAATTAATAGCAATAATCGTCTTACGATAACAACATTATTCTTGTCATTGCAGTCATGAATATCACTAATCGATTGACGATAACATAGCTTATTCGAAGCTATACAGTGATAATTTCATTATTTATATAGAAAAGTAATAATCAATTAACGATAACATCATGATTTGGTATTGTTACAGCGATAAATGAATAAATTATATTGAAATGCCAAAATAGACTATCGATAACTGTTACCAATTCTAAAATAGCATATAAATACACATCATATATTTAAAATATTTAGTTTTTTGCTGTCGATAACTTTTTTAGTAAGTTTATCAAAATATTCAAAGCGATACATATCGATGTCTTTACCAAAACGAGTACATTCACTGCTTTAATATCATAAAACCTATCGCTTATCGATAATGCAAAGTAAATCAAATATTTAATAACTATAAAATCTTGCTATAAATTGCCTTGTCACCTGTCAAGTGAGAGCTGATTATTTGTCGATTACACCACTCTCTGTCAGTCGATAACTGTTTTCACTGCTGTGCTCGCAAGACAAAGACATTCTCTACTTAGCACTTAGCTTGGAATGCTTTGATTGTTTTGGGATTTGCTTAAATCGGAAGCATTTTTTGCATTCGTTTTTTGTAATGTTTACACAACGTACAGACAATATTTGCATTTCGTTACGTGGCTGGAGCAGTTGAAGACTCAGCTCTTGGCTACCTGTGTACCGCACCTGCCTGAGCGTCTGTCTGGCCTCCTGCCACAGGTGCAACAAGAACACTCGTTCTGTCAGCCTTTCATTCATTTGATTCCATTCATGCTGCACAGCGTCAAGTGCTCGAGATGTGTGTGTGTGTGTAGAGGAATGCCTGGGCAGAGGCAAGCCTTTAGAACATTCCGGTCTATGAAAATTTATCCGCCAAACGGAATTCCAGTTGCTGCAGCTTTGTGACGTTTGCCCGAGCCTACGACCGGTTTGCTCCTTCCAGGACCTACGCCTGTCTCTGTGCACTTTTGTGCCGCAAGTTAAGTATGTACATACATAGGTATGTATGTATGTATGTACATCAACTGTCGTGTCTGGCATTCATTCATTTCAGATTCAGTCAGTCAGCAAGTCAGTCAGTCAGGCAGGCAGGCTGACAGTAGCGCTATGCGCTCAACGATGACTCATCGGAGTCGGAGTTGGAGTTGGAGTTGGAGTCAGAGTCAAAGTTGTGGTACTCTGCTGCCACTTCAGCTGCTCCTGCCAGTGTGCGCCACGTGTCGGTTGGGGATTTTGTTTTGTTTTGTTTGTTTTGCTTAAAAGCGTTTCTTGATAACGCTGAATACCCTGCAAAAGGGTTCATAACAGCCAGCCAAAATCGATAGCAGAGCATGTAACAAATACACGGGGGATGTTATCCCGCTTTGCCCGGCATTCCAGCATTGTAGACGGCTTATCAGCTGTATTTTACTATTAAATCCATACTTCTCATCGTATTTTGGTCAATAAATAAACATATTTTTTATTTCATTTTACTTTTCCTTCAGAGCATAGCAAAATATGTATAAGAAATGCGAAATTTGAATCTACGAATTGCGACACATAAATTCATAAAAATCGATTTTTATTGAACAATCGAGAGAAACTCCTATAGAGTAAGTTTAGATGTGTAGAACTATTTTCATTTAACTGTACTAGTCCACGCTCACGCAATCGTAATTTTTTGAATATTTATTTCCATTTCTCTCTCCCCTTTCCCCTCTGTTTCTCTGTCTCTTTCTAGACTTGCTTCCGCTCTTGTTTAATGAGTTTCACTTAATTGACTTGGTTGTGACTCAGTAGACTAATGAGCAATGGCAAAACTGCTACAACTACTGTTACACACACACACACACACATGTGCGGGCGTTCGTTCGTTTATCATATGTCAACTGATTGAAGCAAAGCTGTAAATGTTGTAATGTTAATTGCAATTGAAATCATATTTTCAACACTGACTGTGACATTTGACACCGTCCGTCCTACCATCCATCCAGTCATCCATCCCTCCGTCCGTCCGTCCGTCTGTCCGTCAAGCAATAATTGAAGCACACACCACACCCTGAACTGCCTATGCCAACCCTTCGCTTACTCTTCACTCTTCATTTAACACCATTCGAAGCCCGAACTCAATGTGTTCGCATTGCACAAGAAATTCGTTCGCCATCAAATTTGATATTTTATCTGTGAGACGAGAGCAGCGCTGTGAGGAGAGTCAAGCGTTTGTACAAATCGTTTATCAGTCGACTCCAAATTGATTGTTCAAATTAAACAAAAAGCGAGGAAGAGAAAAGCACAAATTGACAGCAAAAATGTTGATATGTTGAACCAAGTACTTAGCAAATAAATTAGCAGCTTTTGTGAGCAATTTGAACAATTGAAAGTGTTTGCAATGTTAATCATAGATCGGCTTCTTGCAGCCAATGGGAAAGCCAAACAGAGTAGACGAAAGTCTAACTGGGCTCGCCTCGAATGCGACTCGAAAGTGTTGAAGTTGAAGTTGTTAAAGTGAAAACTAGACATTTTCTATATGAATTTTCCTTATATCAAAATTAGCAAAATAGATTTTTTTGGTAGATAAATAGGGCTGACTAGTTCGGGTCCTAACTACAGGTATCGATTATTACTTTATTACGGAATGTTCCTAAAGCAAATGTTAGTTTTTGTTTTTCTGTTGCTAAGTCCCTAGATTTTCTCTCTCTCTCTCTATCGCTCTCTTTGTCGCAATGAGTATATTAGACTGCTCGGAAGTATACAAAACAAAAAACCTGTTTGCATGTTAGCGACCCATTAATACCGCCAACGCAGCGAATGTCAACTAAAACTTTTGGCCCATTTTTATGACCAACGCCCTTCGCTACTTCTTCCTCTTGTTGTTGGCATAGCTGATACCTTGGAGAGGGCTGAGCGCTGAGGTCCTTGTCGGCATTTTTGGTGTCATTGCACGTTTGACATGCACAAAGTGTCAACGCGCGACCCCGGGCTGGCACGCCCAGTTCCTCGTGACAGTTACAACTCCCTTCTAAGCGGCTGCACCTCCTGCATAACTTTTATTTTAATTTTGTTTTTGACAATTCTATTGTGCTCTAGTTTGAGTATTACATATATACATATATATGTGCACAGCTCTGTAGCATAAAAGCTTTTCGCTGTAAACAATGCGCGCATTGCCAACCCCTGAGCCAAACAAATCCAACCCAACAACGACGTCTTCTGTGGAGTCCACTCAACTCTCTCTCTTCCTTTCTCTCTCTCTCTCTCTCTCTCTCTCTCTCTCTCTCTCTCTGTGTCTTAACTACCTATCGTTTGTTTGGTTCGTGGCGCCAGCAATATGTTGCCTGCCCTTTTCTGATCCTTAGTGCTCAAGTTTCTCAGTCCGCAGGCCAGCCAAAGTAGCGGTTGGACGAACCATTTTCAAATTTGGCGTTTCCTGTCGACAACAACAGCACAAATTAGTTGCAACTTACCAACTGAATGGCTACTAGTCTAGGCCTTATTCAAACTAAGGAAACCAAGAAATACTCTTACCAAAATCAGCTCCATTCACTTTGTCATAAGAAATAAAATATAATTTTAAAATATTATATTTTTATGCCAATTGGATATGAATATCTTTAGTTTAACTTTCGTTTGATCGATTTGCTTTACTCTAAAAATAAATATATAATGAAATAAGTTTCGTTTAATACATTTTGAATAATTATCGATAAACTAGCTAGTCAATTAATCGATGTGCCGGAACTGAATAAGCCAACTATAGAAAAAGTAAAAAAAAAACATTTAACACTTTTTATTCAACAATGAACTGGTTAATCGATTAATCGATATATATGTAAACATAATTAAAGAACTGTAGAACAGTCAAAAACGTATAAAATGATTTTCGATTAATACATTTTTAATAATTATCGATAAACTAGCTATTCGATGTGCAGGAACTGAATGAGCCAACTGTAAAAAAAAAAAATTTAACACTTTATTTAACGATAAACTGGTTAATCGATTAATCGATCTGTTTTAAATAATTAAAGAACTGTAGAACAGTCAAAAACGTATGAAATGATTTTCGATTAATACAATTTTTAATAATTATCGATGAACTTTTTCATCGATTAATCTAATTGTAGAAATATAATAAGAAAGTTGTCAAAAAGTATGTAAAAAACGTACACCATGATTTTCGGATAATGTTTAATTGTTTAATAATTATCGATAAATTGATTATTTGTTTAATCGATTTGTAGAAATTGAAAAGAAACAAACTACAAAAACAGTCAAACAATATATATGAAAACAGAAGTAAAAACCATATATAATAATCTATAATCATATAAAAAATATTATTCTATGATATAAAATAATATTGTTCATAATAATGAATAGATAAATGTTTCGATATACATGGAATGATCTCTTCTTTATTAATGAATACTTCACTTAAGCTAACTTGTAGCAGGACTTAATACACTTGAGTAATATAGAAAATCTCAATTGAGCCTAACTGAAGTGAATGAAAAGTCCAAACTGATTCAAGAAATAGCTAAGAACTACATGGTTCCATTTAGGAAGGAAATGAAGAGGTCGCCTATAAAAAAAAAATTGCCTCATTAATATGCAAGTAGCCCAACCCGACTTGGTGCTCAAAGAACCGTCGCTCTATAGATGTTGCGCTTTTCTTTTTATTTTTTATTTTTAGTATAATTTTCTTGTTTTTCCTTTTCTTTTCTTTTTTGTGGTTTTGCTTTCTTTGTGTTTGGGCTTTGCACTTCAAAGCGGCAGTCAGTCAACTGGCATTTTGTGCGTCCGTAGAACTGGGTTAGAGCGTCACATTCGCATGCCACATGCCACATGCCACATGCCGCATGCCGCATGCCATATGCAGATGAAAGCCGCCGCCGCTAGCTTCCCCCAACACAGCCGTAAAGTAATTCGCAAAAAAGTATGCTATGGCATTTTGTTGAATACATTTTTTTCTCCTTGTTGCTGTTGGCTTTTACAACCCCCCAACGTTGGCTGTGTGTGTGAGGGTGTGTGTGTGTGTGTGAGTATGCATGTGATGAGTCATACAGTTAGCTGCCTGCCTCATCGCATTTTGTATAGAGATTTTAATCGCATTTACTTAGCCGAGGCAGATATCTGGCAAGGAGCAGCTAGCAAAAGAAACAACAACAACACAAACTATCGCTGGGGTTAAGTGGCAGCCACAGACACACAGAGACAAGGAAGTTGCATGCATTGCGCAAGGGTTTCCAGACGAAGCCAGGCGGCAGCAGCTGCCTTGCTGCACATTTTGCTGCTTCGGTTGGGCTGCTCAACTTTTTCGGTGCCACCTTGCCACCTGCTGCCAGATGGTGTTGCCTGATGGCGACAGCGTTGCCGACTTGGTTGAGTGAACCGTGCGTAGTATGTAGCTGCTCTGTCCATAGGGTATACACGGGCGCACGGGGTTGGGCACACTGACTCAGCGCCTCTGGCAGTCGCATTTATTGACTAGCCTGGCCTGGCTTGGCATGGCATGGGGTTAACCGAGGGTTAGCTAACGCTTAACCCAGCGGGGCTTGTCCGCCAACTTAATGTGTCATTGGCAGAACGTCAACGGCAACGTCATTTTACCGTTGCCTGGCAACAGTCGCTCCGACAAGCAGGAGCGCTGCCAAGGCGCACGCCAAGCGTCGATTATGCTACACTCCATGGCATTAGAATATGGATTTATGTGGGAACGAGCAGACAAATTGAATTGGTGCGAGTTCGTTTTGCTGTTGCCGGAGAACTGTTGTTTCCTAGCCATGTAACAGTTGGAAGTAGTCATGGCAGACCCATGACCCACGATTATATCTTAGAGTTGTCTTTATGTTTTATGTAAACGCGTCAAAGCTGAGCTGAAAGCAGTTTAGCTATGGATTTTTCTAAATGTGTTTAAAAATATTGCATATTTTTTCAGTTTTGTTTCATATCAATATCAAGTTGCGAATAGTTTTGGACTAAAGTCAACGTATTCTATAGATTTTCCTTAAGCAAACATACATTAGCTATGAGCACACTAAAACAAATTCCGGGTATTTACTAGTTGGGCACTTTCGACTAGCGCATGAAATGAAGTGTAGCATCTAAAAGCGGAACAAGGTGGAATTGAAGTATTTATACATATGGAACAGTATGAAATTGGAACATTACACAGAAACAGAGACAGGCAACATTTTGACATAGAAGAACTAACGATTCTATGGAACTAAAGAACTTTTACATATTAGAGTTGCGTCAGACTACTTTATCGCACTAGAGTTTGCCACTTTAACAATTATGTTTTCTGGCTAGCAAAATCTGGAACTCAAAACTTTGCCACTGAATGTGGGCGAAATAGTGTTCGAAACCTTTTGCTGCAAGTTCAACAAACTCGCAGGCATAGCCTACCCCCTGCCCAGCGGCTGGTGCCCTTTCGCTGGCTCAGCTGCAAGCAACTTACAACACTTAAAAACAATTCAAATGATTGACCTATTCCATGACCTGCAGCTGTTGGCTAGCCAAGCGGGGGCGCGAGGTGTGCAGCGCGCTGCCATGTCTCGGCTGACGCTTAAGTCAAATAAATGTAAAAAAAAAGTTGAGCGCTTAACAAGCTCAAGCATCGAGCAGTTCACATAATTGACTTGTGTTTTTGAGTGCTCTACATATATAGAGTGGCATAGAGAAAGAGAAAGAGAGAGAGCGCGAAAGACTTGAAATATGTCCGAAAAAAAAATGATCTAAAAAGAAAGAGAATGAAAACTTGTGCATTAAGATGAGTTGTTGCTCTCGTTTACTTCCTTTGCGCTTAATTGCAATTACGTCAAGCTGAGCTCTGCCTACCCCTTCGCACTGTTAGACTCCACTGAACTGAATTTTCGCAATTGGAAATTAAACAAGTTGTCATAATTATAATATGTACAAACAGATATATATATATATATAAAACTGTCTCATCAGCCAGTGTAAAACAAACAACAAAAAACTATATAAGTTGGTTTATTAAGTCAAATTAAATGGGCAGGGATTGGGGGGTAACTTGTTAGAGTCGCCGCCGTCGCCGCCTTAATGAGTCGCAATTCCCCAACCAGGAAATATGAAATGAAAACTCATGTATTTTCCGCCATTTAGGCTAATTAGTAACTTACTTAATCTAATCATATAATCGCATTTAAATAGTGCGAGATTTTGTGCCTACAACAAATTTTGTTTAGTCACAACGAACTGCAGTAAGCATAAATATAACATTTTGTGTGCTTAAATGGAATTTTAGGCTAGAATGGGGTATATTTAGCTATAATTGAACAGAAAATAGGTCAGGCTCTGTAGCATAGAGACAATACTTAATAAGTGTAAGCACGTTGCAGTCGCGCATTACAAACAGGTGAATCTTTTTTTGGTAAGGAGTCTGCAGTACAGTAACTTAACTCTTCCATTTTGGAGCTCCAAAACATTGCAAGATATAGGTTTGTTCCCGATGTGCCATGCCCCTAGTGAGCGTATCCTAGCACTTGATCAGGCACGGGTATCCACGAGTATATATTCCAAATTTCAACTCTCTAGCTGCAATAGCAGCGAAATGGCTTGCGGACAGATGATCGGACGGACGGACGGACATCACACAAAACCAATATACAATACAATATACTCATTTCAATTTGTGACTGAGTTTAAAATGTACTTTTGTTACTCCTACCCTTCAGAACTCGTTTTAAATATTGTCTGTTGAGAGATATTTTGGCGAAAGTGAGGCATACGTAAGAGAAGAAGCGGACGTACAGAGCAAGTATTCATTCACTCATCAGTGAATTCAAATGCAAATAACTCGTTGATAGTTCAAGATATTTTTGAATGATGAATATCAATACATTCAGATATTATTTGAGTCTTATAAAGAAATGTATTGGAGGTGTACGGTCTTCCTTCACCTAAACCACGCAGACGCCCATAATTTACATCTTCATATCATCTTCATTCATCAAGCTCACACCAGTTTACACTTACATTTTTTATAACATTTTCACACATACATTTTTATAATTGTCACTTTTCGTCCAAAAGAGGTTTCAAATACATATATATGTACTTTATGGGGTCTGAACCCATTGAAAATGGGAAATCAGGGTATAATGGTTTTGTTAAATGTATGTAACAGGCAGAAGGAGGCGTGGCAGACCCCATAAAGTATAGTATATATTCTTGATCAGGGCTTGATCGATTAAGCCCTAGTCCTAGTCCGTCTGTCTGTCTGTCCGTCTGTCCGTATGTATGAACGCGTCGATCTCAGAACCTATAAGGGCTAGAGATTTGAAACATTGATAACTATTCCCGTCTTATTGTAATCGATTAAAAACTCTATCAACAGTTTACTAATCCCATTTTAATTTATTTTCATTATTTACAGATATCGCTGGATTAAGAACGGCAAAAAGTTTGATTGGCAGGCGTACGATAATCGTATGCTGCGTCAGCCTGGTCGCGGCACACTGGTGATCACATCGCCCAAGGATGAAGATTTGGGACAGTATCAATGCTTTGCCTCCAACGAATTTGGTGTTGCCACATCGAACTCGGTGTTTGTGCGCAAGGCGGAGCTGAATGCATTCAAGGACGAGGCAGCGCGCAGCGTTGAGGCCGTCGAGGGTGAGCCCTTCTCGCTGCAGTGCGAGGCGCCCGATGGCTGGCCCAAGCCCACTGTCAACTGGCTGATACAGCAGACGATCGATGCGGGCATCAAGTCGATCAACAATTCACGCATGACCCTCGATCCGGAGGGCACGCTCTGGTTCTCGAATGTGACACGCGACGATGCTAGCGGCGACTTTTGGTATGCCTGCTCGGCGACCTCCGTCTTCCGCAACGAGTACAAGATCGGCAATAAGATACTGTTGGACGTTAAGCAGATGGGCGTGAGTGCGTCGCAGAATCGTTACCCGCCAAAGCGTCAGTATGTGACCCGAAAGAACGAGGTGGCGCTGCGCGGCAAGCGAGTGGAACTGTATTGCATCTTTGGCGGCACACCATTGCCACAGACAGTCTGGCTGAAGAATGGCAAACGAGTGGAATGGAATGATCGCATTACCCAGGGCAACTATGGCAAATCTTTGGTCATTCGGCAGGCGAACTTCGACGATGAGGGCTCCTACAGCTGCGATGTGTCGAACGGTGTGGGCCAGGCGCAATCCTATTCGATCAATTTGAAGATACATGCCATACCCTATTTCACCGAGGAGCCGGAGATACAGAACGCCGCTGAGAACGAAGAGGTCGTGTTCAATTGCAAGGCTGCCGGCCATCCAGAGCCGACCATCCAATGGATACACAATGGCAAACCGATTGCCCAAAGCGAGCCCAATGGGCGACGCACCGTTACCAACAACTACATCAAGATCGTGAATCTGGTTAAGAATGATACGGGCAACTATGGCTGCAACGCCACCAACTCGCTCGGCTATGTCTACAAGGATGTGTACCTGAATGTGCTTGCGTTGCCGCCAGAGATCCAGGAGCCACCGCGTGCCGAGGCCACCGTCAACGGACGCAACATCACGATGCGCTGTCGCGTATTCGGTGCACCCAAACCCCAAGTGAAGTGGCGCCACAATCACAACTGGCTGACCGGTGGACGTTACACGGTGCTGCCATCGGGCGATCTACAGATTCAGGAGGTAACATTCGCGGACAATGGCAACTACACCTGCTTGGCGATCAACAAGTTTGGCAACGAGACGGCGCAGGGGTCGCTGGTGGTGAAGGAGCGCACCAGGATAACGCAGGAGCCGCAAAACTATGAGGTCGCCGCCGGCCAATCGGCCACTTTCCGTTGCAACGAGGCGCACGACGACACACTGGACCTCGAGATCGAGTGGCTGAAGGAAGGCCAACCCATTGACTTCGCTGCAGAGGCTCGCTTTGTAAAGACCAATGACAACTCGCTGACAATTGCCAAGACGCAAGAGCTGGATTCCGGTGAATATACGTGCGTGGCGCGCACACAACTGGACGAGGCGACGGCCAAGGCGAATCTGATTGTGCAGGATGTACCAAATCAGCCCCGATTGATTGGCATCACGTGCCAAGCGGACAAGGCCGAGATCTCCTGGCAGCCACAGGGCGATAATCGCTCACCAATTCTACACTATACAATCCAGTTTAATACCTCGTTCACTCCGGCCTCCTGGGATACCGCCTACGAGAAGGTGCCCAGCACAGACTTTTCGTTTGTGGTGCAAATGTCGCCATGGGCCAACTACACGTTCCGTGTGATTGCCTACAACAAGATTGGACCGTCAGAGCCGTCAGGACACAGCGATGCGTGCACCACACAGCCGGATGTGCCGTTCAAGAATCCGGACAACGTTGTCGGCCAGGGCACTGAGCCAAACAACTTGGTCATCCAATGGACGCCAATGCCAGAGATCGAGCATAATGCACCCAATTTCCAATATCGTGTCAGCTGGAAGCGCGACATACCCGCCGCCGCCTGGGAGAACAAGGACATCTACAATTGGCGCCAAGACAATCTACTGATACCCGATCAGCCGACCTTCGTCAAGTATCACATTAAGGTGGTGGCCATCAATGCCAACGGCGAATCGAATGTTGCCGCCGAGGAGGTGATTGGCTACTCCGGCGAAGATCGACCCCTCGAGGCGCCCACCAACTTTAGCATGCAGCAGGTGACTAGCGCAACGACCGCCTATGTTGGCTGGAACAAGGTCAGCGAGGAGTCCGTGCGCGGCCACTTCAAGGGCTACAAGATTCAAACCTGGACAGACAAGGAGGGTGAAGAGGGCATGCGCGAAATCCATACAATTGACAATGGCGCGCTGGTCACACAATTCAAGCCCGACTCCAAGAACTATGCTCGCGTGCTGGCCTACAATGGACGCTTCAATGGACCGCCCAGCGCTGTCATCGACTTCGATACGCCCGAGGGTGTACCGTCGGCAGTGGAGTCCTTGGAGGCCTATCCTCTGGGCTCGTCAGCCTTCTGGCTCACCTGGAAGAAGCCGCTCAGTCCCAATGGCAAGCTAACGGGCTACAAACTCTACTACGAGGTCGTCAAGGGCAGCTATGTGGGCGAGCGTCGCGAGTACGAACCCCACATCACCGATGCCCGCATCACACGCATGAAAATGGCCGGTCTGAAGCCCAAGACTAAGTATCGCATCTCCATCACAGCCACTACCAAAATGGGCGAGGGCACCGAGTAAGACACAAATTCCTTCTCCATGATCTGACTGACTAATAAATATGGTTTTTCCCACCACAGACTTTACATTGAGAAGACCACACTGGGTGAAGATGTCGAGCCACCATCCACACCGTCTCTAACATGGGAGCAATTACAGTCGCCCAATGGTCAGCCCACTTACCGCATCAATTGGTTGCCCAGCACTGATGGTCGTTCGGGCTCACACTTCTTTACCAAGTACAGGTGAGTTGACTTCGAGTTGGTTCAATAAGATTCGAACTATATTTGTAATATATGCATATGCGTGATAATTAATTGAAATCTTTGAACAGAATCAAGGGTGAAACGGAATGGACCACCAAGGAGCCCGAGAAGTCAGTGGATTATCAGGAAATAGGCAGCCTGGAGCCGGATACGGTATATGAGTTCCGCGTCGTGTCCGTCGATGGACACTATCACACGGAGAGCGCCACTAGGGAGATTGATACGAACAGCGCCGAGGGACCCATAATGGTGCGCAACGATAATCTGGCGAATGCCGGCTGGTTCATTGGCATGATGCTGGCTCTGGCCATTATCATCATCCTGTTCATCATCATTTGCATAATACGTCGCAATCGCGGTGGCAAATACGATGTGCACGATCGCGAGCTGGCCAATGGCAGGCGCGATTATCCGGATGAGGGCGGCTTCCACGAGTACTCGCAACCGTAAGCCTATTGATAACTCGATAACTCGATAACTCGATAGCTCGATGGCATTCTAACGCACTTTCTTTTCTCTTACAGTTTGGACAACAAGAGCGCTGGTCGCCAATCCGTTAGTTCAGCGAATAAGCCCGGCGTGGAGAGCGACACCGATTCAATGGCCGAATACGGTGACGGCGATACAGGTAAGCGTCACACTTAGCTCCAGCTGATACCAGGTTTTCCGAGTGTCCCAGTCCATGTCTTTGTTCGTCTTCATTTTGCAATTACAAATTTTCATTTATTTATGTACAACTTTTATTTATTTGAACTCTTTTTTTTTTCTGTCAACTTTTTGTTTTTTTATTTTATCATATTGATGATGATGATGATGATGATCATGATGATGTTGCAGCTGTGACCACAGCCGCCGGCCATGCCGCCACCGCTGCGCGCAAGGTGGGCATCAAGCAGCCATCTGTGCAAACTATGCCCCAGCCGCAGTTGCAGTCATCGCCGCCACCCTACGACAACGCCATGCGCCAACAATTTCAGTCAGACTAGTTTTCACAATCATCTTGCGATTAAGTTTGTTGTTGCACACACACACACACACATGAACACACATGAACAGACACACACAGATACACCATAATAGAAATGTAATTGAAGGCGGCGACGGTGGCGGCGTTGGCTTCATCTTTCTTCAACCATTTCGTCCAGGTAGCTCCCACTTTGCCCGGGCTTTTGTTTATGCATTTGAGCATTATTACTTTTTGGCGGTTGCATTGCAAGCAACCAGCAACAACTGAAACAACTGCAACAACTTTTTTGGCTGGCTTTTTACGCTGCGCTTCGCTTAAACGTTTTTTTACGCCCCTTCTTTTTATGCACGCGCACTCCTCTATCTCCCTCTCTCTCTCTCTATCTGTCTATATATATCTATATATATATATATATATATATATAGATATATATGCTAGACTAATATATATATCTATTCATATGTGCATATACATAACTAGCATGTGAGGCTAGGATCATCCGTTAACAGATTGTAGAGCCAAACCAGGAAAGAAAGTATCTCAAGAGAAGAGTCTCTAAACCGAAGAAAGTATCTAAGCGGAAAAAGTATCTAAATAGAAGAAAGTGTCTCAACTGAAGAAAGTATCTAACTAGAAGAAAGTACCTCAGCAATAGAAAGTATTTAAACAGTAATAAATATCAGAAGAAAGTGTATAAAGTATCTCGAGTGAAGGTAGAATCTAAACAGAAGAAAGTATCTCAACTGAAGAAAGTATCTAAATGATAAAAGTATCTGAATAGAAGAAAGTATCTGAGCAAATGAAAGTACTTAAAATATCTAAACAGAAAGAACGATCTAAACTGAAGAAAGTATCTTAACTGAAGACAGTATCTAAATGATAAAAGTATCTAAACAGACGAAAGTGTCTCAACAGATGAAAGTATCTCAACAGACGAAAGTATCTCAACTGATAAAACTGTTTCAACAGAAGAAAGTATCTGAGCAAATGAAAGTACTTAAAATATCTAAACAGAAAGAACGATCCAAATTGAAGAAAATATTCAAAGTATCTAAACTGAAGAAAGTATCTAAATGATGAAAGTATCTGAACAGAACAAATAATTCTACACAAAAAAAGATACTTTAAGTATCTAAACAAAAAGCGATTTAAATTAAAGAAAGTAAAATGATGTGTCTAAACAGAAGAAAGTATCTGAGCAATAGAGAGTATTTAAAGAGAAGAAAATATGAGAAGAAAGTATGTAAAGTATCTAAAAAGAAGAAAGTATCTAAATGAAGACATGTTGATTGAATTACGATGAGTTGTTTTATATATTAAATTATTTAATATAATAAATTATACTATAAAAAGTTGTCAAGTTGTCAAATTGATATATTTGAAATACGATTGATTTTATTTATTAAAAGAAACTTTCGAATTGATGTAAAAAAAATACTTAAAAATTAATTATTATTCATAAAAGACTGTGACAAATTGAGGTACATAATTTGCAGAATATCAAGATTTATGAATGTATAGAAAGTTCTAATGCCAATATTAATTGAAATGAACTGCATCGGATTAGCAAACCTTAAAAATAGTTAAAAAATTGAATTGAATTAAATATTTATATAGAAAATTATGATACATTGAATAGACTCTTGAAATGATATGATATACATATATACATATATGATATGATGTTCATGATATATATTTATTTATTTAAACGATATTGACAGGACGTGAGTCAACTTAAAGATAAACTAGAAAATATAATGTATAGCCTAAAAAAGAACAACAAATACTTTAGTTATATTAGCATTTTATATGTTTTAAATGTATATTTGGCATATTTACACAGAATTACGCAGAATTCAGAAGCAAAGAAACCTTCAAATCTTTGAGAAGAACTTTTTTCCATTACCCTAAACCTATAAGACATGATATTGTGTCAGCAATCAATAGCGCAAGCTTTAGCTTACTTAAACCTAATGCTGAGATATCGACAAAGTTGCTTTAACAAAAATGTTTCCTGGAGCAAAAAAGGATTCTCTGAAAACATGCTCTAACTATCAACTACCTTTGGCCATTCTGTTCAGCATTGTTATCTACTGTGAGCTTATGCCTATTGCACTTTTAATATCAAAAGCCACAAAACATATTCTTATATATATGTTATATATATAGCTAAAGACTACGAGACTTTTGGCATGTGACACTGTGCGGATGAGCCTAGGTTAATGCATATTCTGTATATGTTTGTGCTTTCTTTTGTATATGTGTTTAGCACCCCCTGTTCATCATTAATCGCTGAATGTTGTTTTTGCGTTTTGTTATTTGTTTGTGTTTCGTTTCGTTTCGTTTCGTTTCGTTTTCATTATGTTATTTATCTTCTATTTTTATTATTCGTTATGCACAACATTTAATTTACTTATGCGTATCATTTTTGTTTTCTTTTCTTCAACAAAACTTTTTTTCTTTGTTTATTCAATCAACAACAAAAAAAAAACTACACATGACACCAACAACAACAACAACAACAACAACAACAACTCAACAAATATCAAATTTAAACAACTCAACAAAAAATACTGATAAAAGGCATGAACGAAGATGGTTCCTTTATTGGCCAATATGGACGCAAAGGACTTTGATTTTAATTTGTAAGCAGCGCCGCTGTCAGCAGCAGCAACAACAACAACAACAAATATATACCGAACCGATTCGAACCGAGCCTCCAATCCTCTACAACAACCAGAACAACAACAACAGCGCCCAAAATTCTAAATGAAAATCAAAGTTTTTTTTAAGTTAATTTTTAGTGCGACGAGTTAATTTTCTACATGAATGCGAATACTTTTTTTTTATAAAATAACTAAAAACTAGAACTAAAAAAAAAAAAAAAAAAAAAAAAAAATACTGCCAAGCAAAAAAACGAGAAAATGAACAAAGAACAACAACGATGCAGCAAAAAGGCTATTAAACAAACAAAAAAATATAAAGAAAGGAAAATCCAAATAAATTAAGGAACAACGGAAGGGAAAAATGAAAAATGAAAAAGTTAAATTCCTCATCCTTTCAACCGCGCCCCGCTCCATGCAGCTAAATCAATAAAGTAGCGAAATTTGCGCTGCTTCTCACACACTCACACCTCTCCCTCTCCCTCTCTTTTACACACGCAACCCACCCACATACACACATACATGCCTGCTCTCTAACTGTAACCGCCGCTCTCTTCTACACTTAAATTCTGTCCTCTGTTTAATATGTAATGCATATATAACAATATATATATATAAACATAAGTCTTAATTTTAAAAACAATATATATCAAATGTAATGTAAATTTGCCGTTTGTAGCTTCTCCCTCCTTCAAAACAAAAAAGAAAACAGCAATAATTTGCTAACGTGTGTATTTTATTTAAAAAGAAGAAAAATACTTTTCGACTCTCTTTAGTTTTGTTTCATTATTTTTAATTTTGTGTACTATGTATTTTAATGAAATATGTTTTATCTTATTATTTCCTAAATGTATCATTTTTTTTATCAATTCGCTTCAACAGTTCAATGTAAAGAAAAATGTTGTAAACGGTTTGTTTTCTGCATAGAACAAGCAAAACTAAAAAAGAACAAAATGAGAAAAATATATGATTTTGTTTTTTTTTTTGTTTAATTGTGTGTAGTAGAGCTATTTAATATTAAAAATAAAAAATAAAAAAAAATACAAAATGATTTAGATGTATTGCATTTTTATATAGCGACCTCAACCAGAGAAACCAGCAAACGAAATAAATCAAATTTGAACAATCGAATGTTAAGTGTGAAATTAAGTTTCAATTATTATTTTTTTACTATTATCGTCGGTAGAGGAAAGTGGAAACAGAAATCAATTATGAAATTGGAATTTAAATCTTAAATTGAAATCGAATTATAGAAAGCTTTTGACTTGTTTTAAGATCTGTAGAACAGTTTCAGAAATTAAAAATCAATTTCAAAAGTTTTTTTTACAATTTTTTATAATTTTATTTATTTTTTATAATTAAATTTCTGTCTTTTTGCAATTAGTTTTTATTTTTAAGATGTGTAAAACATTTCCAGCATCAAAGAAACAATTTTAAAATATTAAAATTTCATTTGAAAACTTGTTAAATATTTTTGTAATATTTTTTTTAAGAAAAAAAAAACAAAGTTCAATCAATTTGCAGCTAGTTTTGAACAGTGTACTTTCTTAGTTATACTTGAATATTTTGTCTGGTATTTAGAATATATTATATTTTATAAGTTTTTTGGAATTTCCTATTTTCAGCCATGACAAAAACTTTTTGATTTTAGATTTTGCTGACTTCTATTTCTTCTACTTATACAAGTTTTTGAATTTCAATTAAACTTTTCTATTTTTCAAGTAAAAGTTTTCGAAATCATCTGCCATTGATTATGAAATACCATATCATATTATTTTGATTTTGATTTTGAGTTTCATTTGTGAGCTTTGTTTTTGGCGCCAGACTCAACTTTAGTTCGTGCGTGTTTCGACTCAAGGTAATGTCTTTTGAAGCATGCGGCATGCAGCTCGCAGCTCGCAGCTTGTATATTGTAGCTCATAGATACCCTGTAGCTGGCGTAGCTTGGTGCCATGTAAACCCAACCCATTAAGAAAGCAAAAATCCACTTACCCAAAAGCGAACCAAACTCGACTAACCAAACCACAAACTGAACTCATGGGCATAACTAAACGATAACATAATGACAATCTAATATATATATATACATCAATATAAGTAACTCAAATGGATCTCACACACACACACATTGGTGCTGGTTATGGCTAACACACACACACACACATACACACACACACACACACACACACACACTCATATATTCATAAAGAATCTGTTTACATTTGGCTAAACTAATGCTGCTCCTTTCTCATCTTAACACACAGGTCAGTTCACTGAGGATGGATCGTTCATTGGGCAGTATGTGCCCGGCAAGCTGCAGCCGCCGGTCAGTCCACAGCCGCTGAACAACTCTGCTGCGGCGCATCAGCAGCAGCAGCAGCAGCAGCAGCAGCCAGGTGTCGCAGCTGGAGCCGCCAATGCAGCTGGAGCTGGCAGCAGCGGCAGCGGCAGCAGCAGCACCGCTGGTGGTGGTGCGGCTACGGCGAACACAGCTGCAGTTGCCACCTACGTCTAAGAGGCGTGGCAGGCAGGGACCGCCCCAATTTGATTTCAATACGTGCATTCAGAAGGAAAAGGAAAAATAAAACAACAAAAAAACTACGCCCAACTTTATTAACTAATTCTCTCAGTGTGTATGTGTGACTGTGTCTGTATGTGTGTGTGTATGTGTGTGTGTGAGTGTGTGTGTGTGAGTGTATGTGTAAATGAAGAACAATTCAACTGCTTTAAGTGTCTGCAAATGAAAAAGAAACTGAAATTACGATATTTACAAAAAGCGCATCAAATTTGCATTGATTTTATATTTGGCTTAATTTTTTTTTTTGCTAAAAAAAAAGTTAAAAAATAAAAGAAACAAATGAAAAATGAAATTTAATTGTAACTAACTTGAAACACAATTTAAAAAGAAAACAAAATTACAAATATTTTAAATGCGCCCAAAAAAGAAACAAAAAATATATAAAAATTAATGAACTTTGTATTGAAATTGTTGCACGTTTAAGAATGTATAACTAAATTTGTGTGTGCGTGTTTATTTTTGAATATTCTCAGTTGATTTTGCAAATGGAAACACTAAATGTAATAATGTATTAGAACAGCTTTTATAATAATCTATTGAGAATGTTCACATTTTGTCAGTGCAATGGGGCACAGCAATGCTGGAGATAGAGCAGTCAGTGCAATGATCATTCCATTGGCATACACCACTTGTCAATCGATTAAGTTCACCCAAAATGAATCTAAATTTTGAATTATTTACTTTGCCGAAAGAGACAATTCAAAATGAAATGTAACAAAGCAGAAAACTCAGCGAAGCCTATGCAAGTTCGAGACCAATGGGCCCGACCACATTACTTCTACAATAGTAGCTCGAGTCGAGCAATCGAGCATTGAAACTGAACTCTAAAACTGTGCAAGTTTGAGTTTTAGTTTTTGAAACATTCAAAACTTGATATTTCTATGTGACACTGCTCTATGCGTATAGATATATACCAAAGTTCAAGTCTCTAGCTACAATAGCACAAAACCAACAAGCTCTGCTCACTTGCGTGAAAGAGTATGCAAATAAAAAGAGAACTAAGCTAAAATGGATTCGAAAAACAAAACAAAAAATATTTAAAAAAAAACCAAATATGTAAAAACAATAAAATCAAAGACAAAAATGATTTATTTATAAATTGACAACTAAATGAAATCTGAATTCGAATATTTTTTTTTTATTGTAAAACTAAAAACATATTTCGACTGCAGAAATTTGAAATAAATTCAATGAAATACTTTAATTTATTATAAATATATATTTATATACATATATATATATCTGAATATATATATATATGTGTATATATCTTTATAAACTTGAAGCTTGTCTTTGAGGAGAGCTAACAAAAAAAAAAAAAAAAAAAAAAAACATGGCTCCGCTTTCGCTTGCTGCATTTAAATAATATTTAATATATAGGAAAAAGATGAAACATGTATGAAAACCAAATGCAAATTTCGCACTGTGTATGTGTAGAGTAGTCCAGCCAAGTGTTTGTTTTTGTTTTTTCTGTTTTTGGTTCTCTGTGTTTTGAGCAGTGTATGTCTGCGCCTCTTGGCAACGCAATCACGTAACTAACTATTTATGCAACTTTTTGTACATTTTACAAACAAACAAACAAACAAACATGAAATATGTGTTCAAAGCCAGGAAATCGAATACTTTGTTCAACTCTAGCTAAAAAAAAACAAAAAAGAAAAAAACTGCGCCTGTACAAAGCAAAAATCTTCGAACTGAGCGAAGGGGCAAAACACATTTTGGAAATCCATTAACTTTTTAAGAAAAAATAAATAAATAAATTATAATAAAAGAAAACAATATAAAGTCAAATTAATTGTGAATTGCTGCTTTTCCCAATGATTAATTATTGTAATAAACTTAAGTTAATTGATTTTGTAAAACGTCCATAGCATAATTCAATTGTGTAATATTTGTACCGACAGTTAAACAACTAACTAACCTTCCCTCCCTTCCCTTCCCTGCCCTTCCCTTTCTTTCTATTAATTATAATTAATGCAATTAGCTGAATTCAAGTCTCGACACATGCTCAGGCATCGAGACACCCATACTAACTGCCATTCAGATATACATACGTGTGTAGGCTTTTACAGCTACCCATATACTACTAGAGACTAACTCCGTTTAATAAGACACATACATATACATACATATATCCATATGTACTTGATTGATTTTGATTGATCCATTTATCGCGATCTGAATTACGTTCTGATTCCGTTTTCCAGCTATTTTGATTGACCAAAGTATTTTTTGTTTGTTTATTATATAATTAGTTTAAAAATTGCGATTGAATATATGTACTAATTTCAATAAATAAAAGAAACAACAAAAAAACAACATTTAAACAAACAAACAGAATTTCTTAAACATTTTTCAAGCGACTTTTCAAATATATATTAAAAATATATAGATATATATATAATATAATATATATATTTTTTAAGTGTACAAACTAAAATGTGCATTATATACATACAAAGTAGAAAACAATATATATACATACATATACATATATATGTATATTCATATATAATACAGCTGTGTTCATAAAAATAGTAGTGCCACTGAAATATTGGAAAGCAAATGTTTTAGCTAAACATAATATTTTGTAAACAATTTGGATGGAGGTATGTATATATATATATATATATATATATATATATATATATATATATATATATATATATATATATATATATATATATTAAGATTTATATATTACATGTGAATATGTTAATCTTAAAACACGTCTCAAATTGTTTTCAAAATTTTATGATTATCAGCAAATTTTGCTATCCAACATTTCAGTTGCACTACTATTTTTATGAACACAGCTGTTTATACATAAATATGTATATAAATATATATATAAATGGCTAAAACAATTGAGTTGCGCTGCTTACCAAACTTGTTCGACATACATACATAACACATAAACATACATACAGACATATAAATCCTTATAGAGTTCGGATATTAGAGATGTGTTAGAACTTTGCTTGATTTGCTATATATATATATATATATATATATATATATATTTATATATATATATTTATTTAACTTGTGTAGCTAAAAGCTTTGGATTATTTCTTTATAAACATACAGGGTTGCTTAGTCAAATTTATGCATTAGATTTAAAACTAAAACAAAATTAAATAAGAAATAAAAATAAAGTAAAATTCATTTGATTTAGGCACTGCACAGCATTTTGTTGTTATTTTTGAATTAGCTATTTGTGTGTTATATATATATATAAATATATATCAGTCACAACAACAAACAACAGACCAAGACAAGAAACCATAACACGACCCACAACATTATATATATATATATATATATATATATATATATATATAGATTCATAACACCTGCAACACCACGCATATCCCAACGATTGAGACGATGAGGATGAAGAATTTTTAAACAGTGAAAAGAATGAAAGATTTGAGGATGGTTTAGGATAGGGCACATAACTAGAAATCCAGCTACATAATACATACATACACCGCATGCCACACATATAGAATATTTATACGAATACATATATGTATATATGTTCAGCAAACAACGATCTAAAGTTGATGAAAAAAACAAATCTATATATGAATATGAATACACATACATTCATACAGCAAATATATATCTATATATCTATATATATATATTTATTTATATATATATATGAAATTTTGCATAGTTATTGTGATTTCAAAAACCAATATAGTCAATACGGATTATAAAATATTTCAAAAGTTGCAGTTTTCAGAAATTTCAGACTTTTATAAATGTATAAATATAAATATATATTAATATATATATATATATATATAGAGAGAGAGAGAGAGATAAACATTTTTGAATTTGCTCTTTCCAAATCTGTAAAATCTGTTAAATCTGACCAACAAAAGCAGATACAAGAAGAACAAAATATGGAATATATAAATAAAAGACATTTGCACTGCCTGTCGAAGTTCTATTTACATTTACATTTACATTAATGCGCTTGCTTGCGGCTAATAAAGAAATATTCAGATCCCATATGCGAGGATTCAAAGTCGGATGGAAATATGTATTTGCACAATACTGTGATTCCTTAAGAGAAAGAGAGAAACAGAGAAACAGAAACCAATACAAATATTTATATAGCCCGACATCTAATGCATTTTACACACATATATATATATATATACTTGATGCTAAATATGTATGCCCCAATATATCCACTTTCAATAAATACCAAATCTATTTCAATAATCTATTTACTAACCAAATGGCCTAAACAATGGAAAACCCTAATAAGATTTACTATGCCTAACATACCCAGAATACTTTTTGAAAAAAAAAACTGAGTTTTTAGCGAATCGATATAAAGTTAAGTAACTAATTCTTAAACATACATACTTGTACAACATTTGCAGCGAAACCTTAAATTAATTTCTAATAAATTCTATATGTAAATTATGGTTGATGTTTGCGCATAAATGAATAAACAAGACAAACTGTAAGCTGTATCACTACAAAGAAATACAAGTAAACTAATGAAAATTGTATGAGAAAAAAAACCAAATGCTTCGTCTATTTATTATTTTACTTCTTTTTCAGTGAAGAGAATTAAAAACGGCTTATCGCACAGCCTAAGAAAAATTTGAATAGTTTCAAACGTTACGTTCTAAGCTCTAACGTAACGTTTACATGAACAACGTAAGCGCTGTAGGAGTAACATAGACGCACAATGAGTTAACATAACGCAAGCTCCGTTTCGACACTAACCATACAGTGGTTTCGATTAATCGTTTTTAACATTAAAGTGTGAAACGCCCAGGAAATATAAACAAATGATTTACAAAAAATATATTAAAATGTAATTTTGTTTGGTAATTTTATGAATTTTATGCTTAGTTTCTTTTTTCTCAACAATAATTAAATAATAATAATCTCGAGTATCGATATAGCATGTTAACAGCTCAACGATGCTTGGGTTATCGATACATATGCCATCCTTAATTGCACACAGATCTGTTGAAATACGTTTGTGCTGAAGAAATAACGAAATAAACAACTATTCAACTTTGACAAGGCGCAGGCATAACTAAAAACATGGCGCTAGCCATTAAGAAACCTCAGTCCTTCATTGAGACAATAGTTGGCATTCCGCCGCTAAAGAAGCTGCGTCTGCAGGCATCGGCGCCGCCAGCAAGCAAAGCAAAAGCAAAACCCGAAAGGAAACTTCAAGTATTAGGACTGCTGGAGCCCTATCTGCCAGCCAGTAATAGTAGTAGCAGCGTCATTGTGCCCGGCATAGGCTCTGTGCCATCGGCAAGCATTGGCCCCAGCAATACCTGCCAGACGAAAGAGCTGCTGGAGGTGCTGGTCAAGATAACGGATGAGATCGTCTACGAGAATGTGCAGATAGCAGAATTGAAAGAGGCGGCCACAAAAATATTTCTGCTCTATCAGGCGCAGGAGCGCGACAATGACACGTCAGTGCGCGTGAAACTGCTGGAGCTGCTGTCGGGCCTGGGCTGCGAGTGTGGCACGGAGGAGGGCATCACCCTAATTATCGACTACTTCACTTACCTGCTGCGCAAGGAGACCTCACAGAAGGTGCTCGCCCAGGGCATGATGTGCCTGATCCGCATTGGCCAGCAGCGCCGTCAAATGGTGCCGCTGGCATACAACACACAGGTGGCCCATCTGGCCAAAGACTTGCTCCGCAGTGGGTCGACCCACACGCAGAAGAATGCAATGCTGGTAATAGGGCGCTTTGCCACCTTCCACGAGAGCGAGCGGCAGTACGTGTGGAAGCTGGCGTTCTACATTGATTCACAGGATTCGGGCGTGCGTGCCCAGGCGCTGCATGCGCTGCTGACGCTGGGCGAGCGTGGCTCCCATCTGCCGCCAGTGCTGTACAAGCGTGCCGTCGAAGCCATGAAGGATGACTACGAGTGCGTGCGGAAGGAGGCGCTGCGCCTGGTACATATGCTCGGCAATCGCCATCCGGACTACATTATCAATGTGGAACGCCATCACGAGGATATACGTATGATCGATGCAGCCTTTAGCAAGGTGTGCGAGGCGCTCTGTGATCTCTCGCTGCAGATACGCGTCTTGGCCGCCGAGCTGCTCGGCAGCATGACGCACGTCAGCAGCGAGTTTCTGCATCAGACCCTGGATAAAAAGCTGATGAGTAACCTGCGCCGCAAACGGAATGCCCACGAGCGTGGCGCTCATCTGGTCACTAGCGGTGAATGGTCCTCGGGCAAGCGTTGGGCAGACGATGCTCCGCAAGAGCATCTGGATGCACGCAGCATATCCCTCATTGCCAGCGGTGCCTGCGGCGCGCTTGTACACGGCTTGGAGGATGAGTTCTTGGAGGTGCGCACCGCGGCGGTTGGATCCATGTGCAAGCTAGCCATGTCACGGTGCTGCGTGAGGATCAGCTGGAGATCATGCTCGGCTCTCTAGAGGATTACTCTGTGGATGTGCGTGAGGGCCTGCATCTGATGCTCGGCGCCTGTCGCGTTTCCACACAGACCTGCCTGCTGATGGTCGTACAGAAGCTGCTCGATATGCTGGCCAAGTATCCACAGGATCGCCACTCGACGTACGAAGCATCCGCATTTGGTGATGGCTGTCACTGGGCATCTGCTCTACGTGCACCCGTTCTTTGAGACGCCCGAACGCGATGTCGAAGATCCCGCCTACCTTTGCGTTCTCATTCTAGTCTTCAATGCCGCCGAGCATCTGGTGCCCATCATTAGCCTGCTGCCCACGGCCACGCATCGACACTATGCCTACCTGCGCGACTCAATGCCCAAGCTGGTGCCACAGCTGCCCATTGAGGGCGCCTCCTCAGCGTCCACAACGAAGCGTGTGGAAGATGCCCTGCAAGCCGTTGGCAGCTCAGCTGAATATCTGCAAATGATTCTCAACCACATTGGCGAGGTGTTCACCATGACCAATGATCGCATTGAATTGCTTAAGACGGCGCAATCGAATCTTCAGGTAAGCTCCAATTAGCTAACAACTGTTTAGAGTGAGATGGATAGAGAATGAGAGAGTGGAAGAGAGAGAGAGAGAGAGCGAGATAGTTGCTTGCACTCTATACATGTGATGAAAGTGAATTGTTGTCCGTCCGGCCGGACTACAGCTTAAGACTAAGTCTTATTCACATTATATTATTCATATATAATACAGCTGTGTTCATAAAAAGTAGTGCCACTGAAATATTGGAAAGCAAATATATATATATATATATATATAGCAAATCAAGCAAAGTTCTAACATATCTCTAATATCCGAACTCTATAAGGATTCATATGTCTGTATGTATGTTTATGTGTTATGTATGTATGTCGAACAAGTTTGGTAAGCAGTGCAACTTAATTGTTTTAGCCATTTATATATATATTTATATACATATTTATGTATATACAGCTGTGTTCATAAAAATAGTAGTGCAACTGAAATGTTGGATAGCAAAATTTTGAGATAATCCTAAAATTAAAACAAGTAAGAACGTTGCAGTGAATAATATTTGTGAATCATATTTATGCTTATATTTATTTATAAAAACCACAAAATTTAATTTAATAACTTTTTATTAATATAAGCATAAATATTATTTACAAATATTTTAATATTATATAATATATATAATTTCGTACATATTTATATTATTGTATTATATTATGTGTCAATATTATTTCATATATATATATATGTATATGTAAATAAGCATATATAATAAATTACATACATACAAAAACGCAATCTATTTTATGATAAGCTATATTGAAGGCAATGTGTTTAGTGTTAATATTAAAAAAAAGCAAACCACATAAATATAATAATAACATTTCTTTTACTTTTCTTCTATTTGCAGAAAGCACACACATCACAGCAATAATATCAAATGAAATAGTTTGAAACTTTAACAACCACCAGCCACATACAAATATCCATTACAAACGTCGCAACGTTGCCGTGTAGGTGTGAAAAGTAGCTCAATGCGTTCTTCTTTTTCTACAACAATAGTGCATGGAAAAGGAAAAACGCTCAGTTGGATGCAATTTTAATTAGTGTGAGAACGTGTGTGGGTGTGTATGTGTGAGTGAATCCACAGCAACAGCAACAACAACAATTGCAGCACAGTTGAACAACAACTAAAATGCGGCGGCAGTCAACGATGCTGGCCGCGATATTACTGGCTGCCATTTTGGGCAGCTCAACGGCAATGAGTAAGTCGAAAGTCCAATTTCAATTCCAATTCCAATTTGAATTTCAATTCAAATTCCGTACCTAAATCCCAATCAGATATCCATGACCACCAATTGTGTAATCTCCATCTAATCTCTAATGAAGGCAATTGAATTCGTAGCAGATCTTGGCTGTTCGGCTGTTCGGCTTTCGCTGAAACAATGTTGATCTTAGCGATCTTAGTTCGTTCGATAACTGAAAAAATAGATCATTATTCATTTTTAATCATATTGAAATGACTTAATTTATGTGAAATTAACTATTCTTCGCTTAGTTTGAAAGCTCAACTAAGCTGCTGAAAGCTCTTTTGGTTATCTGTTTAGCATTTGTAGGAAAGGCTGGCTTAGCTAACTTTGTATACATTTCACAGAATCATCTCTTTAGAAAGTATGTGCTTTAAAGCTCCTGAAAAATGATGGGAACTTAACTTTTCTTCGCTTAGTTTAAAAACTCAACTAAGCTGGCAAGGCTGGCTTGCTTAACTTTGTATACATTCCACAGAATCCTCTCTTTAAAAAGCTTTTCAATTTGATACACAAGTATGTTTTAAAGCTCATGAAAACTTTTCAAATTCTTCTGTAACTTTTTTTAAAGCTATTATTATTTCTCATATTGAACGAATTCTTACTTTTGAAAGCTTTTACATGTTATAAACGTATAAGTATAAGTATGTGCTTTAAAGCTGCTTAAAGAATTTAATTCATCAATTTCTTCTGTCGTCATTTTTCATGCTATTACAGTCGAGTCCCGATAATTCGAAATGGCAAGGGGATCAGTTTTTTTCGATTTAAACAGGAATTCAAATTGTCGAGATTTCCATCATATACATAGATATCGCCATCAAGGGAATAGAATTGTTTTCGATTTATCGCGATTTTTGATTTAGCGGGGTACAAATTATCGAGACTCGACTGTAATATAAATAGCCTTAGATAAATTTTCTAATTAATGTACAAAAGCTAACTATCCTAGAAGTTTTTTTATTTCTTTCTAAACATTTTATTATATTTAACTCTAAGCTTTGTATATATGCATTCAAACAGCCTCCTCTTAAAGCTCTTCTCGTATTTTCTTTGCTTCGCCTAACAAAGCATTTTCAAGCGCTCTTCAAGTTTTTACAAATTCTTCTTTCTGCCACATCCTAAAATTCATTTTGTCTGATCTGTAAACGTCTTAGTCGAAGTTGAAAACTTTATTTATATACTCTTGTTGGGAGTAGACGAAATTGAGAAGGAATTTTGTTAAGGCCCACCTGAGCCAGTCTCCCAATCGAGCAATATTGAGCCATAAAAATAGCCACTGACTGCGACAGCATTTGTTATAAATAAATGTGGAAAACAACTTTTTAAGTGGACTAAAGCGACTAGAAATAGAGCGTGCCAGAGAGTGAGATTTACGCCCTAATTTATGTGCCAAATTAGTGAAGTCTGTCTCGCCCCCTAGTTCTGTGTGCTACGCTATTCCCAATAGCTAAACTGACGCTGCTGCTTCTTCTTCTTCTTATTCTTTTCAGACAATTCCCCGCCACGGATCATCAAACAGCCTCCCACAGATGAGCTGCTTTTCAAGGTGGCGCAACAGAACAAAGAGAGCGACAAGCCATTCATTATTGAGTGCGAGGCCGATGGACAACCGGAACCGGAGTAAGTACACATTACATATCATATATACGAGTATACGAGTATATATAAATATATAGATATTATAGTCCAAAACTACATCGAGCCAATACACATATTTCGTTTTGTTTATTTAGTGCAGATCAAGTATTTGGCAATTTACATAAATCAATTTAAAGCAGGCCCATGCCAAACAGCATTTCGTATAAAAACTGATTTCGTTTTTTCGCCCTCTCTATCTCATTCTCTTTCAGTCTCTTTAAACTATGTTTATGTAGTGTGTATGTGTGTGTGTGTTTATCCTCTCTACATTTTGAATGTCTCTTTCGTTTGTCTGCTTCTAGAATTCGTTTCTAAATTTCATAAAAAACAAAAACAATTTAAATAGTTTTGAATTAATGTCTTAAGATCATCATAGACTCTACTCGACAAATGTACTTCCAGCAATTTGTCAGCTGTCCTTGAAAAACATATATTACAGAAATATTCCATTTAGATTTCAGTTCATATTTGTTCTAATGGGAATTCCTCTGATATTTTTACATTTCGAAAATGTTGAGTGATCTTTGACTATTAAAAACTTTGTTAATTTTCTTAACTGTATTGGAGAAATAATATTTTAATAATAATATCGGTTCTTGATCATGAAAGTCTATAAAGATTGACTTCAATGATATTATAAATATTTGCTGTACGCATCAAAGATCATTTAAAAATTCAAATAATTTAAAATGAAAAGAAATAGTATTAAAACAATAAAAGTGCTCTAGTCGAGACTGCTCGACTAAGAGATACCCTGAACCCTGGGAAGATGCGAAATTCAATTCACTTTACGCTTATTTTATACATATATACATACATATATATAAACAACACATACACTCACACACACATGCACACGCACGCACAAGCACTTTCTCTGCTACTGCGCAGTTTACGCAGCGACTGCGCGCGGGCAGCGCTTGGGCTGCAGAATGGGCTATATTATGGAAACTTATTTGTTGAATTAGTTTTCTTCTAGATGGACTTATGTAACCAAACTTTAACAGCGTAATGCCATTCATATGTATGTATTTGCAAAGCACAAGTAGTATTTAGAATAGTATTTAAAATACGTTTTTTTCAAATTTGGGAGACAGGAGGCGTGGTATCCAAAATCCAAAAATTGCAAAATGTTTGTATTCATTACACGGATATACACAGTAAATCTGAAATATATAGCTATAACGGTATTCAAAAACGAAGAAAAGTTACCGATTTTTATCGATAATAAGGAAATGGGATGAGTTATCGAGAAAAAAATTGATAAGCTCGTACTGCGTAGGGTATACACGAGTATACATTTCAAATTTCAGATCTCTAGCTTTTGTGGTTTGCGAGATCGCTGCGTTCACACGGACGGACGGACGGACGGACGGACAGACGGACAGGGCTATATCAACTCAGTTTGTCGAGCTGATCAAGAATATATATACTTTATGGGGTCTGCCACGTCACCTTCTGCCTGTTACATACATTTTCACAAAAACATTATACTCTGATTTCCCATTTTCAATGGGTTCAGGGTATAAAGAGTATAAAAAGACTTCGCTGAGTTGCAAGTTATACAGCGGAAAGTTTTTACTAGCTAAATCGACTCAGCTCGTCGTCCTGAACAAGAATATACTTTATGGGATCTGCCACACCTCCTTCTGCCTGTTACATACACTTTGACATTTTAACAAAACCATTACACCTTGATTTCTCATTTTCAATAGGAGATAAATTCACTGATTAAGCCATGCCACCTGCCCCATGCCCTTTAAATGTACCCCATGCAGTTGACAAAATCAGAAACTAAAGCAAAACTAAACTCAATCAACTTAGTTTGAAATATCTGTCATCGTCACAAGGAAGCTAAGCACACACGTAGTTGAACAGCCTCAGTCATAATTTCAAACGCGTTGAAGCAACAACTAGTAAAATATTTTAAAAATTTATATTTTCCATTTTCAATTTACAAAAGTAAATTCCAAACAGTTGGCAAAAACAGGAACTAAAGCAAAACTAAAATCAATCAACTTAGTTTGAAATATCTGTCATCGCCACAAGGAAGCTTAACACACTCGTAGTTGAACAACCTCAGTCATAACTTCATAAGCGTTGAAGCAACATCGAGTTGAAAAAAATTTATATTTTTAATTTTCAACAAAAGTTTCACAAAAGTAAATTCCATAAACATGGCAAACACAATGAATTTGTTGGAAAATTACGGCGGCGTAAGTATTTGAATAGATTTATATATAGAGAGAGAGAGAGAGGCCCAACTCTATATATCCTTCAACATCCTTAGACAACCATTATGGCTGCAGAATTCAATGGGGGCGTTGTGCTGGGCGCTGACACCCGCACTAGCTGCCGTGCTTACGTCGCAAATCGCACGGCTGATAAGCTAACACAGATCACTGATCACATCTATTGCTGCCGCAGTGGCGCGGCTGCCCAAACTCAGGGTCTGGCCGATTATGTCAGACGCTCCATGCACGCCTATCAGTTTATAATGAATGAGCCGTGTCGCGTGCGCGATGTTGCTGTCCATTTTCGGAACAGGATCTATGCAGGGCGCCAGAAGGTGATGGCCAGCATCATTGTGGCTGGCTGGGATAAGCTGAAGGGCGGCCAGGTATATAGTGTACCGCCATCGGGACTGATCGTCCAGGAGCCCTTTGCCGTCGCTGGCTCCGGCAGCACCTACATCATTGGCTATGTATCGGCCCACTTTAAGCCGGGCATGACCCAAGACGAAGCGGTTAACCTGGTCAAGAATGCCGTCAAGCTGGCCATAGAACACGATTGCAGCTCGGGCGGCGTGGTGCGCATTGGCATCATCACCAAAGACGGCATCAGCACCTACATCTGTTGCAACAAAGATTCCGAAATTGTTAAGTTCACAAATAATACTTTGTGGAATCTTGAATTTACTAATTACTAAGATAGGTTAAATTTTTATTACGTGAGTTAGTGTATTAACTGTTTTTTTTCGTTCTTTTCTCCTTTTTTCCGAGCCTGCTGCACATTTTAACACGAACATTTAACAAATAAATTTTAAATTTGGGGGAGTGCACTAAAAAAACATGATTTTTCATTGTTCATTAAACTACAATCGGAAGATTTTACTGTTGATCGGCTTCTCATAGCAATCTATAAAGTATAAAGAATTGAATCTTTTGCTGTGAACGAGTTTTTTTGCAGTCAGTTACATTCGACTGCAACGTTTTGACTTGTTTTTCTTAATCATTTATCAGCTTATCAGAATCGTTTCTATAGCTAAGTCTATATAAATGTTTATTATATAATAGATTCTATTTTTTTTTGCGTTCTTTATATTATTATTATTATATTAGATGGAAGTAAATCTGTTATACAGAAGCAGCAAATGAAATAATAATGGTTGTGGAGATAAAGACGATATAGAAGCAGCAGCTTAACAAGATCAGAACAAACATTTTTACACTCATTCACGAAAGTGAAATGAGTATATTTTATATATAATTTGTTCAATGTCCGTCCGTCTGTCCGCCTGGCCGTCTGTCCGTATGAACCGCAAACCATTTCGCCGACTAAAGACTTGAAATTTGGAACATATACTCGTGTATACACTCGAATTATTAAGTGCCAAGATTTTACCCATCAAGGGCGTGGCAAATCGGAAAATGCATTTTCCGGTATGTCAGAAGCCCCTATTAGTTGAAGGTATTTTCTACAGCTTTAGAGCTAGAAACTCCAAATTTAACGACTACATTACTGTTGACCTCATCTATTGATTTGCCAAAAATTATATATATATATATACCAATTGGGGGCGTGGCAAATCAGAAAATGGAGCTGATAGCGTTTGGGCCTTGAATAAGTATTCTGCAGTACTTGTTTTTAAATGCTTCAAGGATTTGGGACTACTGGGCCTACTTTGAGGAACACTTAAGAGATATTTGTAAATAAATCAATAAATTTGTGGACACGGACATGGCTAGATCAATTTTCGGATTTATTATAAGCCCAGTAATTGTATTTTTTTTTTGTATTTTTTAAAGCTACTAGAAACCCTAAGCTACAAAATTCTAGTAAATATTGTACTTTCCACTATATCACCATTTGCATCAAAATTGTATTCACTTAATATTCATTTGTATTTTGGATTTTTGTTTATTATCAAATTGTTGCTACGTCATGTCCGTGGCTAGATCAATTAACTTCATGATTTATTGTATTATATTATTTATTATATTTTTCCATTGATATTTACTGAAAATCCTCAAATTTACTTGGGCTCTTTGCACGTAACTCAAAGATTCAATAATATTTACTATAATTTTATTTAATATATTGCGCAGAGTTGATAATAATTAATTGCATTCCACTGTTGTAATACAAAATGCATTCAAATTGAATTAAGTTGAAAGTAATTAAGTTTAGCTCACTCAATTAAATTATTCAATTGCAATTGTTAAGCTTCAATCGATTAGCTTAACTTTTACTTTCAGCTTCAGTTTGTAAATGAAGAAGAAATGAATGAAATGTCATTTAATTGACATGCAAAATGACTTCATTTCAATGAATTGCAATTGGCAAATAATTGGCACCAGGGAAACTCGAAAAAGTCATTTTCATGAAGTGCGTTGACAGGCGACAATGTTCATAGGGAAGTGCCGCCAGATGGCGCTGCAATTGCCGGTCGCTCGTGTTGATCTTCATGAGAAGCAATTAAGGCAGCAAGTCGAGCCATTGAAAATGGGAAATCAGGGTATAATGTTTTTGTGAAAATGTATGTAACAGGCAGAAGGAGGCGTGGCAGACCCCATAAAGTATATATATTCTTGATCAGCTCGACAAACTGAGTCGATATAGCCATGTCCGTCTGTCCGTCCGTCCGTGTGAACGCAGCGATCTCGCAAACCACAAAAGCTAGAGATCTGAAATTTGAAATGTATACTCGTGTATATCCTACGCAGTACGAGTTTATCATTTTTTTTCCGATAACTCATCCCATTTCTTTATTATCAATAAAAATCGATAACTTTTCTTCGTTTTTGAATACCGTTATAGCTATATATTTCAGATTTACTGTGTGTATCCGTGTAATAAATACAAACATTTTGCAATTTTTGGATTTTGGATACCACGCCCCCTTCCCCCCAAATTTGAAAAAAAAGTATTTCAAATACTTGTGCTTTGGCAAATACATACATATGAATGGCATTATTACACTGTAAAAGTTTGATTACGAAAGTACATCTAGAAGCAAACCTATTCAACAAATAAGTTTCCAAAATATAGCCCATACTGCAGCCTAAGCGCTGCCCGCGCGCAGTTTCTGCGTAAACTGCGCAGCAGCAGAGCAAGTGCGTATGCATGTGTGTGTGTGAGTGTATGTGTTGTTTGTGTATATGTATATATAAAAGAAGCGTAAAATGATTTGAATATCGCATCTTCGCAGGGTTCAGGGTATCTCTTAGTCGAGCAGTCTCGACTAGAGCACTCTTACTTGTTTTTATTTTGTCACTCTTTATAATATTACAAAGTATTGTGAATTAATAGAAAATAAGAGTTTATTAATTAAGTTAATTACTAGACCCTTAAAGATAATTGATGGTTTTGTAAAATTTGTTTATTTTGCTTCAAATATTTAAAAAACTTTAGCGTTATATTAAATTGAGATTCGACAGTTGACAACACTTCAGAAAAGTACAGTCTGATTCCTGTTTAATGAATTCATTTAGCTTGTGCTATCACTAAAGCAAGCAAATGAATACTGAAGTCGAGCCAGCATGACTCTGAAAAAGTCAAAGTGATTAGGCTCAATGTAAAGCGGCTTGAACTATTAAGATTCAGCAACTTAAAGCACATTTTGCGTCCATCGTCTGGGCATAAACAATTACAACTTAAAGCATAAGTCTGCCAAAAACTCTATCAACAGTTTACTAATCCCATTTTAATTTATTTTCACTATTTACAGATATCGCTGGATTAAGAACGGCAAAAAGTTTGATTGGCAGGCGTACGATAATCGTATGCTGCGTCAGCCTGGTCGCGGCACACTGGTGATCACATCGCCCAAGGATGAAGATTTGGGGCAGTATCAATGCTTTGCCTCCAACGAATTTGGTGTTGCCACATCGAACTCGGTGTTTGTGCGCAAGGCGGAGCTGAATGCATTCAAGGACAAGGCAGCGCGCAGAGTTGAGGCCGTCGAGGGTGAGCCCTTCTCGCTGCAGTGCGAGGCGCCCGATGGCCGGCCCAAGCCCACTGTCAACTGGCTGATACAGCAGACGATCGATGCGAGCATCAAGTTGATCAAAAATTCACGCATGACCCTCGATCCGGAGGGCACGCTCTGGTTCTCGAATGTGACACGCGACGATGCTAGCGGCGACTTTTGGTATGCTTGCTCGGCGACCTCCGTCTTCCGCAACGAGTACAAGATCGGCAATAAGATACTGTTGGACGTTAAGCAGATGGGCGTGAGTGCGTCGCAGAATCGTTACCCGCCAAAGCGTCAGTATGTGACCCGAAAGAACGAGGTGGCGCTGCGCGGCAAGCGAGTGGAACTGTATTGCATCTTTGGCGGCACACCATTGCCACAGACAGTCTGGCTGAAGAATGGCAAACGAGTGGAATGGAATGATCGCATTACCCAGGGCAACTATGGCAAATCTTTGGTCATTCGGCAGGCGAACTTCGACGATGAGGGCTCCTACAGCTGCGATGTGTCGAACGGTGTGGGCCAGGCGCAATCCCATTCGATCAATTTGAAGATACATGCCATACCTTATTTCACCGAGGAGCCGGAGATACAGAACGCCGTCGAAGACGAAGAGGTCGTGTTCAATTGCAAGGCTGCCGGCCATCCAGAGCCGACCATCCAATGGATACACAATGGCAAACCGATTGCCCAAAGCGAGCCCAATGGGCGACGCACCGTTACCAACAACTACATCAAGATCGTGAGTCTGGTTATGAATGATACGGGCAACTATGGCTGCAACGCCACCAACTCACTCGGCTATGTCTACAAGGATGTGTACCTGAATGTGCTTGTCTTGCCGCCAGAGATCCAGAAGCCACCGCGTGCCGAGGCCACCGTCAACGGACGCAACATCACGATGCGCTGTCGCGTATTCGGTGCACCCAAACCCCAAGTGAAGTGGCGCCACAATCACAACTGGCTGACCGGTGGACGTTACACGGTGCTGCCATCGGGCGATCTACAGATTCAGGAGGTAACCTTCGCTGACAATGGCAACTACACCTGCTTGGCGATCAACAAGTTTGGCAACGAGGCGGCGCAGGGGTCGCTGGTGGTAAAGGAGCGCACCAGGATAACGCAGGAGCCGCAAAACTACGAGGTCGCCGCCGGCCAATCGGCCACTTTCCGTTGCAACGAGGCGCACGACGACACACTGGACCTCGAGATCGAGTGGCTGAAGGATGGCCAACCCATTGACTTCGCTGAAGAGGCTCGCTTTGTAAAGACCAATGACAATTCGCTGACAATTGTCAAGACGCAGGACCTGGATTCCGGTGAATATACGTGCGTGGCGCGCACACAACTGGACGAGGCGACGGCCAAGGCGAATCTGATTGTGCAGGCTGTACCGAATCAGCCCCGATTGATTGGCATCACGTGCCACGCGGACAAGATCTCCGAGATCTCCTGGGAGCCACAGGGCGATAATCGCTCACCAATTCTACACTATACAATCCAGTTTAATACCTCGTTCACTCCGGCCTCCTGGGATACCGCCTACGAGAAGGTGCCCAGCACAGACTTTTCGTTTGTGGTGCAAATGTCGCCATGGGCCAACTACACGTTCCGTGTGATTGCCTACAACAAGATTGGACCGTCAGAGCCGTCAGGACACAGCGATGCGTGCACCACACAGCCGGATGTGCCGTTCAAGAATCCGGACAACGTTGTCGGCCAGGGCACTGAGCCAAACAACTTGGTCATCCAATGGACACCCATGCCAGAGATCGAGCATAATGCACCCAATTTCCAATATCGTGTCAGCTGGAAGCGCGACATACCCGCCGCCGCCTGGGAGAACAAGGACATCTACAATTGGCGCCAAGACAATCTACTGATACCCGATCAGCCGACCTTCGTCAAGTATCACATTAAGGTGGTGGCCATCAATGCCAACGGCGAATCGAATGTTGCCGCCGAGGAGGTGATTGGCTACTCCGGCGAAGATCGACCCCTCGAGGCGCCCACCAACTTTAGCATGCAGCAGGTGACTAGCGCAACGACCGCCTATGTCGGCTGGAACAAGGTCAGCGAGGAGTCCGTGCGCGGCCACTTCAAGGGCTACAAGATTCAAACCTGGACAGACAAGGAGGGTGAAGAGGGCATGCGCGAAATCCATACAATTGACAATGGCGCGCTGGTCACACAATTCAAGCCCGACTCCAAGAACTATGCTCGCGTGCTGGCCTACAATGGACGCTTCAATGGACCGCCCAGCGCTGTCATCGACTTCGATACGCCCGAGGGTGTACCGTCGGCGGTGGAGTCCTTGGAGGCCTATCCTCTGGGCTCGTCAGCCTTCTGGCTCACCTGGAAGAAGCCGCTCAGTCCCAATGGCAAGCTAACGGGCTACAAACTCTACTACGAGGTCGTCAAGGGCAGCTATGTGGGCGAGCGTCGCGAGTACGAACCCCACATCACCGATGCCCGCATCACACGCATGAAAATGGCCGGTCTGAAGCCCAAGACTAAGTATCGCATCTCCATCACAGCCACTACCAAAATGGGCGAGGGCACCGAGTAAGACACAAATTCCTTCTCCATTATCTGACTGACTAATAAATATGGTTTTTCCCACGACAGACTTTACATTGAGAAGACCACACTGGGTGAAGATGTCGAGCCACCATCCACACCGTCTCTAACATGGGAGCAATTACAGTCGCCCAATGGTCAGCCCACTTACCGCATCAATTGGTTGCCCAGCACTGATGGTCGTTCGGGCTCACACTTCTTTACCAAGTACAGGTGAGTTGACTTCGAGTTGGTTCAATAAGATTCGAACTACATTTGTAATATGTGCGTCATACTTAATTGAAATCTTTGAGCAGAATCAAAGGTGAAACGGAATGGACCACCAAGGAGCCCGAGAAGTCAGTGGATTATCAGGAAATAGGCAGCCTGGAGCCGGATACGGTATATGAGTTCCGCGTCGTGTCCGTCGATGGACACTATCACACGGAGAGCGCCACTAGGGAGATTGATACGAACAGCGCCGAGGGACCCATAATGGTGCGCAACGATAATCTGGCGAATGCCGGCTGGTTCATTGGCATTATGCTGGCTCTGGCAATTATCATCATCCTGTTCATCATCAATAGCACAATACGTCGCAATCGCGTTAGCAAATACGATGTGCACGATCGCGAGCTGGCCAATGGCAGGCGCGATTATCCGGATGAGGGCGGCTTCCACGAGTACTCGCAACCGTAAGCCTATCGATAACTCGATAACTCGATAGCTCGATGGCATTCTAACGCACTTTCTTTTCTCTTACAGTTTGGACAACAAGAGCGCTGGTCGCCAATCCGTTAGTTCAGCGAATAAGCCCGGCGTGGAGAGCGACACCGATTCAATGGCCGAATACGGTGACGGCGATACAGGTAAGCGTCACACTTAGCTCCAGCTGATAGCAGGTTTTCCGAGTGTCCCAGTCCATGTCTTTGTTCGTCTTCATTTTGCAATTACAAATTTTCATTTATTTATGTACAACTTTTATTTATTTGAACTCTTTTTATACCCTGGCGCTGCAATTGCCGGTCGCTCGTGTTGATCTTCATGAGAAGCAATTAAGGCAGCAAGTCGAGCCATTGAAAATGGGAAATCAGGGTATAATGTTTTTGTGAAAATGTATGTAACAAGTATATATATTCTTGATCAGCTCGACAAACTGAGTCGATATAGCCATGTCCGTCCGTCCGTGTGAACGCAGTGATCTCGCAAACCACAAAAGCTAGAGATCTGAAATTTGAAATGTATACTCGTGTATATCCTACGCAGTACGAGTTTATCATTTTTTTTTCGATAACTCATCCCATTTCTTTATTATCAATAAATCTCGATAACTTTTCTTCGTTTTTGAATACCGTTATAGCTATATATTTCAGATTTACTGTGTGTATCCGTGTAATAAATACAAACATTTTGCAATTTTTGGATTTTGGATACCACGCCCCCTTCCCCCAAAATTTGAAAAAAAAAGTATTTCAAATACTTGTGCTTTGGCAAATACATACATATGAATGGCATTATTACACTGTAAAAGTTTGATTACGAAAGTCCATCTAGAAGCAAACCTATTCAACAAATAAGTTTCCAAAATATAGCCCATACTGCAGCCTAAGCGCTGCCCGCGCGCAGTTGCTGCGTAAACTGCGCAGCAGCAGAGCAAGTGCGTATGCATGTGTGTGTGTGAGTGTATGTGTTGTTTGTGTATATGTATATATAAAAGAAGCGTAAAATGATTTGAATATCGCATCTTCGCAGGGTTCAGGGTATCTCTTAGTCGAGCAGTCTCCACTAGAGCACTGTTACTTGTTGTATTATTGTCGGTAGAGGTAAGTGGAAACAGAAATCAATTATGAAATTGGAATTTAAATCTTAAATTGAAATAATATATCATCGAATTATAGAAAGCTCAACTCTCAACTTTAGTTCGTGCGTGTTTCGACTCAAGGTAATGTCTTTTGAAGCATGCGGCATGCAGCTCGCAGCTTGTATATTGTAGTTCATAGATACCCTGTAGCTGGCGTAGCTTGGTGCCATGTATACCCAACCCATTAAGAAAGCAAAAATCCACTTACCCAAAAGCGAACCAAACTCGACTAACCAAACCACAAACTGAACTCATGGGCATACCTAAACGATAACGTAATGAAAATCAATATCTATATATCAATATAAATAACTCAAATGGATCTCACACACACACACATTGGTGCTGGTTATGGCTAACACACACACACACATATACACTCATATATTCATAAAGAATCTGTTTACATTTGGCTAAACTAATGCTGCTCCTTTCTCATCTTAACACACAGGTCAGTTCACTGAGGATGGATCGTTCATTGGGCAGTATGTGCCCGGCAAGCTGCAGCCGCCGGTCAGTCCACAGCCGCTGAACAACTCTGCTGCGGCGCATCAGCAGCAGCAGCAGCAGCCAGGTGTCGCAGCTGGAGCCGCCAATGCAGCTGGAGCTGGCAGCAGCGGCAGCGGCAGCGGCAGCAGCAGCACCGCTGGTGGTGGTGCGGCTACGGCGAACACCGCTGCAGTTGCCACCTACGTCTAAGAGGCGTGGCAGGCAGGGACCGCCCCAATTTGATTTCAATACGTGCATTCAGAAGGAAAAGGAAAAATAAAACAAACAAAATACGCCCAACATTATTAACTAATTCTCTCAGTGTGTATGTGTGACTGTGTCTGTGTCTGTATGTGTGTGTGTGTGTATGTGAGTATGTGAGTATGTGTGTGTGTGTGTGTGTAAATGAAGAACAATTCAACTGCTTTAAGTGTCTGCAAATGAAAAAGAAACTGAAATTACGATATTTACAAAAAGCGCATCAAATTTGCATTTGGCTTCATTTTTTTTTTGCTAAAAAAATAAGTTAAAAAATAAAAGAAACAAATGAAAAATGAAATTTAATTGTAACTAACTTGAAACACAATTTAAAAAGAAAACAAAATTATAAATATTTTAAATGCGCCCAAAAAAAAAACAAAAAATTAATGAACTTTGTATTGAAATTGTTGCACGTTTAAGAATGTATAACTAAATTTGTGTGTGCGTGTTTATTTTTATACCCTGAACCCATTGAAAATGGGAAATCAGGGTATAATGTTTTTGAAAATGTATGTAACAGGCAGAAGGAGGCGTGGCAGACCCCATAAAGTATATATATTCTTGATCAGCTCGACAAACTGAGTCGATATAGCCATGTCCGTCCGTCCGTCCGTCCGTGTGAACGCAGCGATCTCGCAAACCACAAAAGCTAGAGATCTGAAATTTGAAATGTATACTCGTGTATACCCTACGCAGTACGAGTTTATCAATTTTTCCGATAACTCATCCCATATCCTTATTATTGATGAAAATCGATAATTTTACCTTGTTTTTCAAACGTAACTTGAATACCGTTTTAGCTATAGATTTCAGATTTTCCGTGTATATTATAAATACAAACATTTTGTAATTTTTGGATTTTCGATGCCACGCCCCCTTCCTCCAAAATTTGAAAAAAACGTATTTCAAATTCTAGAGACTTGTGCTTTGGCAAATACATACGTAACGAAAGTCTATCTAGAAGCAAACCTATTCAACAAATAAGTTTCCAAAATATAGCCCATACTGCAGCCCAAGCGCTGCCCACGCGCAGTCGCTGCGTAAACTACGCAGTAGCAGAGCAAGTGCTTGTGCGTGCGTGTGCATGTATGTGTGTGTGTGTGTAAGTTAAGTTCTCTCTTTATTAAACGGTAAAAAAAAGATATTTTTATTGCTTAAACGCAGTCCGTTTTATTCAAGAACAAATTTGCAACTAACAACTTAAATCAATTCTATCCCTAGCTAAGCTGTTGTTCAGTCGACGACGTTGGCAGCGGCGTCGCTCGTGGTGTTGTTGAACCGTTGTGCAATTCTTCTTAGAATTGCTGGAGCTCTGGTTGGCGTGTGCAGGAAGTCCGCTAGACATTGTGTCAGCAGTTTTGGCTTATTGGTCTGATCAGCTTGTTACGTTTTATTTGTGTTGCAACAATTCCCATTGTGTTTTGTTGCAATGCAGAATATTTTTGTTGTTAACTTGCAGAATATTTTTGTTGTTAACTTATATGAAGCATATCTTACCGATATGATCACGAAGTATGTCATCGAGTGCTCTCTGAAAGATAGATGGTGCGTTTTAAGCCCGAAAGGGAGTCGTGTAAACTCATATTTTCCGTTATTGACGGAAAAAGCTGTCTTTTCAATATCAGATTCTTTTAGTGGGATCTGATGAAATCCACTTTATATATTATAGTTATTATACCGTCATCCAATAGTTCTTTTATCTGCTTGTGGACTTCGTCCTTTAAGGACATTGGGAATTGGTAGAATTTGGAGTATACCGGTGAATCGGTATGGGTTCGAATTTCTGCTTTTACATTAGTGGTGTAGGTAAGCTTTTCGTTTGGGTTGGCAAACAGATTCGGATATGCTCGGACTAAGTGGTCAAGTTTTCCTTTTTGAAGATTTGTCATATGATCTGTTCTTGGTATAACGGTATTTACTGCTTCTATTTTTCTCTCTTTAATAGGAATGCCAATATTGTTTCTGATTATTAATAGGTTCTTGCTGCTTTGTATTACAGCGTCCAACTCTTTGAGACTATCGTTACCTAGTATAGCGTCAAAAGATCTTAAACTAGATAAGAGAAAGAACTTTATTTTGATGTCTGTTCTGTTGAAAAGGTTGGCTAACTTGTGGTGGGTGACTTTAACGTTTCCGCCTACAGTGACGGCCTCGAAGGGTTGCGCATTTGGAATGGGGTTAGATATGAATTCGGGTTGGATATAGTTTCGGTTGGATCCTGTGTCAATTAAAACTTTAAGTAATTTCCCGCTCCCCAATCTACATTCCATGTATGGAAGTGAGGAGCTTTTTATTCTAAAAAATTGATGTCCGAATATTCCTGCTGGTGATAGTCGCTGTCATTTACCTGTTCTATCTGTTGGGTGTATTCCTCGAGTGTTTGTTCGTACTCGTTGTGTTGTTCGTATTGTACGCTTGCTTGTTGGTACTCGTCCGTGGTTACGTGTTCATATTCTGTCTCCGTCTGTTCGTCCCCTAATTGTATGTTAAAGTTTCTCTGCCTTTTGTCGGGCATATTACTTGGGTTTGGAGGTCTTTTGCCTGTTTCAAAATTCGGTCTGTTCATGTAATTCGCCATTTTGGTGCGGATTGGTTCTGGATGTGGCTGAGGTTTTGGTGCTACTGGTCGAAGGGGTGCGAAGTTTTGTTGTGGTTGTTTCTGGTAATTTGCGTTCTGTCCCGTATTGTTATGCATGTACGGTCCGTTGTTTATAGGGTTTGGCCAAGGTGTTCGAACCGGTATTGGTGGCATGAAGCTTATGGGTGGAGCTCTCGTGCTTTGGGTGAAACCTGGATGAGTCGTCTGTTGAGCTTTATTTATAGCCATATTGGTACGACAGTTCTGATTTTCTAACTTTAAGCAGAAATGAAGAGCTGAAGGGAGGTCAACTGGTTCTTTTATTCCGAAAAGACGAGGTAAATCACCTCTTAGGCCTCGTATAAAGGCATCTAGTGCTTTATCACGATATATTTTCGTCATAAGATTTTCGGATTCTCTGTTCAGTTTCATGCAACCTACTTTGTTTAATATCAAAGACAAGTGCTTGTAAACAGTCTGATAGAATTCTTCTACAGATTGGTTAACGTTTTGTATTAGCGTCGTCATTTGATATTCGAGTGTTCTCTTGTCTGCATAATGCAAAGTGAGACATTTGGATATGGCGTTCCAATTTAAGGGAACGTTGTACGACTCTAGTTGCCTATAATTTTGTTTCTCACGGTATGCAATATACCGAAGTATTTCGGCGAGCCGATATCTGCAGCGTACGCTGAGAGTATGCGGTCCACGCTTTTCTTCCAGGAACTGAACTTTGTCTGATTGCCAGAACACTCTCGTAGACTCTTTACTATGTCGGTTCCTCTATCCAGATCTCCTATGTTACGCCTTTGATCTGCAGCTATCTCTTGGTCAGAGACGTTGCTAAATTCCCTAGACGGGTTATTTATCGCCCTAACTAATTGCGGCAATTGTCGTGTCAGTATCTGGCTAACGATGCTAGAAATCTCTTCTATGTTCGCCATATTCCTATGTCGTTGTACGTCGTTCTGTCTAGTAATCTGTCTTTGAAGTTGTCGGTTTACTAGGTTCTCGTTTAACTGTGGCTGTTCGTCTTGAGTATTCAAAATTGGTAGCCTTATTAAGGATTCTATTCTACCTTGGAGGGTCCCTTAGGAATCGCAAAGTTGGAGTTTGTTATACTACGTTTGTAGTTTAATTATTTTGTTATCGCTTTACGGATCTTCATGTTTTGTTAGAAAAATGTATTATTAAATTTTGGTTAAAATATGTCTAGTTTTGTTAGTTTTTCAGTTTGCTTTCAATATTTTTTGTTTGCACAATCATTTACTTATAGTTTACTTTGTTGTAACCTTATTCACTAACTTACATTAATATTATTGATGTGGCGGTCTTCACTGCTGGTCCGGATTTCATCCTTTTTGGGTTGTGCCTACTGGGGATCCTGCCACCAGACTCCGTTGAAGTATCCTGCGGACTGACCGTACAGGATTACCGTCCACCGATGGGCAATCGAACAATTACGTTCCAGACTACCTTTAGCGAGTTGAATCGAACGTCGAAATTACTCGACGTGAGTTGCTTCGATTATTTTCGCACAGACTCTGCGGTTCTACTGCAGTTGCGCGAGTTACCAGTTCCAGTGACCCGATGTGCAGGAAGGGGGTGTAGCTGGATACCCAGGAATCCGGTGGTTAGAGATGAATAGTAATAAATTCACTGAATTGGATGTTCGTTTTACTTTCGTTTATTGAATATACTTGTTTGTTCTGTGTCTTGATCGAGACTAAAAAACTGTACAAATTGAATATGCTTATATGTCTAACCCAAGCCAGCTTGTTCGTCGGCAGAATGCCGACGCATCAGTTTTTTATGTTGCAACTCGGAGCGTTGTTTATATGGGTCTTTGCATTGTAAACACAATGTAGAGTTGTTGACTTCTAATTAGATCGGATGTGGTGGCCGAAATCGCCCACATGATACCCAAGTGACAACTCAGCTAAGAGGCGTGGCGGTTTCTGGGGTGCCATCTCGAGGGGAGCAGAGATGGTAACTCCTCCCCCCCTAGTGTGAAGCGAGGGCCAGAACGAAGGTAAGTTCGACATTTCCAGTGGCGGTATTTCCATTGGGATGAACACGGCATTCTTCGGTTTACAAGTCCAACAGGCGACAGTGATAATTATGAGTGTAGTCAGTAGGATGTATATTATTGTTAGATTATTGAAATTTGTATCTTTGATGTTGACTATCTGTTCCTGTGTTGTTAGAGCTCGGAAATGCAGCTTTTGAAGACTTATTTCTTCTATTGTGTTGTTGATTTCAATGTTTTGCAAGATCGGTGTTGATATACTGATGTCTTCCTTGTAGAGGATTTCCGAGTTGTCATATGTTAACCCATTGATGTTCACAGAGCAATTTGTAAATGTGACCATGGCCGATCCCGTGATACTTCTTATTTTATCGCATGATGGGATTATTGTGGTATTTTTTGTGTTGAGTATTAATACATGGTTTGGTTCGACCTCCTGGATGACCTCCGTGTTGCCGATGTCCCTGACGTTGCATGTAGAAGTTTGATTGTATAGTATGCCTTCTAGGCATTGATGGTCCGGTAAGTAGCTTGGTGCTGGAGAATCTTCGCAAATGAAAGTTTTATGTATTTTTGTGCATTTGTTGTTAAAGTATTTTGGCTTGCCGGCTTGGCTTTGGATAGCAAAATTTGGTACAATTAATACAAGTATCTTAGAATCATTTACGGCTAATGGAACAATGTGTACTAGTGTATAATTGTGTTTTTCAAAAATTGGTATCTTAATCTTAAAGTTTACAATTGTGTCTTTCATTTCGGTTTCTAAATTTAACAGTCTATATAAGTGTTCATCTGATTCGATTTCAACTTGTTGTTCTTTAATAATGTTATAAATTCATTTCATTTCCATCTCTTTTTCGTTTAAAATGAATTTAGGTATTATATTTAATTTGGTTAACAGTACGCTTTCTACAATATTATTAATATGGTTATACAAAATATCTATATTTACGTTAATTCTTTCTGTAAATTGAAGTAGATGGATTTCATTATGCTCATCATTTATTGTTTTGAATATATTATTTCTATAGTTTTTGATGAAATTATTAATTATGTCTTGTTCCTTATTAATACTTGTATGTTCGGATATATTTTTAAATCTAGTTTCTATTTCTTTATTGACAATAATTTGTTTGTTAATGTTATTTATTATATTTTTTTTTTTTGACAATTCATTGAACTTTTCATTGATTCTTTTTTCGTCATCGGCATCCATGTTGCCTGTGACTACTTTTATAACATTGCCAAGACCATTTATTAGTCCTCTTTTGGTTCTACAAGGTGCAATTCAAAAGTTCCAGGTTCCATTTCGCGCTTTCTAGTGGCGCCATCTGTCTGAATTTTATCGTTTGATTGTCTATTTCTCTGTCATGTTGTGTCAAATTTTCATGACATTCGGACGTATAGAAGCCGAGATATCGCGCTAAAAGTGACAGTACTTTTGTTGTGTCCGTCGAACAAAGAGCGAACATCAAGTTTTGTTTTAAACTTGGTAAAACATTTACCGAAACTCATCAAATGATGAAAAAAGTTTATGGCGACGATTGTCTATCCCGTAGCCATCAACCATTCACCGTATTCGCCTGACCTGCGACTTCTACTTGTTCGGAAAACTTCATTTGGCAATGAAAGGAAAACGGTATGCTGACATTGATGCTATTCAAAAGGCTTCGACCGCCATACTCAACGCCATACCGAAGGATGACCTAAAAAAGTCATTTGATAATCTTCTTGATCGTGCAAATCGTTGTATTCAGTCCGAAGGGGACTATTTCGAAGGCGACCAATAAAATTTTTGCCAAAGAAAATCTATTTTTTATTATTGCACCTTGTATTCTTAGGCGTTAGAGAAACAATTTTTGATTTTACCTGGCTTAGTTTAGTCTTAATAGAATTGACAATTTCATTTGAAAGGTGTGATTCGGTAAGTTCATCTAGGGATATCTCAAATCTTTTAATATTATTTAATGAGTCTTGTAAATTAATTTGATGAATTAAGTACTTATGTGTTATGACAAATTTAGCATTTCCTAAATTTATTAGAGTGATTTTATTTTCTTCCGAAAACTGTTGCACGTTCAATTTTTGTGCACTACTGTAATGTAATCTGTAATGTAATTGGAATAGTTATATTTTTTTTATTCGTTTCTTAACTTTTGACTTATGTAATTTTTGATGTTTTGATGTTAAAAGTGTTATGCCCTGATCTGTTAATGTCTTGTGTTTGGAGAATCTAGCGGTTAATTTGTTTCGTCTGTTTTCTCTTCTGTATACCGTGTCTTCTGAGTTAACTGTCGGGGGTTCTTGTCTATTTTGGTTTACTTTTTGAATTCTAAGTGTCATCTTGGTTTTCATTTCTTCTGCTATTTTGGGGTAAAGATCTGTTTGAAAGGCGTTTAGTTTTTGTAAATAATCGTGTTGGTTGTCGAAAATTGTGTCTTTGTTGAATAGGTGAGTTCTACCTTGAAACACTTCGTAAGGTGTATATTTAGTCTCAGAATGTATAGCGTTATTATACGTGATGAAGGTTTCGGTTAGAATCTCATCGTGGTCGCACTGTTGTTGAAGCTCTTTCCTTTTATTTATGATTATACGATATATTTCAGTTAGTGTTGAGTGTAATCTCTCGACTGGGGAATTGCTCGAGGATTGTTGAAATGAAGTAATATAGTGAAGTTCGATAGAATATTGGGTACAGAAGTCCTTAAAGATTTTTCCCGAAAACTCTGGCCCTTGATCGCAAATTATTTTTTGTGGGATTCCGAAAAGTACTATGAAGTTCTTAATGGATTTGACAATATTGAGGCTGTCTCTAATTGGTATTGTAATTATTTTTGAATGTATAGTGTATAGGTCTATATGGAGAATTTGCATGGGTACAGAAGGTATTTCAGTTTCTTGGTATTTTAGTTTTTGTGGTTGGCGGTCATATTTTAGGGTTTGGCAGATGTCACAACTGTTAATGATTTTTGCTGTTACTGCTCTTAGCTGTGGTGAGTAAAATTTTCTTTTTAGATGGGCTACCGTTTCATCAATCCCTCTGTGATTACTATTATTATGGTATTCTTTGATTTCAGTTTCTAGTCTACTAGCTTCTGTTATGTCTTCTAGTATGTTTGTACATCTTATTATTTTATATAATTTCGTAGGTAGGAAATATTCCGATAAGGCCTCTTCGATTGTTCTAAAGATATCGTTTGATGCTAAAATAGCGTATGTTTTGTATGGCTTGAGAATTTTTACAAGCACTTGTGCTACTTCTTCTTTTACGAAGTTATTTTCTGAAATAGTTCTTCTGATCTTGTTTTTAAAAGGGATAGTTGATACTACTTGTGATTTGTTGTCTTTTTGAAACACTATCTGTAAATTGAACTCATTGATTGGTTTATCTGTTCTTTGTATATACTCTGTTCGTGTATTAGCTACTTCTTTTGTATTTACTTCTGCCGTAATGCGGCTAAGTGCGTCGGCTACTAAGTTTTCTGAACCCTTTTTGTATTCTACCTCGTAATCGTATTCTAATAATTGCAGTTTCCATCTAACTAGTTTCGAATTTGGTTCTTTAAAATTCATTAGCCATGTTAATGGTCTGTGGTCTGTAACTATCTTGAATTGTTGGCCATATAAATATGGTCGAAAGTGTTTTGTCGCCCATATAATTGCTAACATTTCTTTTTCTACTGTGGAGTAATTTAATTCGGTATCTGTTAAGGTTCTACTGGCAAAAGAGATTGGTCTTTCAGTATTGCTGGAGTCTTGTGATAGCACGGCACCAATTGCTACATTGCTAGCGTCAGTAGTGAGTGTAAATGGTTTGTTAAAGTTTCGATATTGTAGTATTGGATCATTACAGAGGAGCGTTTTGCATATTTCGAAAGCATTGATAAATTCGTTACTGAGTTTTACGGAAGATTTTCCTTTTAATTGTTGGGTTAATGGTTTCGTAATATTAGCAAAATCTCTAATAAACTTACGATAATAGCCCAACAAACCTAGAAAAGATTTTATTTTTTTGCTTCTATCTTTTTGGGGTTTGGTTTAATCCCTTTCTCTGTTATTATGTGGCCTAGGTATTCTATCTCTTTTCTAAGGAAATCGGTCTTATTAGGTTGGAGTTTTAAGTTTGCGTCGTTTAATCTGGTAAAGACTGCATGTAAGTGCAGCATGTGTTCTTGGAGTGATGATGAAAATATAATTATATCGTCTAGATATATTAGGCAACATCTGCCATTTAAATCGGTTAGGATATTATCCATTACTCGTTGGAAAGTGGCGGGGGCATTAGTTAGGCCGAAAGGCATTCTAAGGAATTCGTAATGTCCATCCATTGTGGAAAAGGCTGTCTTGTCCATGTCTTTCGGATGCATCTCGATTTGATGGTATCCGCTGGCTAGATCTAAGGCTGTGAAGTATTTTGCCTTGCCTATTCTATCTAAGATGTCATTAATGTTGGGCATCGGGTATTTATCTTTGATTGTTTTCTCGTTTAGCTTTCGATAATCGATAACTAATCTCCATTTTTCGAGGTTAGACTTATCTTTCTTCTTAGCTACGAGAAATGTCGGAGAGCTCCAGGGTGAATAGCTATGTCTGATTATATTTTGATCGAGAAGTTGTTGAATTTGGGTATTTAGTTCTTTTTTTTCTTTCGGACTACAAGTATAACGGAATGGTTTTGAGTGAATCGGAATCTGATCAGTTGTTCTGATTTTGTGTTTGACTAAGCTTGTAAAGGTTAGGGCTTTACCTTCTGTATGGAAGAGGTTTGGGAATTGTAAGCAAAGTTTTTTGGGTTCTTTAAGTTCTTCGTCATTTAGGTGGTCTGTTTGGATATTGGGTTGGCAGTTTCCAGTTTTGGTCTCAACTATTGTATGTACTTCGAGCAAGTTTAATTGTTCGTACTTGGATACTTTCAGATGCGACTCTAGACAGAACTTTTGCTCTTGATTAGAAAAGTTATTTATTTCCATTAGGCTGATATTGTTCTTTGCAGAATAAAGCCCGCCTGAAATGAATAGATCTTCTGATATTGATGTGGGTTCGAAATAGAAACTGCCCTCTTTAAGATCTACTTGGATTGGTATTATCTTTTTAGATTCTTGTTCTATAGTATAAAGGGTTGGGTGAATTTTGTTTTATAATTCGATATTTATGTTAGCTATATTTGTAATTAGTAATTTTCGCGGAATATTGACAACCGCTTCAAGTTGTTGAAGAATGTCGATTCCAATGAGACCATCGAAATAATCGTGAAAAGCAAACAATAGCAGTGAGTATGGAGTAGGGTCGGAAAATTCATTGAAGAGAGGTAGGCTTGTCTTGGTGTGTAGTATGTGTGTTTTTAATGCTGTCTTAATGTAAATAGGCTTTTGTAATTGAATTGTCTTTGTTTGCGTAATTAATTTTGGGTTGATAAAGGAGGAGGTTGCTCCAGTATCGATAAGAAACTTTAGGGGTTGGTTGGGTATCAATGATAGTTCGATGTATGGGAGTGGTGATCCTAAGTTTCTGTTTATTAAGTATCCTGATTGCTGTTGGAGGCTTTTGGCTGAAAATTCGGCTGTTCACTATAATTGTGTAATTGAAATTCTGTTTGCACGTTGTGCAAAAAGCCTTTTCTTTCTGGTTCGTGAGGGTATTTACCCCCGTTGGTGTTCCTACTATAATCTTCTTTTGGCATTATAACCCGGTAATTAAAATTTCTCTTTTTGTAGTCATTTCCGTCGTAACTTTGTTGATGAGTTCGTTTGTCAGATTGTCGGTTTCGATTGCTGTTGTTCTGGTAATTCCCTTGTCTAAAAGTACTGGGTTTGGAATCTTCAATTCTACGGTACTGTTGTTGTCTTTTTTGTGTATTTTGGGTGAAATAGATTTCACGTTCTTTCAAAGCCCACTCTAAAGCTTCTCGAAGATTTGTAGGTTTCATAGCCCTAACTGCTGTTCCTAAAGGACCTTTGATACCTGATAAAAATGAGTTCAGACAGACATCTGTGAAGAGTTTTTTCTTGGTTCTTATCAGCATTGGGTCTATCTCTTTGGTGTCAGTTAGTCTAAATAATGCGAGTCTAATCTCGCAAACCTTGTCGTAGAGTGTTTGAAGTGGGAGTGGATTCTGTAAAAGATTATGTAATTCATACATTAAGATGGGTTCGTCTCTTTTGTCTGCGCAATGCAGCAAGAGTGCCTCCTTGATATCATCCCAGTTGAGGTTAGCTCCTTCTTCTATAATTGCTTCGTTGGCCTTTCCTTCAATTTTATTTCTAATGGCCCTAAGGAGTATTTGACCATAAGGTGTTTGGTCCGTACCTCTAATGAGTAGAAGGATTTCTTCTACGTTGGTTATAAATTCGCTAAGTGTTTTGGGGTTTCCATCATAGGATGGCAGAAAACGTATAGCATCTGGGATTTTTAAAGTGTTCATTATATCGGCTTGAGTAGCCATCAATTGATTAGGTGGGGGAGAGTTGGAGGTAGAAGTCATAGGTGTAATGTCCTCAGTCCTAGCAACTGTTCGAGTTTCTCTAATGTCCGTCAGACTGGTACTAATCTTTGTCCTGCTTCTAGTATTTGGAATCAGTTTTTTAACTTTGCCGATAGTCGACATGAATTTTAGGAGTTAAATTGTGTGTGAGTGTATGTATAGTGTACAGAAGTGATTTCTTAATAATAATTATTTAAGATATTTTCTTAATTATATGTAATATAATTAGGCATAGACTTATTTCGATAGCTTAAGGTATGGTGTGTATGTGAGTGCCTCGGTGGAACGTTTCCTCAGTGTGTAATTATATGGTTAAAATTAGTATGATACTTTTCATTGTGTAGGTTCTCGTAGAAACGGCTGCGCCAGTTACCAGTTCCAGTGTCCCGATGTGCAGGAAGGGGGTGTAGCTGGATACCCAGGAATCCGGTGGTTAGAGATGAATAGTAATAAATTCACTGAATTGGATGTTCGTTTTACTTTCGTTTATTGAATCTACTTGTTTGTTCTGTGTCTTGATCGAGACTAAAAAACTGTACAAATTGAATATGCTTATATGTCTAACCCAAGCCAGCTTGTTCGTCGGCAGAATGCCGACGCATCAGTTTTTTATGTTGCAACTCGGAGCGTTGTTTATATGGATCTTTGCATTGTAAACACAATGTAGAGTTGTTGACTTCTAATTAGATCGGATGTGGTGGCCGAAATCGCCCACATGATACCCAAGTGACAACTCAGCTAAGAGGCGTGGCGGTTTCTGGGGTGCCATCTCGAGGGGAGCAGAGATGGTAACTCGCGCGAAGCCGGTCCCTGCTCGGGCGCCAGTTAATTATTCCTTTTGCGAGGAATAAAAAAAATAATAAATTGACAAAACGAAAAGATTCGTTTTTGTGAATGTTCTTTATTCAAGTCAATTTTGCAACTAAATTACTTAAATCAAATCTATCAAATCCAATAAATACCAAATCTATTTAACCAAATGGCCTAAGCAATGGAAAACCCTAATAAGATTTACTATGCCTAACATACCCAGAATACTTTTTGAAAAAAAAAACTGAGTTTTTAGCGAATCGATATAAAGTTAAGTAACTTATTCTTAAACATACATACTTGTACAACATTTGCAGCGAAACCTTAAATTAATTTCTAATAAATTCTATATGTAAATTATGGTTGATGTTTGCGCATAAATGAATAAACAAGACAAACTGTAAGCTGTATCACTACAAAGAAATACAAGTAAACTAATGAAAATTGTATGAGAAAAAAAAACACAAGCCTCGTCTATTTATTATTTTACTTCTCTTTCAGTGAAGTGAATCAAACACGGCTTATCGCACAGCCTACGGAAAATTTGAATATTTTCAAACGTTACGATTTAAGCACTAACGTAACGTTTACATAAGCAACGTAAGCACTGTAGGAGTAACATAGTCGCACAAATGAGTTAACATAACGCAAGCCTCGTTTAGATTAACTTTATCGTTTTTAACATTAAAGTGTGAAACGCCCAGGAAATATAAATAAATGATTTACAAAAAATATATTAAAATGTAATTTTGTTTGGTAATTTTATGAATTTTATGCTTAGTTTCTTTTTTCTCAACAATAATTAAATAATAATAATCTCGAGTATCGATATAACATGTTAACAGCTCAACGATGCTTGGGTTATCGATACATATGCCATCCATAATTGCACACAAATCTGTTGAAATACGTTTGTGCTAAAGAAATAACGAAATAAACAACTAATCAACTTTGACAAGGCGCAGGCATAACTAAAAACATGGCGCTAGCCATTAAGAAACCTCAGTCCTTCATTGAGACAATAGTTGGCATTCCGCCGCTAAAGAAGCTGCGTCTGCAGGCATCGGCGCCGCCAGCAAGCAAAGCAAAAGCAAAACCCGAAAGGAAACTTCAAGTATTAGGACTGCTGGAGCCCTATCTGCCAGCCAGTAATAGTAGCAGCAGCGTCATTGTGCCCGGCATAGGCTCTGTGCCATCGGCAAGCATTGGCCCGGCCCCCAGCAATACCTGCCAGACGAAGGAGCTGCTGGAGGTGCTGGTCAAGATAACGGATGAGATCGTCTACGAGAATGTGCAGATAGCAGAATTGAAAGAGGCGGCCACAAAAATATTTCAGCTCTATCAGGCGCAGGAGCGCGACAATGACACGTCAGTGCGCGTGAAACTGCTGGAGCTGCTGTCGGGCCTGGGCTGCGAGTGTGGCACGGAGGAGGGCATCACCCTAATTATCGACTACTTCATTTACCTGCTGCGTAAGGAGACCTCACAGAAGGTGCTCGCCCAGGGCATGATGTGCCTGTTCCGCATTGGCCAGCAGCGCCGTCAAATGGTGCCGCTGGCATACAACACACAGGTGGCCCATCTGGCCAAAGAGTTGCTCCGCAGTGGGTCGACCCACACGCAGAAGAATGCAATGCTGGTAATAGGGCGCTTTGCCACCTGCCACGAGAGCGAGCGGCAGTACGTGTGGAAGCTGGCGTTCTACATTGATTCACAGGATTCGGGCGTGCGTGCCCAGGCGCTGCATGCACTGCTGACGCTGGGCGAGCGTGGCTCCCATCTGCCGCCAGTGCTGTACAAGCGTGCCGTCGAAGCCATGAAGGATGACTACGAGTGCGTGCGTAAGGAGGCGCTGCGCCTGGTACATATGCTCGGCAATCGCCATCCGGACTACATTATCAATGTGGAACGCCATCACGAGGATATACGTATGATCGATGCAGCCTTTAGCAAGGTGTGCGAGGCGCTCTGTGATCTCTCGCTGCAGATACGCGTCTTGGCCGCCGAGCTGCTCGGCAGCATGACGCACGTCAGCAGCGAGTTTCTGCATCAGACCCTGGATAAAAAGCTGATGAGTAACCTGCGCCGCAAACGCAATGCTCACGAGCGTGGCGCTCATCTGGTCACTAGCGGTGAATGGTCCTCGGGCAAGCGTTGGGCAGACGATGCTCCGCAAGAGCATCTGGATGCACGCAGCATATCCCTCATTGCCAGCGGTGCCTGCGGCGCGCTTGTACACGGCTTGGAGGATGAGTTCTTGGAGGTGCGCACCGCGGCGGTTGGCTCCATGTGCAAGCTGGCCATGTCACGGCCGGAGTTCGCGGTGACCAGCCTGGACTTCCTCGTCGACATGTTCAACGATGAGATCGAAGATGTACGCCTTAAGGCCATCTATAGCCTGACGGCTATAGCGCGGCACATAGTGCTGCGTGAGGATCAGCTAGAGATCATGCTCGGCTCTCTAGAGGATTACTCTGTGGATGTGCGCGAGGGCCTGCATCTGATGCTCGGCGCCTGTCGCGTTTCCACACAGACCTGCCTGCTGATGGTCGTACAGAAGCTGCTCGATGTGCTGGCCAAATATCCACAGGATCGCCACTCGACGTACGCTTGCATGCGGAAAATTGGCCAGAAGCATCCGCATCTGGTGATGGCTGTCACCGGGCATCTGCTCTACGTGCACCCGTTCTTTGAGACGCCCGAACGCGATGTCGAAGATCCCGCCTACCTTTGCGTTCTCATTCTAGTCTTCAATGCCGCCGAGCATCTGGTGCCCATCATTAGCCTGCTACCCACGGCCACGCATCGACACTATGCCTACCTGCGCGACTCAATGCCCAAGCTGGTGCCACAGCTGCCCATTGAGGGCGCCTCCTCAGCGTCCACAACGAAGCGTGTGGAAGATGCCCTGCAAGCCGTTGGCAGCTCAGCTGAATATCTGCAAATGATTCTCAACCACATTGGCGAGGTGTTCACCATGACCAATGATCGCATTGAATTGCTTAAGACGGCGCAATCGAATCTTCAGGTAAGCTCCAATAAGCTAACAACTGTCTGTTTAGAGTGAGATGGATGGAGAATGAGAGTGGAAGAGAGAGAGAGAGAGAGAGCGAGATAGTTGCCTGCACTCTATGTATGTGATGAAAGTTGATTGCTGTCCGTCCGGCCGGACTACAGCTTAAGACTAAGTCTTATCAGTCGTGTAATCTTATCTTAGCACTAATTATATATTTTGTTTTTGGCTTTCAGCGTTTGGGCGCCATCGACTCGGATATGTACGGCACATCCAATTTCCTGGAGACCTTTCTCTCGGCCCAAATACAGATCGAGCAGATGCAGCGATGTGCCAGCACCCAGCGCAGCCGTGTGCCGCTCAAGGAGTCGCTGGCGGAGCTGATACGCAACTGCCTGAAGCTGCAGCACACATTCTCTGGGCTGAACTACGGCGACATTCTGCAGGTGAAGCAGCTAAGATTGCGGGCCAGTGCGCTGCATCTGGTGCTGGTGGTGCGGGATAGATCGCAAAGCGCACTCGGACCCTGCCAGATGCTATTGCAGACGGCAGGCGACATTAGCGCCTTTATGCGCACCCGCAGCAAGAGCACCTCATTCGGAGAGCAGAAGGACGTGGAGATGGACCCAAAACTGAAACTGAAGTCACAGTCGGGACAGCCGGAACCGGACAGTTTTACTCGGTCGCTGCTGTCCAAGTTGGATGCGATTGCCGATCCGAAGCCGGGACGCGTGTTCCGAGAGATTTTGCCACTGGTGCAGCATGCGCCGCCATTGGCACTGCCGCCGGCCAATGAGAAGATTCGGCGTTGCATGGCCAACATATTGGAGCCGTGCCCGGTGCAGTCGCAGGACAATGTGATCAAGGTGACAGCGGGTTTGATTGCTGCCGTGCCGTTCGTGGCCGAGATTGATAATCTGCAGGAGTCGCAGAAGGCGGACATGCGCATCAAGATCAAGTATCCGGACCAGCACATGCACACCGTGGTGCCTAAGATGACGGACTTCAAGCCCATCATGACGGAGCAAGGCGAGCACGAGACGAATGTGCGGTTGCGCACGACGATCCTACTCTCGCACAGCGTCTGGACGGAGGCGTCCCTGGTGGAGATACAACTGTGTCTGGCTGTGCGACCTGGCAGCGAGCTGGAGCTGTGCAAACCCGCCAAGGTTCTCTTTGCACCCAAGCCAGTGCGGCGGGGAATTTAGCCAGCTGATGAAACCAGCAAGCGGTCAAGAAAAAACGGCGTGAATCGTTGACACATTGTACATTTATATATATACAAGCAAACACGAGTGTATTATATGTTAATGTAAATCATAAAAAATACGTGCATATGTTTAATTAAAATAAAAAGTCGCCTTACAAATGTCAGTATACGTCTTTTATCTAAACAATATCTGCAGAGGAACATGGAAAAATGTAATAACTACATATATATATATATGATATAAATATATCAAATACTCAACGATTTGCGCCAAATCGATATTTATGAAAAAAATGTGTTCGATTGTGGACAACTTTGACATTTTGTCATCGCAAGACGTTGGCAATCGTCCATAATTATCACAAAATCATCGCGATTTCTACACGAGTTTCGATAGTCGTTTGGCAGAGCACTTGGCAGGCAACTTCAAATATCTAATTTTTTTTATTGACATAGTTACTTTAGGCTCTGAAATCGAAATAAATTTATTCTTGTAAAATACAAACTAAATTAAACGGTAAGATAATGAATTATTTAATACAGTGAAGTTCATATCGATACTATTTCGCTGCTATCGATATCAAATTGGTCAATTGGTCGCGTAATCGTAGTGCGTAGTACGCGAGCAAAAGCTAACGCGAATAATTGAAAGCGGATAAGCAAAGCAAAGCTAAGCTGAAACGTGCATTGCATATTACGAAATTGCAGCAGCCAGTTGAACAGTCTGTCTGCTTGCGATTTAAGACAGAAACAATTTATTTAAATCAAAGCAAAAGACTATATGTACACATATGTGCATATATAGAAATAGTGTATGTATGTATGTGTATGGGTGCGAGTGTATGTGTATGTGTATGCGTGAGCGAGTGTGCAGCTGAGTGTTTTTATTTCTTTCTTGCTTGTATAATTCATCAGCTGCCTGCCGCGTTCCTCCAGCGTCGACAATTGTCTATTTCGCGTAGGAAGTGCAAAAGCAAAAAAAATAAAACAAAAAAAAGCATTTGTTGAAAATATAAAAACGCATACATGCATATACATATGTATGTAAATATATACTATATACAAATGTATGCATGCGCATGTGAAAAGCGAAAAGAAAAGGAAACGAAATATGTGTGAGGAACGGAACGAACTGAATGAAAACAATGTTTAGCACGAAATAATTTTAATTTTTACATCCACATAGACTGAGCGGAAAATAGTTGGTTACCAGCCTGTACAAATCTGTGTGTGTATGCGAATGTAAATGGGTGTTACTATGTCCAAGTGAACGTGTATATAAATATATATATACTTATATATATTTGTGTGTGTGTGTATGCACATTTGTGTATGTGTGTGTGTTTAAGCATGCAGAATCAGGCTGGGTGCAGTTGTTGCCTGCCAAGTACATGCATAGATATACATACATACATATATAAATACATATGTACATGCAGACATCTTTATTCGTATTTACATATGTATAAGTCTATGTAAATTTATTCTGATATGTATATACATACATATATGTATATTATTGCGTTTCAAGTTGAATGCTTAAAAGTTAAATTTTTTGTATTTTTTGTTTCTGTTCTGTTAATCGAAAATTTGATTGCCATTTCTGTGGGTTGCTCTACTGTTGTTGGCATGCGCGCTCTCGCTCGCTCTTACACGTTATTGTCATTCTGCTGTCAACGCGAATGCGTCGTGCGATTTGTTTTTGTTTTGCTGCCAAAACTATTCACTGACAGCAGCAGCAGCAGCAGCAGCGGCAGTACTTGAATAATAACAAAAGCAACAACAACAACAATAATAATAAATATTATAATTGGATTTGAAAAAAAGGCCAAGCAACAGTTGCAAAAACATAAATGTACATATATTATGTATGCAAATTGACAAAAAAACCAAAAAACAAAAACAAAAAAAAAACAACAGCAACAGGAGCATTAGTTTAAATTGTCAAATGAATAATATTATAAAGTAAAACCGCAAAATCAAACAAAAGTAGTTATTGCCTTACGCCTTACATAGACAACAAATACATAACTTAGCCCCATCTCAAATCTGTTGTATGTATTTTAATCAGTCAGTCAGTGCGCGCACTCGTGTTTTGGATGTACATAAATCAAACGACCAAACAAATCAAAGTTAAATCAAACAATTAAATTGCGTTAATTATTTTCGTTTAGTAGCTAAATTGAAGACAACCCGAATGCAAGCATCACTAGCAGCAACAACAGCAACACCAGCACACAACAACAGCAACAGCAACAACATCAGTAACTGCAGCAACAACAACAACAACAACATATAACTGTTATATCGCACCAAGGACAAGCCAAGAAAATACACAAAAACTAACATATATATATAAAGATATAGATTAGAACGAGAGCGTGCAAAGCAGAGACACACACACACACACAGAGAGAGAGCGAGAGAGAGAGGAGAGTGAGAGTGAGGAGAAACAATATCGAATTAAATCGAAACTATCGAGTTACAACAAAAACCAAATATGGATCCTTACGATATGGAAGATGTTGTTGTTGTGCCACCGAGCGAACATGACCACAGCTCCCCAATAAAAGAGTGGCGCCTCGCGCTGCAGGCCGGAACATTGACACGCAACGATTTCATCGACTATTTTAAAAAGCTAGCGCCCAAATTTTTCGAAGTTCATAATGAAATGGAAACAGGTGAGTCGCTCTAACCTACATACAAACTGTGTGTGTGTATATGGGAGTGTATGTGTATGTGTATGTGTGTGCGTGTGTGTGTATGTGTGTCTTTGTATGCTTGTATTGAAGTCGTGCTCTTGAATTCGAATTCATTGTTATTGTCATTGAATATGTCACGTTGTTGTGCTCTCTCTCTCTCTCTCTCTCTCGTATTTTGTCTTCTCTTTTGTTATTTGATTATTATTTTTTTTGTGTTTCTCTTTCGTATTATTTTTTCTATTTTCTATTATGCTGTCTATTGGATTTCCGCAAATTTGCAAATTTTCGCTTAGCTGCTTTTCCTTTCATTCGAGTGGATTGCACGATTTTGGAGTTTTACCTGTCTCACCTTCTATGCACCGCCTGCAACACACGCACACCTCAGCATTTATTTATTTATTACAAAATCAGCCAGCCCAGCCTAGCCCAGCAACAATAACAAAACTAGTTTTCTGCCACATTCCGTTAGAAGCTTACATATAGTTTTTATTTTACTTCATTTATTTATTATATATTATAGATATATTTATTTATAGCTTGATTTTCATGCAACTGTTTTGCAAAACTGCATTATTAGCAAGTCGAGCTTGATCAACCTAGCAATGCCCTGGCATCACCTTTTATACATCTTCAAAGTTAGTCCTACCTGTGCATAGGTACATATATGCATATATAAACACAAGCTGAATCTGGTTTCTGCACCATATATATGATATCAGCAAGGCAAATAGACTCGAATACTGAGTCATCTGCCTTAAAAATATTAATATAAATATAGTGTGTATATTGATAGTCTGATTTCTATTATTTATATTAAAAACTTAGATTAATTATGTGATGATTTGTTAGCTTTTTGGAATGTTGCTGCTTCCGTTGATAAGCTCTTTTGAGTTCTTGAACCCCAAAAGCGCAAATTTGTCTAATTTATGGCATTAGTCATTCATTTCATTTGATTTATCTCGTTGGCTTAGACGAATAACAACTTGGATCGGAAGTGAGAAATATTGAATTCTAGGCTTTACTCTTGAGGATGATGCCATCAGACTTTGTGACGATCATTGAAGCTCTTCTTACGGCTGCTCTGTTTTGAGTTGTTCTAAAGACAAATTAATTAAAATTATATCAATTCGAATTCGATGAGTTTGTAATGCAATTGATGCTGGCTTAGCAACGTCTGTTCACCTTAGTAACTAACTGTCAAATATATCTTGGTATACTTAGTATATGCCTACCCTATGGATACCCCCATGGCTACTTCTCTCATCATCTGTCATCTGTGGATTTTTAGCAGTATTTCAACTAACTAATGAATGAAGCTGATCATTAACATTGACAAAATCTTTAAATAACTTCACATTTATTTATAGCCTTGGCACAGCTGATGCAAAAACAAATTAAGCTCATATTCTATATAAGGACATTTGCTAACTGCTTAAACATGATTTGCATTTAGTATAGAGAGCCGAACGGGTTTTTGACCTGTGAATTTAACGGCGCTATCAGTATACAAATACGCGGCAGTCAGTTGTGATAGTAGCCTTTTATATAAAGATAATAAATAAATGTTGATATGAACTGTACTTGAACACGTTATCTTGCATTGGCTGCGATTATTACTTGAAG